>CM074295.1:8925043-9305043 GCA_037194245.1 Opsariichthys bidens
GTAGACTTACTTTTTGACAGGAATTAAAATGAGGCTAAGTTTGCTAAATTGATTGTTATTTAACTATGCCAACTGTTCAGCTGACAAAACATATTTAGAAAAGTCTAGCAGTTGACAAACTCCATTAAATAGTTTTGAAAGTTACATGTGATCTATGACCTATCCCTCACAGCCTTGTTTTCATTTGCGTAAAATTTGAAATGGCATCTACCCATGATGTCCAAAGCTTGCTTTGCTTTAAATAGTTCCATTCACAATCTTCATCTAAACATGAACTATATAATATATAAACTATATAATCATATAAAACCCTTTACATTGTGGATAAATGGATGTCTTGAATTGTTTTTCTCAAAACAGCAGAGAAATACATTTACAGGAACACTTCAACAGTGTGTACACACTGCATGCTCTTAAAACACATACCAAAGACACTATATTTATCTTGATATGGAGCTAATTTAAGTAAGCCGGGAGAGAAAGCAGACTGAAGTTTGGGAGAGCCAGAGAAGATAATGCAGTCGGTGCAGACAGTGGAGGCCATTACGGGACTCGGTGATTGACAGAGACAGGCAGCACAACAGCTGAATCTAAGAATGGAGAAAGCAGCAGAGAAAGATGAAGATACAGTACAAAGGTTAGAGCTAAATATAGATGAATTGAAAAGCATCCCAGTACACAGCATTTACTGACACAGCAGTGAACCACTGACATTTTAAGAGCATTACTTTATGCTCATCCTTTGAAAAAAGTATTACCGAGATGTTTAAGTGTTAATCACATTCACGTTATCTGTTATGGACATTTCTTCACATTTGTCATTTTTCATTTTGATTGTCAATTAATATTTGTCTTTTCATTTTTTAAGCAACAATTGTTTAACAAACAACGAAACAGTTGCAGAGCATTTTCACACAGAACTGTGTAACATGACACCCGCCAACACGAATGTACAGAAGGCGACAACATTTCTTTTTCTGTTCTGAGGGGGTGGGGAGCGAGTGAGCCATGTGAAAGGTTCAAGAGACCCTCTGTTAGAGCAGTCGTGCTGCTGGAGAAATGAAAGAGACCCACGGATTCGAAGAAGATGGACATCAGGAATTAAAAGGATTTTTTTTGTCTTGGATACAAGGAGTAAACGGAAGTTGTTGGCTGCAAGCACATAAAGGGGGAGTGCTCAGAGATTTCCGTAAAAGATATAGATCAGAGGAGAGATAGGCCGTGAAAATCTCATTAAGGTTTGAGGACACTGAGTGTAAGAAGAGGACATTACTAAAGTAGCACATGCCATATTCTACCTCGATTAAATGCATTAATATATGTGATTGTAACTACAGAGGCATATCTAATATGCATTTCTAGAAAAGTGATTCCAGTGAATGAGAGCATCCTATTGCAAACGGTCAATTTGATGCTTACTGTTTCTTAATTTGCATAATTTGTGTATGTTTTACATTACAATTTTACAAGCCTTGACACATTGCAGCTGTCACTGAGGAAGTTCTTATAGGATTTCTGAGAGAAACTCTTAAGAACAGCCAATCCATATTGACTGTAATTCGCTGGTGTGGTTAAGGAAAAATACAAATGTTTCTAAACTCTATACTTGTGGTCATTACTGACCTGGCAGCGGGACTTCTTGGCAACTCATCATTTCGACGTCATTTTAATTTGTTGCTGACAGCACTGCTTTTGTTTGGGCCCCTCTTGAGTCTGTGGGTTTCCCATTATAGTGTGTTTGCAAAGAGGACTCACTTTCTATACAGGTAAGCCACACAAATGCAAATGTGTTTCATTAAAATTCAATAATTTGATAAAGCAACACCACACTAGCAAGCATGCTGGTGTTCTGCGGCCTCGTGCCAATAATAACAGCATGACATGCTTTACACAACAGTTCAATAAACAAGAAGTTAATATTGAGTCATTTACATTTTAGAAACTATGTTGTCTATTCTTTTTGTCTATTTTTGCTCTGCAAGTGAAGATATTTCCAAAAGAAGTCAAAGCTAAATCAAACCATCACGTTGGTTGAGTAGCCAGTGTTTCTGAACGAGCAAGTGTTTTGAATCCATGTATCAGTTGAGTGAATGATTCAGTGACTCACTCATAAACACAGCGCATCCGAATATACAGTTTCCCTACTGTATAGTAGGCGAAAAACTGTATGTGAAAAGAGCAGTAGCCTATGTAAATTTACAGGCTACATCCAAAATACATTCTATGAGTGGGTACTTATTTTACTAGTTACTTCGCAACCTTTAAAAGGTGAGTTTTATATAGTATGAATCAGGGGCATTCCTAACTACAGGCACAGGCACAGGCCGCCCATCAAAAACGTGTACCCATAATTTGATGCTCTTTTTTGATACTGTTATATAAATTGTCTTTAGCTAAAGTACAGAGTTGTTCACAAGCTGCACATGCAGTAAAGAACTGCTTAATCACTGACAATTGACCCGTTGGCAGTTTGATTGACAGGCGATCTGACCAATCATAATCTCGGATCCGCCATTTTGTCTGACAAAGCAGTTAGTAGATTAAAGTTGAAACTTGAAAAATTCTTTCCACAGTTGAAACAACATTCATTCTCATGTCCATTCATGTTTATTTGATGCTATAAATGAACTAGTATGAAGAGATGATCGGTGCCTCTTTAACTGAGGAGCTACAGCGATCTGTCACGACACATTAAAGAGCCACTATACTGTATTTATTGTTAAAACTTCTTTAAAAAGTTATAATATTTGAAACTTGGTTTTATATCAGAAGTAGCCTGCTCTGTCTTGTCTGTTGACGCACTGTCAGTGTCCATTGCTCTGCGATGTATTTTTCACATGATGTGTGGCATCAGAGCTGCATGACTTGTCGGACATAGCAGCAAACCACATAGCAGGTGGCGGGTTGTTGCAAACGGTCAATTGCTTTTGCAAATGAGTGAAAACTGAATGTAGTATACACATTGGGTTCAATATTATTTCAGTAATATGTCATTCACCATTCATTTTTAGGGTCTTCCTGCGCTCAGGCTGGGGCTGGACCTGCATCTTTGTTGGCTCTTTTGTCTTCGTCCTCTCTTTCACAGTTCGTCGCTCACTCACACTTTCTCTGCGACACCTTTCTCGGCTAGCTGTGGCAGGTGGATTGTGGCTGGGCTTTCGCAAACTGCTTTGTCTATTGGAGAATGCCACCGGGAGCTGTTACGAGCCCCTCAGCTCCACTCTTGAGCTGGCTTCAGGGCCCAATGGGGATGGCCAACCTTTACTGCTTCTACGGGAAGGTGAAACAAAGGAGGCCTGTGTCCGCTCTGGCATGTTGTGGCGTGGCTATGAAGTATCTGAAGATGCCCTCCTGCTGTGTTTGTGCTGCCTGCTTCTAGCTGAAGAGACTGCAGTATTTGGGCCCTACCTTAACCTGGGTGGACCCTCTGAAGCCCCGCTGCGCATCCTCTTCCTGTTCTGTGTCCTGCTGTTGAGCCTCTGGGTGTTCCTGCTGCTCTGTCTGCTGGCTTACTTCCCACAGTTTCCAACTCAGCTTCTTGGAGGTGCTCTGGGTTGTTTGAGCTGGAGAGCATTGTATCAGGGCTGGTACCGACTTGGACCTAGTTGGTACTGCCCTGGGAGGCCAGGGGTGGGACTTTTGTCTACACAGAGCAAACAGGATGAGACATCTGAACCATTGTGTGAAACTAATGCTAAAGAGATCAACTAGAGAAGGCTTGAAAAAATGTAACTTATCTGAATTATAGATAGTTCTGTATGATACCACTGAAATACACAGGATATACAGCCAAGTCTCTTGTCAATAAAAAATGAATGTATATTTGATAAATTATATATTAAAATTGCTGGCATTTATATATATTTCATTCATGCATATGCTGACTAAATTCTCTCTACTATATTTTTTTAACTCTTTGGAAAAAAAATGGACTAACATTCCTTTTAACATTATAGGTGTGGTTCGAGGTGCAGGGATAGTTCAGTACAAAATAAATATGAATCATTTACGCATCCATGTCATTCCAAACCTAAATGATTTTTTTTTTTTTTTTTGCATGATTTCTAACGCTATTTGAACCTCAGTAGCTCACATAATATATCTTTTGCGACTGAGGAAAGAAAGTCAAACACATTTGGAACAACAGGTGAACTGTCCCTTTATTGATCAAGATTTTTTTGCCAATAGTTTTGACCCTAATACAGTACTGATTTCAGATTAAATGATTCCAGACAAATGAAACAGTAATTTATTAGGTTCATCTGTGACAATCTCCACTTGTTTTTTTATTACAAAAATACAGAAAGAACTTCTGAAAATCTTAGCTTTAAATAAAAAAACTTGTGATTCAATTATGCTCAAACGCATATGTAATTTAAGGACAGACAGAGATTAATTCTGGGTCAGTGTGGTATTCATTTTTTCACAGTTGTCTTGCTTTGCAAACATTGCTAAAAATGACCCATCTCTTGAACAAAGCTTACAAAAACCATCATGACAGTCAAAATGGGGTATATTTAAAGATATAAATGCCAATTTGGACCACACAAGTTTAGTTATAGTACCCACAAAGCATGCTTCAAATTTCTAATGGAAAAGTTTAATAAGGCAAGAGTAGGAATAGCTCCTGGTTAAAAATGACAATGGTAATGAAGTTTATTCTCTCCATCTATCTTTAAAAAAAACCTGTTCAACAAAACCTTAACTACATAACTTTGAAGAGAAGAAAAAAGGGGATGGACATGCACAAGAAAAACATCTTGCCTGCTGGGATGACGCTTCAAATAAAAGGCTGAAACGGAGAAAAAACATTCTCTGAAACTTACTCAGAGCATTATAAAAAGGCAAGTTCCTTCACAAAGTATAATAATCCTGGGCGGTGGTTGCTACAGACAGTCAGGAACCATTAATCATTGGAATTTCAGATGTGAAAGTGTCCAATGGCAGCCAGTGGCAATCCATGAGTGAATCATAAAGCTCCTCACTGCGTTCCATGTATTGCTTATTTAGTGCATCCACATCCACCTGTAGGTTAGGGTCTGAGGAAGAAGAAATATGGTGAGTAACACACTGATGTGCTCTCTTGCTATAAATTAACAATTTAACCAATTAATCAGTGGAACTGAATATTACCTTCTGCAGGGTCCTCCTCAACATCCTCTGTGCCATCATGGGACTGCTAAAGCAAAATAAAAATGGTCAAGATCTAAATCAAAAACACTATTTATTAATCTGTTCTTTGCCGTATTGATAACAGAGCTGCTAAGATACCTCTGTGGATCCCTGCATGTCTGAGGTGATGGGAGGCACCCCCATGGGTGGAGGCACTCCCATCATCCCGGGTTGAATTGGCGGAGGGGTGGCATATGGGTTATATCCGTAGTTGTAACCGCTGTACTGATCATAGCCCCACTGTGGATAGTAACTGTTGTAGGGCTGTTGATAGTACTGCTGTTGATAGTTGCTGTTGTAGCTGTTATTCTGGTTGTGGTAACTGCTTGATTTGTTTCTAAAATGTAAAAGAGAATAGAATAAGATTTCATATGGACTTGTGATGTGAAATGTTTAAATATCACAAGTTGCACGGACCACACAACATTTAAATAATGAAAATGAATAATGCATTGAAGTAAAAGAAAATTTCATATTTTAAAAATTAAATTAATAGTTAAACATTACAAACAAATCACATGAAATGTACCCTTTGTTGACGGCAATGCTTATCCTGATGGATTTTCCTCCAAGGCCTGATGCGTTCTGAAACTCCTCAAGGGCTTTCTTCTGCTCGTTCTCATCGCTAAACTTCACAAAGCCATAACCCCTGTGCATTTGAAAGAACTAGATCATCAGCACCCGTTCTCTCACTCTTCATGCGCCTCATCATGCAGTATACGCATATTTAATATGTATTCAGAAAGTAAGAAATTTATTTGATGGTAGAACTGAAACTTCACTTTTACTTTTAACATGAAGTAGCATCACTTCAATTGTGAGTTGCTCTTGCTTACCCTATATGGGGAAAACAATAGTTTTAGCAGATTTGTTAACAACGGCAAATCACATCCATGTATTCTCAGGCCCTTTTTAGGAGAGGGAGGGTAAAGAGTATCGACTGAAAATAAGCTTTTAAAAAAAAATAGAAAATAAAATGTAAAGGTGACCTCATCTCGTTCAACTACCTCTTCTGCGGTGAAGATCAGAGGGTCAAACTGTCAGAAAAACCCAAGTAAAGTTATGCAGTACACATGTGATGGCTAAAACATTTCATACCTGGAATTCCCATAGGGATCAGTGACAACTTTGGCTCCTTTGCATGAAGGGAATTTTTTCAGAAAGAACTGATGAAGCTGGTAGTCATCCACTTCTGATGTGAGATCTCCAACAAAGACGGAGAATTCTGGGCTGAGGAAGAAGGTAAATTACGTTAAGTGAAAAAACCTCCACAATTTTAAGGTGGCATTGTAACAATGTCTTATTTAAGTACAAAAAAGCAGCTGGGTCATTCCATGTCAAAACAACCCAATTCTGGAAACTTCTTCAGCTAAACAATTTTGGTTTTGTTTACATTTTTTCCTGAAGAAATACAAACAATTAATAGTGATAAAGGCCAAAATATTAAATGCCACGGATGTATATATTCTGAGTAATCCACTAATTTGTAGAGGTGGGTAAAAATGACTTTGATCAATATTTTATTTTTACAAAGAGATTGGAAGATCTATTAGTAAATTCTGTTGTCTTTAGCAATCTTTATTACATCATATTCCAATGGCGACAGTTCAATGTTGCATGCCTGTAACTCAAGAAGATATCCATCTTAGTATCTTTTTAGATTTTGGTTCTTAAACATTACTTTGGGGATCTTCATTCCCTTAACTGTTCACATACAATTGACACTTTTTTCTTTTAAAGAGGAATGTCTCAAGAATAAATCATGTTGAAACTAGAAATGCATTGTTTCCTTCTATCAAAACAATTGCATAGAACACAACCAGATACGTCGGTTTCCCTGTCCCATTGCAAGAATTTTAATAGATCCAGCTATTTGTGTTGCACTGTTTAATAAGGACTTAGAGACGGAGATTGTTAACTGAGCCTTTATTGAATAAACTGGTAATGATTATAAAATACAGATAATGTGTTACCAAGACCAGCCAGTTCCAGAATCAAATTGGGTACTCTAGTCTTAATGCACATATATTAAGTAGACTTTTGTCCCAATTTGAACTAGGTCAAAACTACGTCAATCACTGCAATGTCAAGTTTGAATTGCACATTTGTGACGTATACAGTAAATAATCAAAGTAAAAGCAGTAAAATATTTTTTATTCAATTAATTTAAATTTTATTTTTTATTTAATTTTGGCCAGCAAAAATGCAAACAAGTTAGCAGTATTTCAGTAAAAGTCAATTAAAAAACGATTCATGTAAATTCATGATATGCACGTGGGCAAGTGGGGTAAAAGTGAAAAGGGGTGTGTTCAAAAAAAAAAAAAAAAAAAAAAATTTAAAAAAAAAAAAAAAAAAAACAAAAAACAAAAAAAAATTTAAAAAAATTTTTTTTTTCAAAACTATTTTATACAAAAACTTTTTTTAAACTAATTTTTAGTTTTTTGTGTTAAATTTTTATTTTATGTGTGACTGAGTCTCCACATTCCACCAACACTCCCACATTTATCCACTCCCATGATTCTTAACATTCATCCACAATTCTTTCACATTTTTTGGTTCATTTTCTTCCACAACATTTCATTTTTGCATCACCCACAAAATCTCAATTGGATTCCCCCACAATTATTGGTTGTGGATTTCCATACCATTACATTTTGGTGGTTTGGAACCAAGACTTTTGGTTTTTACCGTTGTTGTTTTTTTTTTTTTTACTAGTGAAACCATTTTTTGTCTTGTTGAAACAACCAGCATAGGGCTCATGACTCTTCAGCATAGCAACATCCAGTATTCAACATATTTTAAACAACACCAATAATAATTATGAACAACCAGTGCGATGATAAACATGCCCAAACCATAAATCATGCCCCTCCACCATTATCATGCTTCACTGTGTTCACGTGTCTTGGGTTCTTTGTCTTTGTGTTTCTTGGCTGTTGGGGGTGGGCCCCAAAACTCAAAAACTGCTATCCTTTGCTTGACCCAAAAGAACTCAAAATTTTTCTCTCATTTTCTTTAGGCCAGTTCCTCCTTTTCTCTTTAAATCTTTTGTGTTGTTTCTTTTGCTTCTTTTTTTTTTCTTCTGGGGACTTTTTTTTTTCTTTTTTTTAAAACTGGGCGGGGCTTCACATCTTTCTCATACTTCACACACTTTACTTGTAACTTCTACAGTACTTACAGGTCAACTCCTCGACTTCTTCATTTGATGCTGAGCCTTTGTGATCATTGCATTCTTCTTTCTTTTCTGGTCTTCTTTCGTTTTCTTTTGATTCTTTTCTTTTCGTCTTCTTCTTTTCTCTTTTTTTTTTTTCTCATTTTTTTAGCTTTGGAGATCATTTTTTCACATTTTTATCATTTTTTTTTTCTTTTCTCCTTTCTTTTTTTTTTTTCATCTCAAGTTTCTCTTTCTCGACAATTTCTTCGAAATGTCCCTTTTTCTTTCTTTTTTCATGCATGTTTCAACAACAAGTTTTGGTTCATCTTTAAAAGGGGCCACCCTTAGGGGGCCACCTTTTTTCACAATTGTTGACCTTTTCAGTGATTGAATGCCACATTGAATTTTTTTTTTTTTTTTTTTTTTTTCACCCCCTCAACAAAAATCAATCAAATTGCCCAGCCTTAGCCTTAAGAGCGAGCATATGCAATGGTCTCGTTTGTTTCTTGTTTTCTTTTGAACCTGAACCTACTGGTGTTGTGTTGTTGCCACCACGTAAAAAAAAAAAATACTAAAAAACTTGATATATTATGGGTTAGTCACATTGTACTGCTATTATTTTTGAACAATACTGTATGTGACTGATAACCAATGCACAATAATTCTCTTTACATTATGTCTACACTTCGTTAAAATGAGAGATTCGCAAACTAACATAACTCAGCACTGAACACAATCTGCCGTTTTGAACGGTGAGTAGGTTCTGACTAACTTAAATACCTGATAAACATTTGAAGTTCTTTGAGAGAGCAAAGACATACGCACCAGAGCGTTTGCCAAATCTGTTTTGTCAATATCCTATTACAGCTTCAACTGAGGGTGCTCTTGCTTTCATTTGAGAATACTTGACGCCCTCTGCACCCCCGTGGAACCAAAAGACTCTGGCACATAACAATCAGTCCTTATCAACTAAAATTTTTGTGACTCACAAAATGCAAAGGTTGGTGTTGTTTAGCATTTACTAAGCACTGTATGTCAGGCCGAACAGAAGAAAGTTGCCAACGGAGATCAGGCTTGACGTGAAGCTTATTCCAGTAAAATAATATGTAAAGGTAAAAAAATAAAGTAAAGCTAATACAAGCTTACAAGATAGAGCAGTAGCAGCTTATTCTTCGCTCCCACATGTGAAGACTAGCACTAGGTAGTCACTATCTATTTTCTTCATTTAGCTTAATTTTTAGTCTTTTTGATGTCAGGTATTGCTTAAGATTTATCCTTACTTGTTGATGACGAAAGCTCTGTCTTTGTCCTTTTCAGCGTCCCTGTTGATAACCATTTATCCATGTTTAAATCTGTTGTAGCCTACAGTAACTATGCAGCAAAAGTATGGTAGATAAATAGGTGGTTTAATTTTAACAAAAGCGAACAGCAAGCTTAAATAGTGAGTAACAGTTTATTTTTTGTTACTTCATCATATTGAATTATTACAATTAGACATTTTTTACATACATTAACAAAATTACTATTTTTAATTAAATAATTAAAAATATCGTTAAAAGATCAATATCGTTGCGGCCCAGAGGTTAAAAACCACCAGCATAGAACATACCTTTCCGAGTACCAACGCCTTCAGTCAAAATTAGTTGAAAATATTGGCATAAATCAATATCATGCATCCCTAATAATGATGCTGCCATCCTTCTAAAGCCACTTTCTCTATGGATGTCACAATACCAAAAATCTAGTATTCGGTACTGGTACCACATTTGGTACCACCAAAAGTACACGATACTCGATACCAAAGTTGACAACATGGAGAGAGAAAAAAAAAAAATACTTAAACATTCCTTAAACAGGGGCATTTTTAAACATATTTTTAACAATTATCACAATGAAACAGTTTCTCACTCAATGTATGTGTTTTTTTAAGGTAATTTGATCCAATGATCAGTAATAAACCAGGAGTGAATGAAACACATTACTGAATACAATAGAATAACGATACAAATTAAACAACGCTGTATATTTTTTTCAGGTATGTCTAACAGCAGTATTGAAGTAAAAGTACTACAAAAATAAAATACAAAATAACATAATATAATAACTCTACATAGTCTTAAATGTCTAAGTTAATTACAGATTAACCCTTATTAAAGCTTTTCTTTTGTCGTTTAATTATCATTAATAAAAAACAGACAGCCAATAGTGGACCGTAGCAAGTTTTAAAGGCTTCTGTCACTAAGCCCTAATGGACGGAGACAATATGCCATTGCACATACTTTTCACATTCACATAACCGACTGTGCTTACGTGAACATTCGGGCATTCTGACACTTGCGAGAGGCAGCTATGTGTGTGCACTTTGTTTGAGAGCGCACCGACTGGAGACCATCTCTAGAAGAGTGTGAGAGTACTATATAGTTTAAATTGCTTGAATTTATAAATTATTTATAAAATGATGTGTTAAAGTTTTGAACTGCACCACATAACTCGCTTGCAGAGCAAAATCAATGTGGATACTCTGAAGCCATTTGCGCATTTTGAGAGAGAGAAAGAAAATGCGGTCTAGCTAAATCACTGACACTGTTTGTTTGAAAATACATCTCACAGAATGTTTTAAAATGACTGATTTCCTCTAATAATCTGTTTGGGTTCAACCTACATTCTATAGTGCATAAATGCTCGGTACCATCAGTACTTACAGTACTGTAGAAAAACAAGTACTGTCAGCATTTTAAAATGTTGATACCAATTTGGTACCGAAGTATCGGTTCTCATGACATCCCTAATTTTCTGCCCCCTGTAACTTAATATTTTAGGTGACAATTGCAAATTACCCCTACCCCAGTATTAGTGGATTACTTTTTTTCATGGCATTTAATATTTTTGGTTTTCATTCCCTTTTTTGTTAGTCTTTCTTCTGAAAAAATATTAAAATTTAAATTGCGCCGGGCACCTCTGGTGGAGTTGTGGGTAAAATGTTAGTCTGGACTTGGTGTGCTTACCCAGGCTCTGGCCTTTTCCCATATGTTGCATAGTTTAGCTTGAACTTCCTGGGCTGAAAAGAAAAGAAATACAACCATTGAGAAAATGGAATGACACTTTGCCTGTAGTATGGACATAATTCGCTAACAAAGCGTCTTATTATTTGAGTAAGGAAGCTATTATTTCCACATACCTCCACCAATCAGTACTGGCTTTATCCCATTCTTCAGCTAGTTCCTAACAGAGTTTATTCACCAGCTTCAAACAAAGTCATTTTATAAACAGCCTCAACCACCTTCCTTAGGGAAGAAATTGAGCTTTGTAACTTGCCCATCACTAGTAATATATAGAGTAATAACTGAAATATCTCATATGAGGTGGGGGCCATGCTGGATATGCCTACCTACAATAATCTACATATATCAATGTATGAAATCAAATATAGATTAAATTGTATAGATGAACTACACAATTTAATGGGTGCAAGTTTGGCATCATACCGGATTAGATCCTGGAACCAGCTTCCCATTAAGCCTCTGCACACAACGATCAACGCTGGCCTCGTCTGCCATCTCCACGAAACAGTATCCAGCAGAGCCTCTGAGGAAACACAGAACAGAATATTCAATTACCTCTGTCAACAGAGACACAGAAAATATGAAAACTGGCTCTTCGTAAATGCAAATAAGAATTACAATAATCCATAAAAATACATTCTTTATTGTTGACGTCGCCTGTGATTTATACGGCCACATATGCCCAGTGAGTTTGAATGTTAATGAGACAAATAAAATAAACAAGTTGTAGACCTAAAGTGTGCAGCTGCCTAGATAATACAGACAATATGTATAGAGCAGCAGTGCTCGCCCACTTTTTTAGCAGCCTTGGTTCTGGAAGTATTTTTCCCCATTAATGTTTCCCATAGTGGTTCATCCCATACTGGATGACAATTAAATAACTACACTGTAATATAGGTTTGACTTGAGTTAATATTTTATTACCTCACCAAACACAAATCTTGAAAGAAAAAAAACATTCCTAGCAAGCATTTAGCGCTATGATGAGCCTGTGTTAACTGTTTTCAGCGGTTGTTCTCAGAGAACAGTATACCGTTGGATGGCGCGATTGACCAATGAGAATCGTGTATTCGACAAAGCGGTGTAATAAATAGCAACAGCGTATTTTGTATTTTGGCAATTCTTAAAAATCACAATGCAAATATTATCGCACCCAATTATCGTGATAGTATCGGGCGATAGGTGTACCGTCCCAGCCCTAATGGGAGTCATATGAGAGTGCAAAAGAGGACAAATTGTTGCCACCCATCTCGCTGGCTCATCTGTGACCAGGACAGCAAGTCTTAATGGTGTATCAAAAACTATTGTATCAAAGGTAATGTCAGCATACCACCACATCAGACAAACCACATCCAACTGTCGACGCAAGGAGAAACTGTCTGAAAGGGATGTCCAGGTACTAACTCTGGTTGTACTCACAAACACACACACAACAAAAAACAGCTGGCATGTGCACATCGGTTCTCCTGTTTCCTCAAAAACTGTTAGTCGGGAACTCTACAGAGTCAATACTTCAGAGTCATAACATGTATTGCTCTTTGATGAGTTCACTTTGTGCCTAAAAACATGCGTTTCAGTTTCATCGTCCAACCCGTCAGTTACTGTTCCCCATTCCCTTTGGAGAACCTCAATCCCTTTTTTTTTTTTAACTTATGGAACAGACTGTTGAACTATTTAAAGAATAGATGTAATCTTACCCAGTAACACGATGTGTAATAATTTTGACACCGTAGGCAGTCTCTCCCATAGTGCTGAAAGCTTGCTTAATGAAGTTTTCATCCATGTATGGGTCTAACTGAAAAACAAATAAAGAGATTAATGATTATGGCTGAAGTTAAATTCCCAATATATACATGTCAGCACACTTTAAATAAGTAAAAAGTGTTAATGATTTACAGAAGAATGCAGGAAATTCTGCGTCACGTGTCCGTTTACAGCGCAAGCGACATAAAAAGAATATCGATTAAGTTGATATAAGTTACGGCCCTACACTATGTTGTTTAGTTGGTGAGTTAACTCGAAATTATTTACAGTCTCAATATTTACACAACGGCACTTATGCAAGTATGAGGGGCTTGTCGAGAACAAACATGAGGAAACAAACTACGGATTAATTAGCACTATGTTTACAAAATACGATAGAATATTATTTAAATTCGGTGTACACTCGGTATTTATTTCTGTAGTGAGTTGTCTTGTTTAGTGTTTACTTGTTCTGGCCTGTTGGCCGTGCTTGCGTAACGCCGAGCTAAAACCACATGCTGCTGGTTTCCAACCTTCATACTCGCTGAATTATCGAAGAAAGGTAAGCAAGAAGACAATACTTACATCACCCATCCATAAGCTTGTCATTCTGTTAAACATCGTGGCGGCTAAAATCGTTGTACCTCAGATGTTTGTGAAATTAAACGACAGTTTGCTGCCGAATTTGCGTAGCGGTTCGTGAAGCTAGCAGAACGTTTACTGAAGATACACTTCCGCTTCCGGCCGCGCACTTCTCGGATCCAGAGAGTTCACTCCCCTCCTGACAGTCTGAATAAGTGTTCATCACACCGAGCTATAATATATAAAAATATATGGAAATAATTCATGCATGGTTTCACTTCCAACAGCTTTTGTTTTTGTAGTAAAATTAAGTACATACAACAGTGTGCTGCGCATGTGTTATTCCGAGTTTGACTTCAAGGGGCAGTAGTGAGTTTTGAAAAATCCTGCCAGTGCTCCGGCAGAGGAAGACACGTGATGACTTTGGCATGATATTGATGGAAGGAAGCTGTAGCCGAAATGAACACGTTACGAAGAGCGTTTTTGCACTGTTCGTGGGCACAGAGTTCGTGTTGGTATGTGGCAACAACTAATTTCTTTAATAAACGAGTTGTGGTTCATTCTTATTCTGAAAAATTCGATTGTGAATTTAACCATCAGCGGTAGTGATAACCTCACAACACACTGACACGCAATGAAATCTCAATGATATTAATGTAATTAGACTATGTTTCAAAACCCCAGCTAAATTAAATATAGACTGGACAAAAACATAGTGAAAAATATTAAAAGAGTGCAATGAGATTTTAACCGATATGAAATGTAGTGCAATAAATGATGATCGCTTTCCTTTTAAGAGAACATTTTTACTTATAATACCTTTCTTTTTACATTATTCATGCAAGTTAGACCAATGTACAAATTTATCTGTACATTGATGACTCTCTGCTATTCATTTGGGTTGCAGTCTTGAGGGCTCATTTACAGCGCATGCGCATTTGTTCTAATTGTCTTTCAGGAGTAGTGGCAGTCACCCTATCATATTCAACTGTAGTCAACTACGCTCTATCAGTTCCTTGGTTCTTTCAAGGACCAGAAGTGAGCAAACTTTCCTGCAAGGGAACTTGAACACCAAAGCAGAGGGAGCCTGTGTTTTACAGAAACCACTCTGGCACCAACAACAAGTCCGCACAGTCAAGCGTGGGACAGAATATCAACCAAAGAACATCAAACGAAAGAGGACCCATGGCTGGATCAAAAGAATTAGTGCTCCAGGTGGAATCGAAGTAATCCTGCGCCGAATGCTCAAAGGACGAAAATCCCTCACGCATTGAGACTCTGACTGGACAGTTGTTTTGACACACCTTTGAAGTGAATCTCTGTTAAATGTCAGTTGTTGAGTAGAGCTTTTGGGGTTCTGTTTAAAATAGCTGTCATATTAAAGAAATTAATGCTCAGTAGCATATTTGGATGTGTTTTTCTTTTAATTTAGTGGATCTAATTCTCCTTCAAACTTCCAGTTGAGTATTTTCATGTCAAATGGTCTGCTTTATGCAGTGTTACAGTCAGATCATTTACAGGTTCAAGAGTAACAGAGAGTATAAGTGACAAGATTAAAGTCAAAATAAGTATAAATAAACACATTTGTCATGATGTGTGATATCATATTTTATTTAAGCATTATAGTTCATTTTTAAAAGCGATTTGAGGTGCATTTACTTGGTATGATAATAGTACAAAAGTAAAAAAAAAACATGGCTCTGAAGTAAGTTTGTGTATAATGTGTCTGATATTCTGGTTTTAAAATTTATTTTCACAGTAATTCCATTTTATTGCATTATGGTTTCACACTCATAAACTCAAAATCATCTAGGACAATACAATATTTTAGATTGTCATATTTACTGTTTCATATAAGAAAAATAATAATGCGTAGAAAAATAGAAAATATATACATTTTTTTATTATTATTATAGACGGTGCTCATTCAAACGTCATTTCTTGCCCATGCCTAAACAGATTTTATCGTGCAGGTGATTTATCATGCCGCCTTCAGTGAGTAAACTATGTGGAGACATCGAATTAAAATATTGCATTAAAACGATCTTTGACATGCAGTTCCACTCACTACATGGTTGCTTTATGACATTTAAGCGAATGTTAAGCATCACAATCAGTGCTGTATATTAAGTTGTTAAACCATTTAATTCACTTTTTTTGAAAGATTGCCAAAGTCTGAGCTCTCACTCTTTTCAGCCTCAGATGGAAGCTCTTCTGATGAGGAACTTTGGTCATTATTTGTGTGTTGCGTATTAGTGGCCTTTGAGACATCTTCTGGTTTCGCTTGCTGTTCAGAAACAGCACCAGTACATGGATTTTCTTTTCCAAAGTTGAAGCGTTTTCCTGGGTTGAAGGACTTGCTGGGAGACTGTGATTTCTCGTGGCTCCCATGTGTACCTGCTGACGCAACTGTTGCAGCGGCTTCCTTTTTTAATTCTTGGGACTTGAGGAATTTCAGAAAACCTGGAAGTTTGGCCTCACCACTTGTGGGAGAAGTGGTAGAGGTGAATTTACTTTGAAGTGGGATTATCTGTTTGAGTTTCATTACGTTATTGTTGCCTAAAAGGGAGCTGGGTCTCTTGAGTTTGTCTCCTCCAGAGCTGAACTTGGCCCCTGGACTTTTTTCATGGTGATGGTCCTCACCCCCACTGGGATCAGACTTGTCTTGCTCACTTTCTTGTCGTGCCAATTCTTCTGCCATTTTTTGATGTTCCTCTTCTTCTTCAGACTTCCTCCGTTGCTGCTGTTGGTGCTGCTGAGCGAGGCGTTCGTGTTTCTGAAACACAAACAACACATTGTCAAAGACAATCACCAAGTTCTTTTAACTCACCAAATTGAGAAATTACTTTGATTAGCCATAACATGATAATAATCAATGACTTATCGGTATCAGTTAAAATCTTGATATCTATACATTAAAAAACTTTGGTCACTGTTAGTTTATGCTCGTCATGTGCTGTGCTACCTTGAGAGCTTCTCTCCGCTGGTATTCAAGTTTGGCCATCTCATCTGCCACCCAATTTGGGATATCAGGAATTGCAATGTGAATTACATATTTGAGCAGAATGGCAAAGTGCTGAAAACCATATAAGAAAGAGTTAAATACACTTAATACTCTTATTCTCTTGTTTTACATTTATCAGAACTGACAGTCAAGACATTTACAATGCTACCAACATTTTTTTATTTAAAAAAAATGCAGTTATTTTAAACTTTCCTAAAAAAAAAAAAAAAAAAAAAATTTTTCAGACACAGAATTTACACAGCAAGCAAATTTTTTAATTGATCATAATAATAAAAAATTTTCTTGAGCAGTAAAAAATCAGCATATTAAAATGATTTCTGAAGGATCATGTGACACTGAAGACGGTAATAATGGAAAAAAAAAATCAGCTTTCCCATCACTGAAATAACATTTACAAAAAAATATAAAAAAATAGAAGTCAGTTATTTTAATTGTAATAATATTTCACATTATTCGTGTTTATCAAATAAATGCAGCTTTAGTTAGAAAATTCTTTTCTGAAAAAAAAAAAAATCTTTCAGTTTTAAATCTCTCAGCCCAAATCATTTTTTTTTTTTTTTTTTTTGCTATTTAAAGATATAAATTGTCCCTTACCTCTAATACTACAACAGAGATGATGGCTGCCTCAGGGCTCATCCAGGGGAAGAGTCGTTGCAGCTGTCCACACTGACCAATAAGGTAACAGTTCACAATTATTGCGATCAGACCCATTGCCTCCATTGCGGTCTGTTCAATTTTTAATAAACAACAAAATTAAAAGAACACAAGGAAGTTAAACAAACAAGAAATACAATCTGCCATGATTTACTTATTGAATAAGCAATAGATCTCCTGACCTGCCATTGGCCAATGTTTTCAACCCTTTGCCCAAATGGTCTCTGGAGGCCTGTGCAAAGTTTTAAGGCATCACTTCGGATCTCTACAATGTTGTTTATGAGGGCACACATGGCTGCCAGAGGAAATGCAGAGGAGAAGAGCACAACATAGCCAAACTGTATGAACATCTCCTGGTAATCTTGGAGAGTATCCTGCAGGTCAAAAGAAAATTGTCTTGTTTTTGATATAATTTGTAAAAATGGCATGATTTGCTTTAGAAAGTAGCAAAAATAGTATTTATAAACTTGTATTATTAACAATGGCATCAGCTGACTGATGATCAAGGTGGACAGGCACAGACCTCATAAACTAGCATGCAACTTTCAACTTCCGGTTGGGTCAAAACAGTAGATTCAGTCTCCTCTGGAGGGTCCATCCAGGACATTTTCTTTTCCGTACTGTTGTTGTCGCGAGCAGATTTCGGCTTTCTTCTCTGGAGTCCTATGGGTTTACTCACAGAATCATCCATTTCTCTGTCATCGTCATCATCGTCATCATCACGTATATCAAATATTAAGGATGAATCCATTCCTTCCTCCACAAGGGTAGGACTGCCGTCGTCCTGTAAGTTGGCCTGTGTTGGCTCTTCCACAACTTTGTCTTTATATTCCACCTTCTCGGTGAAGCTGACCTTCCTTTGCTTCAGACCAGCATCATCATCCCCTTCCTCTGTTTTGGGAACTCTGTAGCTGGCGATTAAACTCCTCCTCTCTCTCTTCTCTGATTGCTCTGGAGACGTGCCACTTTTATTCATGTCCAGACTGGCTTGGCAAGTCAGTCGAATCCTTTGCACTATCAAATGAAAATAGTTCAGGAGCATGGTTTGAACTAAGTCCCATAATGTCCTCAAAGCACCTAATTTATGGTGCTCATAGAGATATGGTTGAAGCACTTCTTTGATATTTTGTAGAAACTGGCGGAAAATCAATAACGTAGCCAGCATCTGTAAATTAAAGAGAGACATTTTTCTTATGGGGGCAGAGTAATTTATTCATGGCACTTGGATGCACTTTAATATTATTCTGTCGTCTGTGCATTACCTCTTTTAACCGCTCCATGTCTTTGAGATAAAATCCGATGTAGAAAAGGCTGAGATAAGAATTTATGAACTGAAACTTTAAAATGCAGAACATTACATTTAACCATTACAGACACATACAAACACTTCATAAATTAAAATACACAGTTTTTACAATATTCAATGATACAATAATAAACGGAAAAATATATGAAATAAAGAGTGAAACTTACAAAAACAGTCTTGAGGATGAGATTATTGTCATAAGTGCTTTGAAGTCTGTAATTTTCTGTTAATAAAATAGAAAGATTAATAAACATGTGTAATTGCAGAAAAAATAATAATGAACAAAATAAGCAGTGCAATGCAAGTGCAAGTTTGCTGCTAATTTAATGGCCCAATTTATGTTTCAGACTAAATTCAGTTGCACATATATTTTAAAATGAAAATGCAAATCATTTTGTAAATGCAATTATGTTGTGAGCTGATTTAAAGTCTTACCCATATCATTGAGCCAGAGAGCTATTTTCTTGTACACTTCATCACATACAGTAACAGTTACAGCCAGAAGAATTTTTGGAATAAATCTACATATGCTTGGCAACTCTTTTGTTTCCATGACAAATTCCTGTAAAAGACATGAAATCATGAATCCTAAATATATCTAGGGACAATTGCGTAACTAATATATATGAAACTTAGATGGAGAAGTTATTTGAAATATTCTGTTGTTTTAAGTTTTGTTACAAATTTGAGAGTCCTTACTTGAAGTTCCAGACAGATGAACATGGCCGAGCAGACGAAGCAGAGACAGAGGATGCAGATTGGAAAGCTGACCAACCAGCGGAACATTCTCCTCTTCCAGGGTGGGTAGAAAAACTCCTCACAGCCGGTCACTGGACTGCGACGCTTAATTCCCTGATATACATGTTGCAAAAGGAAACAAAAATTACAATTCAGTCCGGGGTTGATTTAAACACTGTTGGCAAACATCCTCAAAAAACATTCTATCACTGTTTCCACATTAAGCAATAGTATACTGTTTTCAACATTGATAATAATAAGAAATGTTTCTTGGGCACCAAATTAGCATATTTAAATAAAATTAATCTTTGGGCAGAGATGACCATCAATGACTCTTTACACCTGGCATTAAGATGCATTTTGGTCGATCGAATCACAAGTAGACGAAGGACCCATTTACATATACCCATTTATACTTGGTATTTTAATCCGTCTCTTTTGTCCACTTTTAACCACATCTGTCCTTATTTCTTTGAGGGGAAAGTCTATAGGCAGGTAAATGTATTGACTTTTTCAGATCTTTCAATCTAATGGACGAAATAAGCTCACGCAATTTACATCTGAACCTGCCCGGAGATGACGGAAAAACACACAGAGAGCAGCAGCTTTCTTTTCTGCTCGGACAGCCACAAGACCACGCCGAACGTTGTGAGTGCGACTTAGATATCAGGAATGGTGAGAGAACATTGTGTTTGGTATGTTTTTCATCTTCAAACCAAACTTGGGTCTTCAACCGACAAAGTCTAAATCAGACAAATGCGAATTTGACTACCTGGTCAAAAGTGGACAAGCTCAAAACATTTTAGACCCCGTTCACACCTGTTTTTAGTGTCGTTCACTTATGATCCGATCGACCAAAACACATTCTAATACCAGGTGTAAACAGGGTCAATGACTTTCACCTGCTGCTATCATGCATTTTGTGTCTAATAATATAAGGCCATGTAAAAATTATGTCAGCATACCCGAAACTGTGGACGGGGTTCTTCTAGTGACTCTGCGGGGGTGTCCAGCGTTCCCCACTTGTATGCCAATTCTGCTTCCCGCCGCTTCCATCTCTCCAAGAACAGTGTCGCCCACACCACATTGAAAAGTGCAAATACCACACAGCAGATATCCTGACTTGTCTGCATATCAAAAAAAAAAAGTTGCTAATAAAACCATGCATCATTACCAAATGCAAAAACTCTTGTAGACTTTTTATACTTCCACTCGGATATTAAGGAAAATAACCTGCCTGATCAGACTCAGCAAAGATCCAGAGCAGAAAGCCAATCACTGCTGGATACAGCATAGAGTTGGTGTAAAATCCCAACCATGCAAAGTACATGGCAATCTTCACGCCAAAATAATCAACCACATCATCTGTCAGAAACAGGTCAACCAAACGAACAGTATTTGAATAAGCCATTTTTACAATATACAATTAGAATGAAAAACCTGTCACATTTGCATATTGTTACAATAAAATAGATGACCTATTTTGTTACCCCTGGGATTAAAGGCCCTGTTGATTTTATTTTTCCCCAAAACAAGGTAAAGGCCGACTGTGACATTGTTAGACTGGCACTGGGGTAAAATTCAAAATGCCTGAACTGCAATACAGTGAAATATGCCTAAACTACACAACTGGGCTCTTTCTTGGAGATCTAATTACACATAACAAGACATGTAGTGACTGGTAGATTGAATTCAGGCTTCGTACTGTAGCACTTCATATTTGCTAAGAGCAAATCAGTCAGCACGGAAGAAAGTAGGCAGATACACATGAGTTTGTTTGCTAAAGGAAGAGCCTTGGCTTGGAAGAATCTCTTTACACAAACACTGAAAAGCACTAGCCATCTCAGAACAACTAAAAGTTAGTCGCCTCTTGAGCATGTTGGTTCTTACCTAGAGGTTGCCTCTCACAGACTGCCTGAACCCAGGACGTCATCAACTGGTTCAGGATTCTCTGCTCATGAAGGGGAAACATTTGAAGAATCACACCTCTGGCTATAAGCTCTGGAACTGCCAAGGACACACAAAAATTTGATCGGATTTGTGAAAAAAACATGAATTCTTAAACTAAAAGCAAATCATTTTAGAAGTAAAGAAATGCTAAAATATCTACTGATTGGTTGACCCTCCAGGAAGTGAATATTATGAAGGGCATCGCCCTGTTTGGCCCGCAGATTATCCAACCAATATTTGATAATACTCTGACGCTCCTAAAGAAATAACAGAGAAAAATGAACTTTTTTTTACTAGATGGCGAATCTGTTTAAATTTGTACAATGTGATGTGTGCGGAAGCGTACGATTTTAAGAAAAAAGTAAGCTTGAATGTCCACTAAAAACCTTACCGCCAAAGGGGCGAAAACATACAAATGAGATCGTATAAATTCATTCGAATGAGCCACCAATTTGCCAAAATGTAAAAGAGTTATGAGTTGCCATGAGAGTATGTTGGTAAAACCTTTATAACATCAGACATTTAAGGATATCGCATGAGAAAATTGTGTAAGACAGGAAATGAGAGATTAAAGGCAGACCTGTGATGTGAAGAAACACAGCTCACTCTCGATGTTTTCATAGATGTCATCCTCCTCACACGAAAACCTGCGAGTGCCGCCTCCATAGCGTGGCTTCACTGCCTTTTGCATCCCCATCTGTTCAGCTCCACGCAACAAGCTTCAGACAAAAAACAACAATGAATCTGCTGCTGTATTTATTTAGGACCGAGAGACCATCTGTCAAAGGTTTCAGACATTTTATATGGGGGAAAAAAAACAAACAAACAATACAATAAATGTGGTGAGGTTCTTTTGGAGTCAAGTAGGTTGTCTACAGTATCTTACTTCTCAAAGGTTGAGGCAATGAAGAATGCATAGGTGTGAGTGTATTTATGCTGTCTGATCTGGATTCTGATTTGTGGAATTCCCAATCGGATTTGGTTCAGTAACCATAACAGCGTATGGTCATCTGTGGTGTCTGTGGAAAAGATGATAACATGCTCAAATATGTTTATCAGTAGATCTAATGAAAATGCTGTTAAATTCGTATTTTATTATCACTCGTTATTTTTGAACATAATGTAAAATATTAGATGTTATTCAAAATGCACAATACTAGCAAATACTACATATTCATGATGTAAAGCTGAGAAAACGCATCTAAATCATTCAAAAACTGCATTAGTGCAAAACCCGAAAGATATAACCTCAGCACCTTGGAATGTCATAAGAATATCACAGTTTTCAGTGGGTGCCATTGCGATGGTAGATTTATGCCCCATGAGGTACTGCCTGGCATGAAAGAGACGACCCCTGAGCAACTTCTCTGTCAAGAGGAAAAAAGTTATTATTGTATATGTACAGTAATACTTCAAGAATACAATATATACTATATACAGCTCGGCTTCTTAGTCCATGTTACCAGCAAGCCGATATTGTGCAGACATTCAGTGGTCATATAAAAAAAAAAACTAAATATAAAAAAATGATGCAGTTTATTTTGGGGTATATCAATATATATATATATATATATATATATATATATATATATATATATACATAAAAATAAAACAGCAAAAAAATAAAATAAAATAAACAGCAACTTTAAAGTGTTTTTTTTTTTTTTTATGACCACTGTAACGTCTGCACTCTGCACACACCACCTCAGCTTTACATTTGAGCTATCAACCTATTGAGGTCAAACCAACCTGACATTTCTACAGAATCATTATCCACATTCACAGAAACCAAACCTCACTTTACACTTACACAAATCCTTAAAGCTCCGCATTATTGACAGAATTTACAGTTAAATGGGAGGTTCTAACGTTAAAAACAGCTTTCCTCACGTAGAAGCGCTCATTGTAATTTTAAGCAGTTCTTTAGAGAAAACAAGAGTCCTTGTGTGACAGACGTCATCAATTTTGTGACCACTGTGTCACAAACTCTGCTCTTTTATAGTGACAGTTATGAGGTGTGAATATTATGGGAGCTTTAGCATTAGATTTCACGTCTGAGTTTGCTAAAGAAAAAGAAAAAATATTATGGCGCTATTCTGTGATATTACTATAATTGCAAGTGCTTTCACAGCTAAAAACAGATAAGGACAGAAGAAATGGAGGTAGTTAAATCCAAGGGAATTGTTCAGTCCCATTTATGGTAAATATCGTATAGAATTGCATTATGAATATGTATTTCACTTGCTATAGCAGCTTTTAAAGCACAATTACAGCTTCAAGTGACTGCATTCAAACATAGTGAAGGGTTTTGTTTTTTGCAGAATCAACGCACATATGGTGGAGAATGATTTCTCCTCTCAAATATAGGCGGTCATTAAAGAACAAATGTTTTGATAGCACAATAACAAATAATTTCAACAACATGTAGGAAATATGTATGTGCATAAAGTGCTTATGTTCCAGCCACACAGTTGAAACGCCTATACCATTAAACTCTCAGACAGTGTCAATCAACAGCCGATAACCAACAGGCAAATGATGTTTGCTGGACAAATATCAGACCTTCACATATCATGCCCCAATAGCTATCAATCTTGTCATTCACCAGAACAAAAAACACAGCGATATTTTTTGGTTGGAGCTCACTAGCTGGACACAACATGCAACCGTCTGCATCACGGGTCGCCTATCTGAGTGTCACTCACCCAATACCGCCGAGGACATCGCGTGAGATCTTCGCTTTGCTCTGCCGTGTTAATACGTCGTCGGCGCTGGTGCTGAAACTGCTCGGCCGGACCCAGCGAGGCTTCCCCAGCGGAGAGAGCCTTTTTCCTGATGCAAACAGGTGCAGAAAGTCCATTGACCGCTGAATGAATCATTGGTCATCCATGGCGCTATCAACACTCGGCGGATTTCCTCATCATTTGAGGAGAGCTGTTTCAGCTACAGTTTCATTCATACCATTTCTGGTCGCATATCTCTATCATTTCTCTGTTTTGCTCTGCTGTAACTTGTTGTCAGCAAGTTGCTGTATGCGCCATCTGTCTCATATTTACTGGAAAATTACGCAACGTGAGATGCATAATTCACACTGAGACGAACCAATCAGAGCGACTGCGCAAAGCGCTCGCGCACAAAGAGGTGGAAATTCAGTACAGGTATGACAAAAGACCGAATTCAGAGCGATCTGAACATAGAAACAGGGAACACATAGTCTTATTGTATTTGAGCTATATATCAGACAATGTTGATCACTTCTTTAAGGCTCATTCCATAAAATGGACTGTTTTATGTCTATTTCATACAATGCTGATCACTTCTTTAAGGCTCATTCCATAAAATGACTGTTTTGTGTCCCATATGACTAAAAATTTAAAGCTGACATTTTACCGTGTGTTATTGTAGGAATTTCTTCCCATCAGATCAATAAAAAATCTGGTGAATACAATAAAGTTGGCTATTTTATATTTATTTATTTTTGTTATTCAGGAGGATGCCTTGTTTCCCCATGGGTTTTACCCAATGTAGCCTACTAGAACATGTTCATATTTTAATGAAAAAAATTATATTTTGGATTTTTATTCTCAACATATCTTATTAGATTATTAGTGGATCTAACATTTACCTTGTGTTACCATCCTGGTTATCATCATAAATCCCCTTTATTAAAGTGTATTTCATAAATAATAATAAGACGAAGATAAAGATGAAGAAGAAAACAGAAACCTAAAACAACAAGGACAAAATGTCACTTTATCTAATATTTTCCTACTTTTGTCAGTAGGGGGCGATCTGAAATCGTCAACACTGTTACCATGATTTTGGTCACTCAACAACTGATTAGTAAAATCATGATATTTGTAGAAATATCTCTCTAGTTACTTGTAGTGTCATGAAATGAGAAGGCCAGTAATAACTAAATAAACTATAAAACCGTCGCCCTGCTGCATTTGTAAAGCCACAGCTAGAGTCGCGGCACGGTGCTCCATCGTGCTGGAAAATGCATTGTTCTTCACCAAACTGTTGTTGGATTGTTGGAAGAAGTTGCTGTTGGAGGGTGTTTTGGTACCATTCTTTATTCATGGCTGTGTTTTGGAGCAGAACTGTGAGTGAGCCCACTCCCTTGGATGAGAAGCAACCCCACACATGAATGGTCTCAGGATGCTTTACTGTTGGCATGACACAGGACTGATGGTAGCGCTCACCTTTTCTTCTCCTGACAAGCCTTTTTCCAGATGCCCCAAACAATCGGAAAGGGGCTTCATCTGAGAAAATGACTTTGCCCCAGTCCTCAGCAGCCCATTCACGATACTTTCTGCAGAAAAGCTGATGTTTTTTTGGAGAGAAGTGGCTTCTTTGCTGCCCTTCTTGACACCAGGCCATCTTCCAAAAGTCTTCGCCTCACTGTGCGTGCAGATGCGCTCACACCTGCCTGCTGCCATTCCTGAGCAAGCTCTGCACTGGTGGCACTGCGATCCCGCAGCTGAATCCTCTTTAGGAGACGATCCTGGCACTTGCTGGACTTTCTTGGACGCCCTGAAGCCTTCTTTACAAGGAATTGAACCTCTTTCCTTGAAGTTGCTGATGATCCTATAAATTGTTGATTTAGGTGCAATCTTAGTAGCCACAATATCCTTGCCTGTGAAGCCATTTTTATGCAACGCAATGATGGCTGCATGCGTTTCTTTGCAGGTCACCATGGTTAACAATGGAAGAACAATGATTTCAAGCATCACCCTCCTTTTAACATGTCAAGTCTGCCATTCTAACCCAATCAGCCTGACATAATGATCTCCAGCCTTGTGCTCGTCAACATTCTCACCAGAGTTTACAAGACGATTACTGAAATGATCTCAGCAGGTCCTTTAATGACAGCAATGAAATGCAGTGGAAAGGTTTTTTTGGGATTAAGTTAATTTTCATGGCAAAGAAGGACTATGCAATTCATCTGATCACTCTTCATAACATTCTGGAGTATATGCAAATTGCTATTATAAAAACTTAAGCAGCAACTTTTCCAATTTCCAATATTTATGCAATTCTCAAAACTTTTGGCCACGACTGTATATAAAAACATTTGTCTATTAACATTTCCAAATTTTGTTTGAGATGTCTGCAATTTATTAACATATGAATAGAATGTTTCAAATCTTATAGAAATTTAGAGGCGCTCAATTCATGGAATAACTTTCAAACTGTTGCTGTCAGTTAGAACATACTCTAAAGACTACATTATAATTGGTTTATGGATGGCTGTTCATCTTGACAAGCATGTACAGTAGGCCTAATAATTACATTGTCAGTCTACATAGCAGTCAGACTAAACTCAGAGTGGTTTAACGAAACACTAAACTTGGGTCCCTGATTATGTTTTTTAAAAGAACACTGAAAGGCACAATATGTAAAATAAAAATTGTTATATATTTTGTTCGGCTGTGTACTTATCCTAAAAGTTTCCAAGAATTTGTAAATTCAGAGAAATTCATGATTTTAAATAATGCCCCATCCCTCCCTTGTCACTTGTCGCCTGCCAATGACGCAATATCTGCGTTATCCCTGGTTTCCACTTGTACTGCATAGTAACCATGGCAACAGACGTGAACAGCTGTCTAGCTGTTGTTTCGTTCAAACATTATGGACCGTGGCAAGCAAACTTTGGGACAAAAGGAAAAATAAAACGAGGATCAATATCGACGTGGCGTTTCCGAGATGGCTAGAGATTGCGACAAACTTCGACTTGACAGAGACGGCACTCTTGCACGTTATAAGACAAGGTAAAGCTACATAAGACTAATCAATGTTAGATAACTCAACACGATGAAATGTAAGAATATCATCAGTATGATACTGTAATGTTGAATAACATTACAACTTTCAACACACAGTTTAGTATGATAGTGTAACATTAGACCAAGTGAAACAGCACTGCGTTACCTCACAATTTTAATTCATCAAATAAACTGACCTGTATGAGTAGCATTTCAGCACTTGCGAGTAGTTTCGGTAGAATGAAATGTCCTCTGTTCTTTATCCCCAGGACTCGCATGTGCCACTGATATCTGTTTCTCATTAGCAATCGCACCCGCAATTCTCAGCCATGCCCAGCTTCATACCACAGTCATGTTAAAAAAACATACATTCACTCATCCATGAACATTATTTCCCAATAAACTTCATTAGATCAATCGGCATGACGACAAGTTCCATGTTCCACTCATTCACTGCGTCATCAAACTACGCCTTTGTTATTGTTTTGAACAGTTTAGCGACCCCCAGCGGCGGAAAAAATACATATTGTGCCTTCAAAACTTTCCTTATTATTAGACTTTATTACTGATGGTTGAACTTATAACTGAAGGACCTTTTCAGGAGACAGACAGTCATGAACAACCAACTTTTACAGTTCCCTATATTGGCCTACAGGGCTCCAACATTTAAGACCAGTCTGTCATGATGACAATGACAACTTTTTTGCCTGAAAAACTGCCTATAGTTTTTATGTCTGTGACATATATAGAGTGAGTTTTGCAGATCCACATAAAAATTTCAATCAATTTAAAGGTTGATCAGTTCAATGAAAGATACTCACAAAATGACTCAATGTATTTAAAGGGAATTTATTTTCTCACAGCTGTAAGCATATACATTTCATAAACCATTTCATTTCACCTGACATTGGCAGTACTATTCTCAGTGAAAAGTTCCATGTAGGCGTGTAAAATAATACCTTTAGTACAGATTTTCATTATATAAATGACTAATTTTTAAATAGCACTTGCTGTTTTCATCATTTTGAAAAATTGCATAATCCAGACCCTCAAGAGACCATGTGTAGAGGTCAACAAGAGAAATGTTTTGGTCTTTAATGTCTTTACCAGAATGGTGGGCAAAGAAGGGCCAAGCAAATAGGAAATGCAATTAGTGCTTTGGGGGAAAAAAGAATGTGAGCTTCTAGAGACAAAAGGTGATGAGTTCTGTGACCTAGGCAGGAAGGAGGTCATAATAAGCAGCTATACATTTCCTGATGGAGGGTGGAGTTTACCTCGAGATGTGGAACACCATGATTATTTTCAAAAGACCCCCAAAGAAAAGCTTAATCAGTCTTAGTGTTGTTACAGTGGGACTTGCTGGTAATAAAAAGGCCGAGGTGAACCATTTATTAAGTCTTTTTCATAACTATCAACTCCAGATAAAGTTCACAGACACTGGCACTTAAAATTCCACAACCACAAACAAAAATTGCATTGTCTTCTGTAGATGTCTCTGTGTCTTTACAAAGATCTTTCAAAGTAGTTGTTGTCAAGGTCCAAGACGTCAGAGCCACCAAATACTGTCTACACACTTTGAGAACAGGAGATCTTACTGTCTTAAGTGGAAAATCACTAATGTCAAACAAAGGATATCCTTTAAGCTGGATCGCAGGCTCCTTCTGTGACGCCTCTATATATTAATTGGCGCCCTGTTTGTTTGCTTTGGTCTGATCCACCTTTTTTGGCCTTTCAACAAGCATCCTGTCACTTGGTGACAGGATGCTTGTTGACATGGGAGATTATTTTAATTGTTTGACATTATGTTCATATGGTGCAGGTTGCCAGTACCTTCTGCATTCAAGATCCATTTCTTTTTTCATTCACAGTACTGACTGCATATTTAAAGTTGATCATATTTAAGATGAATTTCCCAACATATTGGAATGCATTAATGCGATCACCTTACTAAGTTTAACTTTCCTGCACGTTGGTTGAGTGATGACTCGGTATGACACTTAAATGGGTTTGCTTTGGTTGGAGAGCAGCTCTGTTTTAAATAGTGCTTCCCATTGACGCAAAACAATGACAATAGCCTGATGGTTAGCCAGAGCTATTTTAGGCTCATGTACAGTGGACCTATTGAAAATTTCATTGACAGTTCTTCTTGTACGCATGTTCGTTTTACGGCATTGGTGTCATACACCTGTGTCCTGGAGTCATTGTATTTTTCTGTAAACACATTTGTTCAGTTTGTTTCCAGCTTGTCTGGTGGATGAAAGAATACAAAAACATTTTAGACCTTTGTACTTATATTAGGTTCTGTAATTATGAGTAAGGCATATACGCTTATAGTATATTGAAATTTAATATGGTTAACTGCAACATTATATATTACATCCATATTTACCCCTTTTTATGTACAGATAACTCTTAACCAGTATGACTTGAATTCTGTATGAATTATTTGAACAATGAACCTAATGGACTAAAAAAGTATAAAATAAACATGAATAAAACATGTTGACGTTCATTTTTTGTTGTTGTTGTTCATTAACTTTTTTATTCTACATAGCAATAAGTCATTTCTTTAAAAAAAAAAGAAAGAAAAAAAGAAAGACAATTATAGTGATAGACTCATTTTATATATACAAGATCTATATTTATATAAGGTATATACAAGCATTAATGCACAAAAGACATTATCAACTTCACCCCATAAAAAAGAATTAATATTCATGTAAATAATTAGTATTCACATTACAGACTTGCAGGGTCAGTACATTTAGGATTACTATTTTCAGTTAATAAATCAGTCTATAGATACACTCCTGGCTTAGCGTGAGTTTGCCAGGACTTTGTTCACTCCCTCAATTTGGGAGTGAATAACGATGCAGCTCCTTCAGATGGTGATTTATCTGGGCTGTAAATCAAAAACAACAGGTATAATGAGAAAATCAAATGAGAATCTATTAGTTTAAAAAGTGCAGACTCATACCACTTCGGCTTGGTTTACCTTGGCTTAACGTTTGACCGTCACTTCCACCCGCTGTTGTTCTTGCTCCTCCAAGAGTCGCTCCAAATCCAGGTGCATTAGACCCAACTGAGCCAAAACCTGCACCTCCTATCCCTGGTTTTCCCATCCCTACTCCACTTGATCCTGCACTGCTGAATGCCATTGACCCTGTTCCACTTTGTCCAATATTGCCAGTGGCAACAGGACTTGATCCAGCACTGCCAAATCCTGTCAACCCTTGTCCTACTCCACCCAAACTACTTGTCCCTGTCTGGGCGAGACCTGGTCTACTTGATCCTGGCCCACCTAATCCTGTGCTGCCTGGTCCACTTGAAAGGGTCCCTGTTCCCCCTGCAGCTGTACTTAAGGATCCTGTCGCACCTAACCCTGAGTTGCCCCATCTTGTGCTTGATCCTGCACCATTAGGATTGGTAAATGCTGACCCGCTGGAGCCTGTCCCTGGCCATCCCATGTTTGGTTTACTTAGTCCTGTTGAACTCAAACCAGTTCCACCAGCATTTGGAAAACCAAAAGGATTTGGCATGAATCGGTTAGTTTGCATTGGTGGCTGAAATGTAGAGAATTTATACAATTGAATTATAAATATATATGTATAAATATACATATACACATTATAACTGCAGCCATAATTGTTTGTAATAATACAATAAAATACAATAATTTATTTAAAAAGAGATAGTCAAACTTGGTTTATATATATATAAGTCGAAAGACCAACCTCACCTTACAGCCGGCAAGTGAGGTATTGAGAGTCTCAACGGTGTTTGTGAGCGTTTTAATTTGATTTTCTTTTACGGAAAGAAGGTGTTTGTTCAGGTTGTTATCTCCGTTTAGTTTTCTGTTCTCCAGCAGAAGTTTTTCACTGTCTTGGTCACACTTGAGCTGCAATTGCTCAAGATTCTTGCGATTCTCACGACCCATGGCACTGCGATTCTGATTGCACCAATCGGCGTCCTCTTTCAGGCGTGTGTTCTCTATCACATATTTGGCATTTTCTCCATTAATTTTTGTGAATTGGTTCCCCACTGTGTTCAGATATGACTGGAGCTTGTTCTCAACTTCTCTTGAAAGACTGCTACAGTTTTCCCTAATGTCTTCAAGCTGATTTCTTTGTTTATCGCACGTTAGCTGGAAAGAAATGTGTTTTGAGAAGAGGTCATCGATCCTTTTGAGGAATTCTTTGGTGACATTGGGGATTCCTCGTAAAGAATCGACAAAATCCTCTTTGCACTTCTTTTGATACAAGTTGAGCTCTGACTCAAGGAAAGCTTTGTCTCGCCTTAGTGTAATTGCTTCTAAGTGAAACCCATCCTTGTCTTTGTTGGAGTTGTCTAACTCAGCTCTCATAATGGCCATCGTCTGAGTAAAGTTCGCTTTGACCAGCTTTAGCATTTCCTCTGACTGTTGGAGCATACTTTGCAAACGTTTGTTGTTCTCTAGAAAAACAAATTGTCAAATCAGTTGAACTACATGTTTACTGAACCCAAGATTTTCAAATGCATGAATTCAAATTTAGCTTCATGCGGTTACAGTCAGTGTGCTAAACGAACAAAAATCCATAATTTTTGTACTGATCTACCCAACTAAAGTAAATATTCAATGTAAAAAATCTGAAGAACTATCTCACCACTTGGATCTGGACAGAACGTAGGAGGGCATGAGCGAGGCATTTTTTTTTCCATCTCACATCGAGACTGTAAAAACAAAGCAACAAGAAAAACTGTTTAATGAGGTTGAAGTTATGCATTTTAATGCTCTAAATATCTGTCTGCCCTAAAATTCATTAAACGTTTACCATTAACATTTTGCGAACGTTTTCCAGAATGTTCATATAACCAAGGAAAAACATTCTTAAAGCATTAAACAGTAAAAATTGACATTTTGCAAACACTGACAGGACTTTTGGAAATTATCGCCTACGTTCATCTTTTTTTTTAACCGTCTAGAGCATTCTCTTTTGTATGAAACATATCTGCAAGCAATAAATTTGTTGAATACATTTGAACTTTGTCCCAACTCTCACCATTCCTACTTGCATGTTCCTTATTGCCACAGATGAGGTGTTTGCCAGTTTGCGTAATTCAGTAACAATTTTGTCATTGCTCAGCTTCGCAGTGAGAGTGACATTCAGAACTTTGGTGAGGTTCTTTTCCTTCCCACGGAGTTTGAAATTTTCCATCGTTAGTTTGCTGACACTTTGGTCCAACTCTTGCAGTCTTTTCTCCTCCACCGTATGCTCAGGTTGTCCGTACACCAGAAAGAGCACCAGACTCGCAATGATCAAAGACTGGATGAGTGAGGAGAAAAAGAAGACAATCTTCATGTAGTAACCACAGCTCTTGCCTTTCGACTTGTGCATCTTTTTGGCAGCCAAGCCAAAGTTGGCCTGGGAATAACCACTGTTGTACATCACTGCTCAAATGTGGCCTAATCAATGAAGCCCCAGGTTCAATGACTGCAAAAGAGTTCTCCTAAAACATCAAAGGCAAAATAAGTGAAATATATCAACGCTGCCAGCTTATATTGTTTTCCTGCACCTCCCATTTCATGACGCATCTCTGGTCCACCCTATGGTCATGATTCCGGAGGTTAGAACAACATCACGCACCGCTGAAAGGCTGGCCCGAACCTAAACTGTACATTGTTCTAATATGCGTGTCCTGCCAAAACAGATCCTTTTGTTTGACAGCTTGCTGGCACTTGAGAAAGCACATGGTTAACGGTTTGACTACGTGCTGTTTTGAGCAGACATTCAGAGATGATTTTAGGTCTAGATTGTTATTTTTTTTTTTATTTGAGAAATAATTCTCAAACTATGCTCTGAAGTAGTTCTGATTGCCTCAAGAACTATACACCACATTCCGACATGCTGTCTAAAATTCTTCCTGACGTATGAGGATGTGGTTTGTATAGTCAATAGTCAATGGCCAGTTTTAATTTAAACATAATCTAATTAATTTAAATACTCACCATAACTTTGTGCTTTTATATATTATTCTGTAGTTGTTGAGCCACATGTTTCTAACCATCCTGCTTATTTTTTTCTGATCTCTTATATCTAAAGAGCCAGAGAATAAGAGTATTATGAAGGCATGTGGCTTTCCTGCCAGGAATTGTTGATGTGCCAACCCGATTCCAAGAGGAAACAGTAATTCATAGCTGTGTCTCAGAGTGACAAACGCAGAAGGCACTGTCTGGACACTTCTTAGGTAAACTACTGAACAAATGAAGGAAATCAGCAATAAACACAGATGCATACACATCTGCTGACATTATCAGGAGTTAATCGTCCTGTTTATCTGTTTCTAAAATACGCCTGACGTTAAAATTATCATCATCTAACAAGTTTCACTCACACACTGTTGTTTCAAATCTTTCCAAATCCCGTAAGCTTGCCAAAGCACACATTAGCTCATTAACATTAAAACGTGCGCTTGTATTATGTAAAGCACTGACTTCACGTAACAAAAAAAAAAAAAAAAAAATTAAACAGAATTTAATAGTATTGAAGCCTGTGAATTAGCGGGTTCTGATTTTGATCTTTTTTAATACAGTCATTTAGGGATGACCCACCCAATATTTGAATGGCATGAGGAACTATTGATTCATGGTTTGGTAGTTTGCTGAACAGCCACTGGGACTGCCATTAGTTCTCCGTAGACTTCATTTGGATGATCAAAAAGTAGAGCAATGTTTTTAGCAATATGTTATGTTCATAATAAAAATATCCATTTGAATCAACTTGTCCTTTTAACATTTAATGGGTTTTTCCCCTGCCCTGCAAACACTGACTGACTGACAGCGCTATAAAACATATTTGTCATTTGCATCTTGTTCCTTGTAACTTCTGTTCACAGTCAGGGACTATTGGAATTTATAATAGATAAGGCGTGTTGTAAGGCATGCCGCGGAGCGTTGTAAATTCACTGTAAACTACGGCTTCTTGGGCCTTATTTCTTTATTATAATGGGTTTATGTGAAAATTGTTTTAAGTTGTTATTTTTACAGAATAATAAATACTGAAATTGCTAGCTTTCAGTTATATTGTAATGTTGAATGTCTATAATTTTCTATTGTTCAAAAAAAAGAAAAAAAAGCTATTTCATTGAGGCATCAGCACCAGAATTAGTGATACTGGCCTTTATTCACATAAAACAAAACAAATATTTAAATATACTGTCTTTAATTTTTAATTTGGAGGGCAATAATTGTGAAATTATTATAACATAAAAATATAAAAAAATCCAATGTCGCAATTAATTACAGAAAACTGTACGATTAATTAGTTATTTTTTTGGTTGATAGACAACACTAATTTTAACACCAGAGTCACCTTGAATTTTGCAAGACCTGTGAACGCAGCTTCTGAATCTCACCACTAGATGGAGATATTCCCAAATAACACTGAACAACACTTATAGCCTTTTGTCATTTAAAATAAAACAAAATCATAAATATTTCATTGCAAACTAAAATAAAATACTAAAATAAAATCATTTTAAAAGAGAAAATATAAATATATTATTTTATTGCAAAATAAAAGAAAAGAAACTTTTTAGGAAACTTCTTCAAAGCCCATGTTTGTCCCAACAGGCTTTCAGGGCTCAGTAAAATCAGTAAGTAACAGCTGCAACCCTACCCAACAACCTAATAGAGATCAATCACATTCCTGAACCCTGGGGTCAAAGGCCAAATTAACACCCAGTTTGTGCACAAGAGCATGCACTCTCATACCTGTACTATTCTTTTCTTTTGTGGACTCTTAATCACATACATGCTCACACAAAAACAATATTTGTGTTTGAAACACATTTTACCTGCTGCCAAGAAAGTCAAAACAAACAAACAAAAAAGTAAATATAAATCGATGACGCCAAATTAGCTTGCTGCTCGTTTCCTTAGCGAGCTGCAATCAAGATTTGTTTTTGCTTCTGTTATAGCGAAGAATATGATTTCACAGAAATAGTGAAGAAGGAAGCCGAGGGTGGGTGAGGGCAGCAAATGAAATGTTTTTCTCTTCAGAGTGCGACCCCTGAATAATTATGCGAACTGGTGGCCAAGATCTAAATCTCAAAACAAGAGACAGCTGTCTCCTGAATCAACAACAAGATGTACAGCCTGGATGGCTTTCTCATTGTTTGAAAGTAATAAAAAATGTAAAGTAAAGAAATTGTACATTCCTTTTTATGGAGGAAATAGTGCTGAGCCAAAATCATTGGCTGCGCACATGACCATGTAAGCTCTCCTGTATTGTTTGATAACTGCACAAAACAGCCTTTCTGACCACTTGTTACATAAATCAGGTTTGAATTCAAGCCTCTCGGGTTACTTGGTAAATGCTGTTAATATACAGTATTTGTATTTGAGTGTAAAGAATCTCAAGGCATTTTAACATTCATTCCATAAATCTATAGTGTCTTTTTTATCTTTATCAATTTCACTAGCGCTTCAGGACACACTAGTACTCAGTGACAACTAACTAGTAACATCTATTTTGAATTCCGTTTGGCATCTGTGGGTTCCTTTACTTCCAACTAGTCAATTTTTATTTTTACCACTATTCCAATGGTTGCTGTCATTTTATAGTTTTACTTCCATCTACATTCATTAGGTAGCCTACTAATTTCTAATCCTACTTAAAATATTTACAACATGTTAGTACCTATGACTAGATATTAGACTATAAAAAGTGGTAACCGTCAATTGTTACTTTAAAGAGCAATTGTCTGATTTAACGCATAATACTTAACTTAATTTACTTAGGTTGATTCAGAAATATTAAATAATATCTTTGACTTGAATAACACCAATTAACTTAGATTCAATTAGAACCAATTCTAATTTTACTAGTAAATTTTTAAATATAAAGTAACGAAATCATCATTACAAATAAAAAAGCAATTAGTAACTATTACTGGCAGTGTTGGGTGTAATGTATATTAATTGAATACTGTGATTGAATTTCTTTCCGCTGGAAAAGTAAAGTAAGGGATTATTCTTTCTCTGTAATTACAGTTACTTCTGATACAATTACAATAAATACTGAGACTAGAACAATAAACAATAGTGTATTTAACATCAACATTTAACGTCTAATGTTAAAATGCATGTTTTTAATGTAAACTTCTCCCTTTAAATACTTTTGTAAATTCAAGAATAATTGATGAGGTTTTATGTTATTTATTTGAAAGAATTAAAAGAGCAGTTTCATGTCTGCATTGTTCAACTGCTCGAGGTTGATATGGGACTTAGAAAGTATTCAGTAATGCAATACTTTTTACAGAAAGAAATTAGTACAGTAAACTAATTGAAGATGTGATTAGTAGCTACTAGTTAATTACTTTTTAGAGCAACTTACTCAACACTGGTAACTAGTAAATACTGGGAATTTAGCATAGATATTATATATTGTCTTATAGACATTATCTAATATATAAAGCTGGAATAATTCCTAGTAAATACTGGAATAAGTAGGCCTACAGTATCATCTAATTTAAAAAAAATAATGCATGTCACAATTACCTGTATTGCCTAATTTTTTTTTTTTTTTAAAAATGCTAGAAACATAAAAAGGATATACTTTCTACAAACATAAACGATTTAAAATCAATAAAGCTATTAAATAATAATATAGAGCAGTTTATCTAGCCTGTGCATGGCTACCCACTACATGTTCTCTCGTGGTATTTACTGGTTTGGTGTCCTGTAGGCATATTTGAAGTCCTTTGAAGCACGCCTGAGGTCACTGATCCCTCAGGAGCAAAACACCACATTCTTTTTTGTGTGCCCAGCAGAGCTGCTCTTTGACTTCTTTGCCCATATAAGGCAAGAGATACCATGGCAACCGCGGGTTTGAATAGCTGTGTCAAATCCCTCCAACCCCCCCTCACATGCACGCACGCACACACACACACACACACCCTCACTGGCACGCGGCGCGCGCACTCTACTGGACACTGGCTGGCGCTCCTCTCTTGTCCTTCTCAAGCCCGCGCCACTTTTGCACTTCCAAAAGAAGGTAGGAATATTGAGGGCCTCGCCGCCGTTCACGACACGATAGCTTAACATTCGGGACGTCAAAGGTGAGCGGAAATAAATACTGCGCTCGCCGAAGTCAGGAGTGAGGTATGTCGCTAAAGCTATGGCTCCACCCCTCCCCCTGCTCGATTATCGCTGGAGGTTAGGCCGCATGTCTAGTGCAAGCTCTCATAAAAAAAAACACGAAAAGGGGCATTTAGCTCCGGATCACGGCGAAACCATTACAACGAGCTTACGTTAAGGTTTCACCCGTTTCGTTTTTGATTTAACGTTACGCGTTCAGCGGCACGGTAACTGTTAGAGGGACTCAAAAAGTCTGTCCTCATTTCACAACAAACAAGCGTTGAGAGCACTTCCTTGAACAATCAGTGTCGTGTACGAGGACGCTGCTCTCTGTACGCCGAGATGTTTTTATTGGTATGCGGTTGTGTTATCTTTTGTGATATCAGTTGTGTTTGTTCTGCTTGTCATGACTTGGTCTGGCAAGGAGTTTTGAAACATTACACGTTTTAGTAAAATTCATTTAGTACTTTGGCTACAAATGGAATTTATATGCTATCTGTGCATGTTGTAAACGCCGTTGTATATAGAGCAAAACTAGTTCAACTGTCAGTGTTTAGGTTATCCTGGGAAATATCCAGTCCAAAAAAGTCATGGAAATGTCTGTAGGTGACATAAATGTTATTAAGTGCTTACTAGGCTGTTAATTACTTAATAACAATGTATAGACAGTGGTCCGAAAGTGTGGAAACTGAACTGCTTGATAGTGTCAAGTGAAGAACAATTCCATAGTTTTCAGTACCTTCTTTTGCTAGCACTTTATTTTAGTGTCGATATTACAAATGTTACCTGTAGTAATAACTATACATTATGCATAATTACATTGAGTTAACCCCTAAAGCAAACCCTCTATAACATGTAGTTTATTATTATTACTTAGTACTTAAATATGTAATTGCACTGTCATACTGATAACTTAAAGTAAAGTATACCCTTTTTTTCTCACAGGTCTTTGACTGAATTGGAAACTAAATGACGCGTTATCTGAGGTGTGACTAAAGAAGCGGGAGAAACTAAAGAAGTGAATATGGTCAATCAAGGAGGCAAAGCACCATGTACAGCCCACTGCAGGAAGACAAAAGTTGACTGACTCAGACTCAGACTGTCTGAGCCTAAATGTGTCAGACGAAGCTGCGGACAATTACCAGATCTAGAGGCCTTCATAGCTTCTTCTTTTAGAACACGCAGCTGTCAAAAAAGGGGTCAGCTGAAACTGTCTGTGCTAACGGCACGTTTAGGAGTATTTTTCCTCCTCGGTTGTGCTGAGAACTAAGCGATGGCCATGGTGAGAGGGGGATGGGGAGATCCCAATGGGGAGACAAATGGACTTGGTGACAAGGGTTACCTGAGGGGAGACGAGGACGACGGGTCACCACAAGGAGGCGGCAGCGACATGGAGGCTGGGGAGGATGATAAAGGTTGTGTGGTGGACTGTGTGGTCTGTGGCGACAAGTCCAGTGGGAAACACTACGGTGTGTTTACCTGCGAAGGCTGCAAGAGCTTCTTCAAACGAAGCGTCCGGCGAAACCTCAACTATACCTGCAGGTAATGGAGGGAACGTCAGCGCTGATTTTGTATGTGTCAGCTGTACGTGTTAGTTGATGGTTTCAGTGTGTTAATTTCGGTCTCAACATTAAGCTTTTTTGGTGCTTTTCAGATCAAACCGAGACTGCCAGATTGACCAACATCACCGCAACCAGTGTCAATACTGCCGTTTAAAAAAGTGTTTCCGAGTGGGAATGCGCAAAGAAGGTAACTGTCTATCCCGCTCGTCGTTTAATTAGTCGGAATGGCTCTCCGTCAGTGTTTAATGCTCTCTGACTCAGTCAACTGATGTACTGATTTGTCAACATAATATATTATAGAATGTATAGTAAACAAAGGGGTTGTATCTCTCATGTACACAGACTGGATATTTGAGCTTACACTACCAAAATTGGAAAAGTCTTGTTTTTAAAAGAAGTCTTTTATGCTCACTGTTGCATTTAATCAACCAAAAATACAGGAAAAATAGTAATACTGTGAATATTATTACAACATTAGAAAACTACGTATATTTTAAAATGTGATTTATTCCTGTGATGGTAAAGCTGAATTTTCAGCATCATTATTCCAGTCTTCAGTGTCACATGATCCTTCAAAAATCATTCTCATATGCTGATTTGCTGCTCAAGAAAATACTATAATCTGTTAAAAACAGTTGTTTCTTAAAATTTTTTGTACAACCATTTGTATCATTATAAACGTATTTACTGTCACTTTGATCAAATTTAATGTATCCTTGATGAATAAAAGCATTCATTTCTTTTAACAATCTTACTAACTCCAAACTTTAGAACAGTGCTTTTCAGGGCTTGACATTAAAACCTGCCAAATGCAGGTGGCTTGCAGTGTGGTCACTCCTAGCTGCTTTGGCGGTTTGAGATTCATATATAATGTATACATTTTTCAATTGTAGTCTTTTAAAAAAGGCATCTGAAATAATAAACTAAGTGCAATATAGTGTTGTCAAAAGTATCAATATATATCGATACTGAAATATCTGAAACGCATCCAATACTCATTTTCCACAGAATAGATACACGACACCAGCTGCGCTCACTCTCACTCTCTCTTTTCCCCGACAGCGAGTCGGACAAACCCACCTCCCCTCACTCACTCACTCATTTCATTTGCTCCGGATGAATATTGTTGGTGTTACAGGGCTTGAATTTCGGCATGAGATTGTGTGTATTGCTTATCATTTTACTCATTCCCGCAGATTTTGTGCTCACACTCAAAGTGCACACACATAAAGCCGCCTCTCAGTACTAATTTGAGTTATATATTTTTTTTTGCTGCTTATTGCACTTAAACAGTCAAACACAGCTACGTTTTAAGTGACCGTAAACAGTTGAGAAAGAAAACGCATGTGTAACAGTATAATTGATACCTAATATACCTGCTGCCAAATTATGAGAAAGTATTCAAAATATCTCTATGGCAGTTTTTTCCCATGGTATCAATGCCAAAATTGTGGCTGAGTGACTAGTAACGCTGGAAAACCACTAGCCCCAGTGGCTGGTGAGCAAAAACGTTAAAGCCCTGGTACTTTTGTAGCAGTGTTTCCTGCATCTCAGGTGCTTAAACTTGAGTCTTAGCGTTGTACCAAATAAATTATATATACAAACTGAGTTTGCAGCGATAGGAAACACTGTTTTAAATTTGATAGTTATGGGGAAGAGAGAGCTGTATTTTATTTTAAGCCGACCCAGATGGTGCTTGTTTACCACATTTGCCAGTGCACATGATGAAACCTGCATTAGAGCCTGATGACCTATATATTTTAGGTCTCCAACAGTTTTGTTTTTAAAATGAAGTGATCATTACAATGTTTAGCTATATTGAACATTTTCATTTCTCATTTTTTATGTCTCTGGACGTTTGGCTGTAAAGTGTTTCCAGTTTCCTTTTTTTTGTATACGAGTGCGTGTGCAATCATAAATGAGATGTTTCTAATCCCTTCAGTCCTCTGACTCTCTGCCAAATGTTGCATGATAGCAAAAGAAAGGGCTTTTGGAAGATTGTGAAGTCGTCTATCAAGCATTTCAACTCCTTCACAACTCTCCCCGTCGTCTTTTCCATCTCCCCCTTTAGCAGTTCAGCGTGGACGCATCCCACCTTCGCATTCGAGCCTCAGTCCATCCACGACTCCAGTGGGCGGTAATGCCGGGAGCGGCGTGAGCGAGTTCTACAATGGGCAGCCGGTGTCCGAGCTCATCTCCCAGCTTTTGCGGGCAGAGCCCTACCCCAACAGCCGCTACAGCCATCAGTACAGTCAGCAGATGCAGGGGGGTGGAGGTTCCGCCATGGGTATTGACAGCATCTGCGAGCTAGCTGCGAGACTCCTGTTTAGCACCATTGAATGGGCCCGAAACATTCCTTATTTCCCCGAGCTGCCTGTATCTGAGCAGGTGGCCCTGCTGCGGCTCAGCTGGAGCGAACTGTTTATCCTTAACGCAGCCCAATCTGCCCTGCCCCTGCACATGGCCCCGCTGCTCGCTGCCGCAGGCTTTCACTCCTCTCCCATGTCTGCCGAGAGGGTGGTGTCTTTCATGGACCAGGTGCGCGTCTTCCAGGACCAAGTGGAGAAGCTGACCCGCCTGCAAGTGGATTCAGCAGAGTACAGCTGTCTAAAGGCCATAGCGCTCTTCTCACCAGGTGTGACAAACACATTACTCTGATTAAACTGCATTTAACTGAACAGAGTCAGGTCCAAGAAGATCTAATACATATATTGTACATCCAAATTAGTAGAGAATATTAATGAGTATTGTGCTGGCAATCAAATTTCTAGTATTATACTGGCACCTGCTAAGACAAAATCACCTTTATAAGACAAAATCTGTTTTCCTTAAGATTTCCTATGGAGTAACTTAATATCTAACATATTGTTAGGAATAAGGCAAATTTATAGAGCAAATAAATTAATTATTTAGACCTTCTTGTATTCTCTGTCCTGTAGCATCATGTTTTTATTTTGAGTTAAAATTTATACGTTTCAAACATTTTGAGTATGTGCCCTTGGAAAAGAAACTAGGCAGGGCTCAACAATAGTTGGGAAAAAAAAAACAAAAAACAGATTTGTATTCTTAATTTAAATGTATATATATGATATAATTTTTTTAATATTATAATATAAATATTATAAATAATATAATATATATTATTTCAAAAACAATTTTGGTGTGGAAAATTATATATTTCAATACATTCACATATATAAATGTAAAAAGGAAAAATTTCTCTCGCATCAGTTTATTTTACAAAGAAAATTAGCTAGGATACAAATACAGTAAATTCATTAATACTTTTTCTGTAAAGTTATGGCATACAAAGCAAAGTATTGCTGATTTTTATTTATTTATTTGTAAAGCATTATTGCAATTTCTACAAAACTTGCTAGCCAGCTAGATAATTTTAGTTTGGTGTCCCCTTAAGTTTAAGTCAGCAGTCTGTTCAACCACATGTTTGTTACCAATGCATAATAATATATGATATAGTGACAGTGCAGCACTGGCCCAACTGGTCATCACCTGGCCACAAACTCTCACATGATAAAGTCTAAAGCTGTCTTCCACTATCTCTGACAATTTTCATACAATTAGTCATGAAACAGCTGTTACCCTTATTCACACCCTATTCTCTAGGACAGGGGTTTTCAAAGGCAAAGACTGTAGGCCTCTCTTCTAACACAATGACGCACACCATATGAATCACATATACTCAGATTCCTAATAAAGCTATGAAAGATATTCAGTCAAGAACAGTGAGTGATTTTCTATTTCTTTTGTTGTTTGATTAAAATTAACGACAGATGAATTGTTACTATTGTTATTATTATTTCACTCTAATTTTAAGACTTTAAGACAATTACTTTTAATACATTTAATTTAAAATGTCACTGGAGAAGAGTATCTTAGTTTGGCATTTGTCGTTGAGTCATAGTACTTAATCATGTGTGAATCTTGTTAATCTTTTTATAACATGAGAATTTGGCCAAATGACGGAAAAACTGAGCACCCACGTAGCTACACACAATAAACTTCATGACCTGTATGAAAACGTAACGCAATGCACTTACTGCCTCAGGTGCAGCCATTCTAATGACGGAAAAACATGACATTCGTTGGTCAGTTGAGCTAATAATATAATGCCAATATATGATCCCATATAAAGCTACAATATCAACTTTGAAAATGCATTTGATTATGTAAAATAATGGGGTTTTTTTTTGTGTGTGTGTGTTTTAATTTCCTGAAAAGTTGCCGTTTTGGTACAAGGTTTCCGGCCGACCGACCAAACATTACTTATGCCTATGTTAAAATATGGGGTAAATCCGGCCCGGAGTATAATGATAATTTTGCACAACCGTTTACTTTCACTTTAGACATGACTGACTGTGTTTTTGAGAATACTCACCAAGATGGGCATTTTGATACAAATGTCTATATTTGACTGTTCAAGTCCAATAAACTGCGAAAGTGAACTGAATTCAGTTCTCTGTCGTGGTTTATTGTGCTTTTAATAACTCCTCATCAAGCTTATCTTGCTCTTCTCATTCATCTATGTTTCTTTGCTGCTCTGTTGTGTTTAAGCAGTTCTGCACTGCAGAAATATTTACATGCAGATGAATATATAGAAAAATCTCTAACTATTGGCATTGTCATATCGCCTAGCCCTACTCCGCGCCTCCTCCGATATGCTCTCGCCACACTTTGAAAAGCCCTGCTCTAGAAATAATAACAATGTAAATAATCATGTAGGAATTAGACTTAATAATTCATAACCATCCATTTTACATATTTAGTATTTCAAGATTAATGTTTTAGTTAAAAAATATTACCATCTCAAATTTGTAGTTTAAATTAAATGGTCACATATAGTCTAACCACAAAAAAAATCCACATTTGCCTATACTAATCCTGTGCCATCGTTATTGTTGAGCTCTGCATCGTTCTTTACTAGTTGAGTTACACAAAATCTAGTTTGAATCCTGTAACGAATATCTGCTGTTGTTCATGTTTATCTTTAGATGCGTGTGGGCTGACAGACCCAGCTCATGTGGAAAGCCTGCAGGAAAAAGCTCAGGTGGCCCTGACCGAGTACGAGCGCATGCAGTACCCCGGACAGCCCCAGCGCTTTGGACGGCTCCTACTGCGACTGCCAGCTCTGAGGGCCGTGCCCGCCAACCTCATCTCTCAGCTCTTCTTCATGCGCCTTGTGGGGAAAACGCCCATTGAGACGCTCATCCGTGACATGCAGCTGTCTGGCAGCTCCATCAGTTGGCCGTATGCTCCAGGACAATAATCATTATCAAATGTCACCGCAGAACCAGTCTGGATGCCTCAGTTTTGTTTTTTTAAACCACACATTCACATCTGATATTGACTGTATTACCAAATGCAACAGGGTTATACTATGGGAATGGTGAATTCAGTAGTACATTGCAGGTGGCTTGATTTATATTCCGTGAGCTGTTTTATGATGCCCAGATGCATATTTGATTTCTTTAAAACTACTTGAGAAATACTGGTTGTATGCCAGCCAAAGGTAAGATGTTAGGTACAGTTTAATCACCAGTTATTTCCTGGAAACTGGTTAAAACCCAAAAACAACATACTCTCTTAGTTGAGTGTGAACACAAAAGTCACTTTGGACTGTCCCTGGAGGCACCAGGAAATCACGTCCCACTCATACTCTGCCCTGTTCTTGTGTACCAGAAAGCCCGAAGGAGGAGGAAGTAGACATGATGACATCCAAAAACCCAAACAAACCAAACTGAAACAGTCAGAATTGGGACTGAGGCATTTGTTTTGCCAGTGATAACTACTTGGTTTGTATTTTTAGCTCTTTTACCCCATCAATGCTAATGGATTTCTTTGAGGAGGGATTGAAATTTGCAAAAGCTAGTGTTTTGTGAAATTTCCATTTGACAGAATACTTGCAGACTATATTTGTACTTTGCGTTAAGATACAGACTCTTTAAGATTGATTCATATTTCGCATATTTAACGCACGTTTGAGACAAATGACAGATGAAGTAGTCATTCCCCCCCAGATAGAAACCAGTGAACATTCTTCATGGAAGTGTTCATCTTTATGCATAAGACAGTGTGTCTTCTTATACATGTTATCTGTTTTACTTTTATTGTTTTTGTTTTTCATACTTACCAGTTAATGGTAAACTGGTAATAAAGTTATATTATGTATGTCGACCAAAAGAAATACCTCTACAGTCTGTTGAGACTCAAACAGACTCTGTCATTCATGGCTGTGTCTGTTTTTAAATTGATCTACACACTTGAGCTGCTCACTTTACACTAAAGAGGAGTGATTGGATCTATCTGTTATGTTTGTGTTACAAAGGCTGTTTTTGGCAAGAAACCGGCACTTCCTGTTTTGTCTTTCGTGCTCTGGTGTGGCGTTTCACCGGTGACAGCATGTTGTATCGGCTCTAGTTGTGAGATGTAAGTTTTCTAGCCTTATAATACATCTGAATGACTAATATTACCTCATATTTAGGCCTCGAAACATATCAGGCGGTCTAATATACATAAACGCATCAAAACGGCAACATGTACAGTTTTCATTTTAATATCTTTGTCTTTTTAAATACTTGTGTATGACAGCTTGATTAAACAAAAGTATCATACATTGAGTCGTGTATTTAGACTTTTTTGCCTGTTACTAATGAAATTACAAAGTTGCAATGATAATATATGAATTTTACAGGAAAATTTTAAATATTTACAATACCTCTGCAACTTTACAGCCACAACTCAGCTTACCAATGGTGATGTGTACAGTTTCATACAAAGAAATCCTGAGGATCAGAAACATTAGTCTTCTCTCTCCTTGTAAAGCCTCTGTCATAATTTTTCACTAGTTGCTTGATATGACACAGTTCCTGCCTCAGTTTCTTACATCGGAGCTTCTTGGCCTGGTATTCTGGAGACTGGAAAAGGATATGTGCATTAGGCTTCTACAGACAAATGAAACAACAAAAACATATTGGCTAAAGGCCCGTTCACATCAAGGACTATAACGATAAAGATATAGTTCTAAACATAAAAGAACAGCAGGGTCGACAACAACTGCAGAGTGTGGTTAGAACAACCGGCAAAATGCCATCCACCACCGTGGATACTAATACAGTTATCTATATAGTTATCATTCTTGGTGTGAACTAGCCTTAAAATATTTAGTTCTAATCAATCTCCTAACACTGATGCATGAAAATCAATCTATTGAGAAATATTTTTCTTTACCCGCTTCAGATCCTTGAGTCGATTATATTCATCAGCAACAGCCTGTGAGACAAAGACAATATATATGGGCTGTCAGGGTTGGGGAGTAACGAAATACAAGTAACTCAGTTACGTATTTAAAATACAAAATTTGAGTAACTGTATTTCATTACAGTTACATTTTAAATGGGTGGTAATCAGATTACAGTTACATCTGAAAAGTATTTTAGATTACAAAAGTGATCTCTTTGAATTTTAATGTCATTTAAACAGCAATTGGTGATTCTCTGACTCTGACAGTCTGAAAAAGCGGAGTTAAGTTTCATGTTTTCGACTGTTTTCATGTTTTGTGATAGTTGTTTGTGAGTCATTTTATAGTTGTAAAAAAGGTCACTGCAACTTTTTCTCACAATTTGTTTTTTTTCCCCTCACAATTGTGAGTTTGCATTTCACAATTCTGACTTCTTTTTCTCAGAATTGCGAGATTTAAACTCACAATTGCAAGTTATAATGTCAGAATTGGGAGATATAATTTGCAATACTGACTTTTTTTCTTGCAATTCTGAATTTAGTATTTGAGTTTATATCTCATAATTTTGACTTCTCAATATTGCGAGTTTATATCTCATAATTCTGACTTTATAGCTCACAATTGCAATTTTATATCATGCAATTCTGAGGGAAAAAGTCAGAATTGTGAGATAAAAACTTGCAATTACCTTTTTTTGTGCTCTACACTTATTTGTTTTCCAAAGTATTTAGATTAAGTTACTAAACTTCAGTAATGTAACAAAATACGTTACAAATTACTTTTTAAAGCATGTATTTTGTAATCTGTAGTGAAATACATTTTAAAAGTAACCTACCCAGCCCTGTGGGTTCTACTGAGTTCATATCATACACCTAAAAGGATTTTTGGTTCAACAAAAGAACCATATTTTCTTTGAAAAATCCAAAAAGCCTTTTGTGGAATGGTAAGATTTCGTGGATAAATTTATTTACTTAATTTACTTTAACTTTTAATAACAATTTTACGTAATGTTAATACATATACATACATATATATATATATATATATATATATATATATATATATATACATACATACATACGCCCTGTTTCACAGACAAGACTTAAACCTTGTCCCAGACTAAAATGCATGTTTGAGCTGCTAAAATATGTCAGTGCTATTGTTTTGTCTCAAGATGCACACCAGTAATTTATAAAAGCTACTTAAATGTCCTAACTGAACTAAGAACTTAAGATAATCCTGGCTTAATCTAAGCCCTGTCTGTGAAATTGGGCCTTAATCTTTTGCATTTATTTTTACTTTATTAACCCTCTATGGTACACAATATGATCTCTATGAGGAAAAAAATTTTTGTGATTTGTGATGCTTTTCCTGCTTAAAATGGGACAGTATAAAAATATCAATAAACATTTTCATTTATTTTTAATTAATTTATTTTTTAAAAGTCTCGTTTTATTAAAAACAAACTATAATATATTATGTAGCCTGGAGGCAACACCATACCATTAGGGTTAAAGGGTTAGTTCACCCAAAAATTAATATTATGTAATTTATTACTCACCCTCATGTCGTCCCATACCTGTAAGTTCTTCGTTCATCTTCGGTACACAAATTTAGATTTTTTTTTTAATAAAATCTGACGTCAAAGTAAGGCCTGCATCGCCAGCAAGAACACTCCCTTGTTCAATGCGCAGAAAGCTACGGTAAAGCTTTTTTTCTGCGGCAAAAAAAATAAAATAATGACTTTTTTCAACAATATCTACTGATGGGCGACTTCAAAACACTGCTTCATGAATCTTTGTTGTTTTTTCTTTTATTTCGAATCAGTGGTTCAGAGTGCCAAAATCGGCTGATTTCAGTAAACAAGGCTTTGTTATGTCATAAGTGTTTTGAGTGACTTAAATAAATAGTTAACGTGACGTGGGAGTTTAATACAAGCTCGATTTGAAACAAAAGATTCATAAAGCTTCATGAAGCAGTGTTTTGAAATCTCCCATCACTAGATTGAATAAAGTCGCTATTTTGTTAGTTTTGACGCACAAAAAGTATTCTCGTCGCTTTATAATAGCTTTATAGTAGCTTTCTGGGCATTGAAAAAGGAAGTGTTCTTGTTGGCGATTGAGGCCTTACTTAAAAAAAATATTTTAATTTGTGTTCCGAAGATGAACGAAGGTCTTACAGGTGTGGGACGACATGAGGGTGAGTAACATATGACATAATTTACATTTTTGGGTGATCTAACACTTTAATGTTTTTTGTTGCATACCTGGAACTTGGTGGACTCTTCATGGAGGGTGTCTAATTCTCGGCTCAGTTCGTTCATTTGATCACTGATACCATCCATTTCTGCACAAAGGTTCTTGTAAACAGAAAGGGTGAAATCAAACTGTTTCTTGTACCGTCTGCGCTGTTCATCTGTTGTAATTTCTGAATAAGAGCTGTAGAAGAAAACAATCAAGTAACTAGCTATTTTGCAAAGCAGTCTGCTCTTAGAACAGTAATCAGACAGAAAATAGACACTCAAAAGGATCAGCTCTTTTCAAGCGACACAAAATGAAGGATAAGAAGTATTCGTGATGGAAACTCACTCCTCCAACTCATATGTGTCTAATTCAGTGGCTGAATCTCCACCAGTGGTGTAGCCTCTCTCACAGAGAGCATCCTCATCCTCGTACGTTTCAGGTTTCTCTTGAACTGAGCTGCTCTGCACTTCAACCTCCTCCACAGGGCTGGAGCTCATCCACCGATTCTGGTGTAACGGCTCCGGGGAGCAACTGTTCACGTTCTCAGAATACCTTTAAAACAAAATGCAAAGAGAATAAGACTAGTGTGCATTTTTTACTTTGTAAGAACTTCAAGTCCCATACATGGTCAGAAAGGAGGCCGCACTCACACATTGCTTTTGTATGCAGCCTCGCTGTAGACGCTCAATGTTCCCTCGGTGTAGGAGGTGAAGCTGTTCTCTGCTTTCAGATGAGGGGAAGCCTTCTCTGATAAAACCACAGTAGGGGTGTATTGAGTGCTTCGCTGGAACATACCGTAAATAAGCATTAATGGGGCCGGAGAACCACAGAACAACATGAATTAAATCAATTTGAATCAGAAACTGAAATGATCCAGAACGCTGCTGCACGTCTTGTCTTCAACGAGCCTAAGAGAGCCCACGTCACGCCCCTCTTCATCTCTCTGCACTGGCTACCCCTCGCTGCTCGCATCAAGTTCAAAGCGCTGATGCTTGCTTACAGATCCACCACAGGCTCTGCACCTTCCTACCTCCACACACTGCTACAACGCTACATCCCCACCATAAGCCTGCGATCACTAAAGGAGCGTAGGCTTGTGGTACCGTCACAGAGAGGCACAAAATCACTCTCCAGAACATTCTCCTTCACTGCTCCCTGCTGGTGGAATGATCTCCCTACTTTCATCAGGAACGCAGAATCCCTGGCAATATTCAAGAGACAGCTGAAAACTCACCTCTTCCGTGAACACTTAATCCCCTCATAAAAAAAAACAAATAAACAAAACAAAAAAAACCTTTCCTTCCCTTTTCCCTTCCTACTCTAGCTTATGGTACTGAGCAATGTATGAAACTTGTATTGTGAGCACTTCCTGTGCTATTTGCCAATTCATGAAGAATCGCTCGTTTGTTTTCCTCATTTGTAAGTCGCTTTGGATAAAAGCGTCTGCTAAATGACTAAATGTAAATGTCTAAATGTAGAAACTAAAACTACCACAGAATGACCCAAGTTACAGGCACCTATTGATGGGAAACTTGAACAGACCGGAGGACAATCAGAGATACCAATCGCAGATGTCCCTGAACAATACTGAATCTTAAGAGACCACTTGAGAAGTTGTACATCACACAACTGTAAATCCTTCACAACACAATTATCCCACCCTCATGCACACGCATGACTTCCTCTAATGAAGCAGAATTGTTATTATAGCTTTCAGGAAACACACTTGATGAGGACTGCACATGGCACTGCCTGTTCAAAAATACTAGCGTATTGTCTTAACAACATGTGGCTGACAAACAACATCTGAGGTCAGAAAGTCAGTGCATATTCCAAGAATTCAGAATGACCCAGTTTGGCGTCTCACCTCACATTGCACCAAATAAAATCAACTCTTCATAAAATAAACTCTCTATCTGTAAGTATCTTTTAATGAAAAATTTGTTATGTATACTAAAACTACGTATTTTTTTCTGATAATTACACAAGATAGCAAATTTAGGCCTATATTTAGATGAAAATATGACTTACTTGAAATGTCTAGTTGTCTCCATAACATTTCTGTCTCTAAAACATCACATATTGCAACTCATATCAACCACGTAGTAATTGATAATGCAAGTTATCTATGACTCTTGAGAGGTCACAGTTTGTTTACTGACCTTTATACCAGTGTTCATTATGAAGGAAGTCATGGCCATTCACTTTTTCAGAATCATTGTAAATATGTAAATGATTAACAAAACAACAATGCAGATCATATGATTGATTTCACTGTATGGAACTGGTGGTGACTGGTGTCTACACTATTGTTAAATAATGTGGTCCACAAATTCAGTTCATTAAACCTTCTCAAACTTATTACCATGGTCAAAATAAACAAATTTAATATAAAATGTTTTAAAAATTTCAACTTTCTATTCATCAAAGAATGGTTTCCATAAAAAATATTAAGATGCACAACTGTATTAACTGTTCTAATAATAAGAAATGTTTCATAAGCTACAAATCAGCATATCCAAAATATTTCTGAAGAATCATGTGACAGTGAAGACTGTAATAATAATGCTAATTACTTTGCATTTAAAACATATTACAATAAAAATATAGTCATTTTAAATTGTAATAATATTTCATAATATTACTGTTTTACTGTATTTTTTATCATATCTATATATATATATATATATATGCATGTTTGCTTTAAGAACTGGTTGTATCATGTTGCAGTTTGCTATCATGTCTAAACAAGACACAATATAATCTATAATGCAAAAACAGGACCCAAATCCTCTGGACCACACTTGATCCATATCTTGTTTTACTAATACGAAGAATCCTAATAAAGGATTTCAGGATATTTTACACATATTTTTTGCTTTAAATACGTGAAAAATAAACTTATCAGAAAGATGTAATGTTAATAGCAATGACTTAAATAAATCTGAACTTCCATCTATGAACTCACCCAATCTTGTGAATTCTGGCGCCTGTCTGTTCGGAGGATAGGTGGCTCCTCCCAATAGATATTAGGTTTGCCATGATGCCATATTTTACTTCGAGTCTTATAGGCAAAATAGGCTGCAACGGCCAGAGCAATCATGACAAACAGCCCACAAACCAGAGCCACAGCCTGAAATTAAGCAGAAACACTGTTGACACTACAATGCAAAAAAAAAAAAAAAAACACTACAGTTTCTTACTCTGCATTTTTGACCTGTTTCACAATAAAAACATCTAAATCAAGATATATTTATTTGACAAGTATTCAACCTTCTGTTCTGAAATGATCAAAATTAAGTGAGTTTATGAGATTATCCTTAAGACAAGAAAGAATATCTGCCAATAGGGTTAGAAAAACAAACATAATTTAAATGGAAAATTAGTTTGATTTTTTTACCCCATGGTATATATTAAACACAAAGTCACTAAATTTAGTAAATGTATTTAAATTAAAGATATTTGACTGAAAATCAAGGCAAAAATACTTGATGAGAATAACAGTGAGAATTATGTCTTATCATAATGACCTCCTCAGGATCCATGAAGCAGTAGTGATAGAGATATCGATTTAAGGATGGATATGCACCCGGGAAGCCTGTGCCGGCTCCAGCGCTGATGCTGGGATTGCCTAATGAGGTCTGACACATCATCAGGATGGGGTTGTACAAGATGCTTTGTGAACTCTGGGCCATGGGATTCACCCCAATGACGAATATGATGTCTATAATACACTGAAGAATTGCCAGAACCACGTCCACCACAAAAATTGTCAGGTAAAACGTTTTTCCGCGCACACACCACACCTTTGAGAAACTAATCACTAGGATGGCCAAAGATACTACAAAATTAAGGGCTGCCATTGAGATCATGGTTGACTTTGCTGAGTAGGGTGTCATGTAAGAGCTTTGATAGCCATAGGTTCCTCCATAGTACCCAGACCCCATGCCATAGCCCCCAGATCCAGCAACATAGGCCCCAATGCTGCCCTCGTAACCATGCATATCCCAAACCAGAGTGGAAGCAACACAGGCGAAAATAACAAAACAGAGCAGAGCAGTCAGTCCCTCCATAGTTTTCACGATGCCAGGTGGTGAGAACCATCTGTAGAAGTGCTGAGGGTTTCCCTCCATTTGAGGAGCATCAGCCACTGAAGAGTATAAGCCATACTCGCCCCGTTGAGAGTAGAAACTTCTGGATGTGTACATATTTGATGGGGCAATGTAGTGTGGACTGTACTGAGGTGGGCTGTCATACTCCTGTGTTTCATACATGATTCATGAGAGAATCTGAAAAGAGAAATGAGATCAAATTTAGATCATAAGACCATCTGGGAACAACAGTGCTATAGCCATGCTTCCTGAAGCCAAAACTACTATTCTTTTACAGACAAAGAGCTGCTGTCATCTCTTAAAACTATATGGACAAGTAGCAATCTTATAATTGTAAGAAGAGCATTTATTGTTATTGTTAACTAAAACTATGAAAAAAATCATCATTGAATTGAAATAAAGCGTAAATCAAATAAAATATAAATATGAAACAATTTAACTTAAAAAAATTAAAATTAGAATTGTTGCCCAAAATAAGTTTGACGTATTGAAATAACCAAAGCTAAACTAAAATAAAAATATTTAAGCACACAGCAGAAAAATTAAAACGCTTACTGAAAACATAAAAACTAATAGGCCTATAGTCATAATAATTATTGAACATAATTATTAAAATTAATTAAAAAAAAAAAAAACACTGAGACCACATTGCCACTCATCTGCTGCCCTCAGTTAACACCCACATATTCTCAAGTATCATCTAATAATAATTGAGTCCCAAGTTTTAATAGTTCATGTGTCCAGATATCCCTTCTGACTGGTCAGTGCTCCAATAAAATCTTGCAAAAGTGATATTGCTTTTATGTAACAGTTCATTAAGTTTATATTTATCAACATACATTGTAGACACAATATTATTACTTTAAGGTTTTTTACACTTGAAATAACCCTGGGTCATTCTAAACCCCGCATAAACGGAATCCTGATTTATCTTGCTTCCCACTGTACATTCCCAAACCCTGTGTTAAAGTTCTTATTTGCATATTTGCAGTGTCAGTGTCCTTGATTGGATAAATGCAGCATGGGACATGTTTACAAAGCTCTAGCATCGAGTATCCTCGTATTGCCAACTGTACTATCAAGGTTTACTGAATGGACATTTCAGACTATAAGGGCAAGAGAGAAACCTCTCTTCTTCACGTTTTTTTAATCAGCATTTGACATTTTTCCTCTCAAACGCTAAATTTACTGTTTATACAAGGTAAATATGAGTAGCCATACGCGATTGGTTGTCTGTTGCTGAGCGGTTCAAAAACCCGCTTCTAAATTACAAATGTGAAATGTTCCTTTACCCAAGGTTAAAAGAGATTAGGGCGACGATAACCTATTAACTATATAACCTATTTAACCTAATAAATCGGGTAGTCGTGGCCTAATGCTGAGGGAGTTGGGCTTGTAACCTGAAGGTTGCTGGTTCGATTCCCACGCTGGCAGGAATTGAGGTGGGGATTGTGAATGAACAGCACTCTCTACACCTTCGATACCATGACTAAGGTGACCTAAGAAGACACCTAACCCCTAATTGCTCCACTTATAAGTCGCTTAGGATAAAAAGCGTCTGCCAAATGTAATAAAACTATTTCAGAAGGAGGCAAAGCAATAACCCATCTGTCTCCAATTCACAGCCTTCTTGAATCAGTAAGTCTTTTTTTAACAATTGGTTTAGTGAATGATTCAGTGACAAACACTTAAAAACATTCATTGTTTTGCTTCTGAATGAATCAGTGTGTTTGAAGGAATCATTTGAATGAATGCTCCAATGACTCATCTCATACAGACTTGATAATTTACCAATGTAACCTGCACAAAGAGTCAATGAAAAATCTCCAACATTACGGACCGAAAACACACAGAGACAATTAAACAATTAAAAGCATACATTTTATGGCTACATTTGTTCCCTGATTACAAATGTACAATTGTTAGAGTACAGCTACTCGTAGAGCTACATTAACATTTTAAATGGACACACCTCTTTATAACACAAACAACATTCTCACTCTTGTTGAGTCCAACTTTAAACATCATTCCCTTCATCAGGCTACTGCAATTCAGGCGAGATGCACTGAATTATTCAGAGAAACATGAGCAGATGCAGTCACTGGGGGTTTTCATGCTGTAAGTTTTCTTCCTCACATTTCTGTTGCATCCCCCAAGAGTAATATACAGCCATTATTATATGTGAATAAAAGAGGTGAGGAGGTGCACCACTAACAGGAAGATTTCTAACACTGTACCCGCTTAGTTAATTATGCTTTGGAGAGAGGGTGAGCTGCACACCTGTGGTAACTTGAAAAGAGTGAATAAATAATTCAAGAGCTGAAAATCAACCTAGCAAGCTTCATCCAGCCTCACAGGTGCATGTTGAATGGACAGCTATTTTTTTGCCTTTTTTTTTTTTTTTTTTTTTGCAACTTAGAATAGTACAAATTTCCTCATGAAAATAAACAGCTATTATTTTAGATTGTTCTGATCATTCAGCTGTCACATCTCATCTGGTTTCTGACAGCTACAATCACATGAATCACAAAAAAAGTCATTGATTTGACATCGGAAGATTCACAGTACTAAGAGATGTCAGTGTTTTTACATTGACTACAATCCATTCTAAAAAGGTCTATCATTTTGTAGTAATTAAATGTTGCTAAAACATGATGTAACTTACCGTAACACAACAGCCACTGGTCTTTTCCTTGTTTTCCTTAGTCCAGCTTTCCTACGCTTGACAATTTTTTTGTGTGTCAAGTATTGTTTAGTGTTTGAGTTTATCCGTTTGATGTGAATAACTGTGACAGCTGCTGCTCATGGTGACTTGTGTGGGAGACCTGGGCCTGAAACTCTAAACCCGTTGCTACTGACACTGGAATCAGTCTTATTGGCTCCTTAGTGGGTCGAAAGTTAAGGTGGATAAGAAGATGAGTTAATGATTGGTAATGTTCTAAAGTGCTTTAAAGCGACAGTCTAAGTCTGATTTCACTTGTTTTTGTTTCCGTCAAAGTAGGGTCATTTTGTTTTCTCTACTCTTTACAAATTGTAATCACAATATTAAGAGCCATAAAAGCAGTTGCAGTGTAATACTGCCATTAAAAGAAAATAAGATCTGTGAAAGTAAAGTTTATAGATTAGTTTTGGCCAAATGGCCTAATTTTTCTTTTTACAGTAATTTGTAAACACTAATTATAATACAATAAAGGACATAATAATAATAACAATTATACACTAGAAATAAAGAATATATATTTTTAGTAATTGCTGTCTTTTGCAGTGAAATTTTGATCAAAATCATGAATCCTCATCTTGATGTGGCTTAGTTTTGCTTTTAGATATTCACACCGTTCCTTCTTCTCCAGAAAATAGGGATCCTTGAGGAAGCACATGAGAGGTTAAAATGAACAACATTAAATAATTTATTGTTACTCACTTAGTTTTTGTAGCAGGTTAAAGTCAGGACTTACGTTCTTTTTTTGGTCATATGTTTTCAGTAAGCCACTGATTCTCTTACTCTCCTAAATAAAACATCCACGAACAATTGAAACAACTTGTTTGAATAATAAAAGGTAATACAGAGACAATCTAAGTGACTCTGATATTACGCCTCACCTCAGGGTTTCTCCTGTTATTGAGGAGTCGGCTCATCATGGTGTCTAATTCCTGAAACTTCATTAAAGTGGCTGTGATCTCCTTGTGTAGTTCCTTGTACTCCTGGTATTGGTCATTAAAGACTGCTTTGTATTGCTCTCTGTCTTCTGTTGAACGAATTTCAGGATATTTTCTGTGTTTAAAAAAAAAAAAAAAAAAAAAAAGATTTTTTTGATTTTTTTATGTACATTATGCATGTAAAGATGGTTTATATATTGTACATTTTCTTGAGCCACCCATCATTGTAAAGAAAATCTCACAGAATCCAATGCAAGGATAAGAAACCCCTTGAGATAAGGGGTTTTGCCTATACCCATCAGGTGCGCTCAGAAATAGAAGCATAAATCAAACAACACCACATACATTTTCCATTAAGTTTTCAAATGCCTTTCCAAAGGTTGCCTACATATATACCAGTTGGTTTTAAACCATCTATAAAACCTAAAAATATTTCTAGATCCTTTGAGAGGCTTAAATGGGTTAAAAACAGCTGAATATACTCAACACCTGTTAAGTTTGTTTTGTTCTAAATATATCATTTATTTTTGTTATACCAGAAACACAACACGAAGAATACTAACATAATATAATCAGCGACGACTCTGGGTTTAGGAATATGTCCAACTGGAATTGCTCCAGTTAAAATCTTTCGCTCCTCAGCTCTTTCTGAGACATAAGCCAGCCTGCTCTTATTCACAGAGCTTTGATCCATTTCATCTTTGAATGAAATTTTCTTGGATCTATTCGAGGAGCTGCCCATATTGGATGTGGATTCCAGAGTCTGCTGCTGTAACTGAAAGATAACAGCCATTGCAATTAGTACAACTTGATAAGAATAGTGAAAATTTGTGGAACTTCATTAGTGCTGTTTCTAGTTAAAAGTGAAGCAAAAACCCTGTGATCACAATTATAGCATTTGTATGAGGTTAAGAACAAAAGACATTCATATTCTAATATATATATATATATATATATATATATATATATATATATATATATATACACACAACCATTCAAACATTTCTTACGCTCTCCTGGGTTGCATCTATTTAAAAACAGAAATATTGTGAAAAACTTAAGTGTCACATGATCCATCAGAAGTCATTCTAATATGCTGATTTGGTGATAAAGAAACATTTCTTATTAATGTTGAAAACAGGTGCTGCTTAATATTTTTGTGAAAACTTTGATACATTTTTAGGCATTCTTTGATAAATATAAAGTTCAAAAGAAAGCTTTTGTAACTTTATATATATATATATATATATATATATATATATATATATTGATCAATTTACTTCTTGCTGAATATATGCCAGTATACGATATGCATTTACCTGGCTGCTCATCTGGCTGCTCAAGGCCTCCCTCTGACGGCGGGTAGCTTCACGCTTCCACATTTTAAGGCACACCAAGAAGCTTATAAAGTACATGAGCATGTTAATGAACATAAATGCAGTACCGGCCATCTGACCACCCTCGACACGACACAGATTAGACAAGACCGGGTTGACACCGACCGTCATGAAGCAAAGCCCACCACGATTCAAATCATTCACGTAGACGATACCCACTGCCAAGTACAATAACGAAAGGACTAGATTCATAACAGCTTCAGTGAGAGGCCACCATTTGGAATCCAGAAGGATTGTTCGGTAATACATTGTAAATCCCAAAACCATCAGGATAACGGTCAGCATCCATGAGAGTCCAACCATGACCAACACAAAAGTTGTCATGGGTCCAGTGTAACGGTATCCTTTCATATCATTTAATCCATAATTTGGCCTGTAATAGTTGGACCACTCACTGTCTCTCTGAATATACGCGCATACACAGGCTAAAACCATCCCGCCAAATACAAGTTGAAGGCCGGCGAGCAGCCGTAAGAGGCCCGGCCAAGACTTCAGGTAGGAGTATTTTAACTTGTATACTTCTAACTTTTCAGCATAGTACTCTGCCGGATGTATACTGGTCAGTTCGGATTCAAGGGTGTCATATGTGTATCCCACTGAACCTGGGGGGAAGTTTGGCTTGAGGTCACCAGAAAGCGCATCCCGAACATCCTGATGTTTTCTGTGCACCAATGGAGAGACAGGCGGACTACATCTTGTGCCATTGGGTAACATTTTAATTCCCCCTGAAGATGTTGAAAGCGATTCAGAATCAGCCTTTTTCCATTTCTTAAACACACCAGTCCATGGTTTCAGAAAGACACTTTTTTTAGTCTTCTCAGCTACAGTGTTGTCCTTCTGCTTGGCTGAACTGCTCTGATTAAATGAGGAGAAGCTTGAGTCCTCATTGTTATCATGGTGAATTTTTGTGGTATCCTCCTCAAGTGCTCTGTTGACATCTTCACTTTGAGAGGATGAGATGTCATCTGAACATAATCTGCCGAGCTCTGTCATTTTGTTGTAGCTGGTGAGGAAATCAGGACAGGTCACCTTTTCATTTTAATCTCACATCACACATGTAAAGTTATCATTCTCAAACAAACTCAAAACTGTATGACAAAACAAATAACTTTCTGTTCAGCCTATGTTGTGTTTTAGAAGCTGGTATAAGCATTTTAGTAATCCAGTCCAACGGCTTCACCAACTAGACCTTGCTGATGGTCTTTTCAGCAGGTATGGATAAAAGTTGCATTTGTTTTCAAAGTTCTAGTACAGTCATAAACATACTCATATATACACAACAGTTTGCGAAAATCCACTGTAAGGGATGCTGCTCTGTAAAACATATCAGAAACATCAGACAAACAATAAAAAATGCTCACCTCGTTGTCAGAAAGTGAGAAAGGTTGCGCTAAAATGGCTTCAGAAAGAGAAAAGTGAGTCAGAGGCACTGTGGCAGGAAGCCGGAGCGGAGATTAAACATTAAACCTGCAGAGGCCAAGTCTGGTGACAGACACAGGCGGGCACTCAACTAGGCCTCCCTGCTGCCAATGAATGCTTCCCCACAGAAACTGGACCTGACCAACTTCCTGAAGCCCTCAAAGGAAGTGGTCACAAACTACTGATTTTGTTTCACTGGAATCATGTGACTACTTCAAAATTCATTAACTTAAAGTCTTTTTTCCTTGTCATGTGAGTCATCGAGCCTTATTCTGTTATTCGCCACCTAATCACTAGAGGGCAGTAGAGGAGTATTGACTAGCATAGCTCCTCATGCATCAACGTCCGGCAAGCTACGTATTTTAATGGATTTGTTTTGTTACTTGTGTTGAATTTCACTCCTCTCATATGATGATATACTTAAGCTGTCAAAGTCGAGGTGGAAGTCAGCTTGAAAAACAGGAAATATGTTGCACAGTTATATAGACTTTTCATGTAAAAACAGAAGCAGCCAGTCCATTTACTGTGGATGTTGCTTTGCATTTGGTTACTACAAAGTTACTGACTGTAAATTGTAAAAAAAAAAAAAATAATTGGTTGTAAAAGCATTCTTATTACTGTGGAGAAGGAATGCTTCATCAGTAGCTAATCTGTCTTTGAGCAGAATAGATCATGAGGCCTGTGAATAGTAAGATAATGAAAAAAAACTGGCCTGACATTATTTCAATACTCCTACTGATTTCACATTTTTATTTCTCTGGTAATTTTAACCTCAAAAATGAAAAAATTTAGATGAAGACCGAATAGAAGAGAAATAAGAGATTAACAACCAAACATTATGGCATCTTGCATGTTTTGAATTGGTCATTCCAAATGAATATGTTGAAATGGCAAGAGTCATTGAAAATTATAAATAGTTCAAAAGTTAATTTAAAAAAAATTGACAATTAAAATACTTGGGCTCCTCAGATTGCCACACTGGGGAAATCCCGTGGAGAGCCTATAGCAGGGGTGGCCAACGTCGGTCCTGGAGAGCCACAATCCTGCAAATTTTTGCTCCAACCCTAATCAAACACACCTGAACAAGCTAATCAAGGTCTTAAGGGTTACTAGAAAGCTACAGGAAGGTGAGTTTTTATCAGGGTTGGAGCTAAACTCTGCAGGATTGTGGCTCTCCAGGACCGACGTTGGCCACCCCTGGCCTATAGCTACAACCGTAGGGTCCCTTGAAAGACCTATGCGCTTAATGAGCAGTACATATTACTATTGTCTCAAAGCCTTTCATTAGGTTAGTGGAGGAGACTTTCAGCTTCTAGGAACTTATGGACACCTTACCTTTTTGAAAGGGGGCCTAGAGGTTCTGCAATTGTGGCGAAACTGGGGAACCACAAATTGCTACACTCTAAATGGTATTCAGCTATAATTACATAAATCTGTGATAAATTTCAATGGTCGTCAATCTTTCTGTTCTGTCAACGATATGTGTCCGAATTCACCTTGGAAAATGGCTTGAGGGCCATTTTTGTCCCAAGATAGTTGCCTGTGGTTTATCTTCATTCCTCTCCAATTAAATGTTTATGAGGGCTGCTCCACTGTTAATGGGCATATGTCTTACTCTCACATGCTGTCATTACCAACTTGTTGTGGCCCATTTTCTTCTCTCTTCTGGGATTGCCTCAAAGATGTCCCTCTGCACCATTCTCACACTTCAGGATCTAGGTCTGCCTCCTTCAACAGCACATCAAACACATCAAGAATATATATTTATTTTTATGAGGGATGATGCATTGCATATTGATTTAATTGCTAAGACAAGACGTTCACACGTTCCTTAAAAATAATTGTACTGAAAGCACTTTAATATCACTTATCCACAGAAGAAGGCTCTCTCGTGTTTTTGAACATGTTCATCCAATATCACAGTGCCACAGTGTATTCTCAAGAATTTGATGTTTATTATCTGAAACATGGGCAGATTTTGTCCACAATGTAGCTTCTTGGGCTATCTCTATGTAAACAAAATAAGAGGATCTCAACATACGAGATCATGATAACCCATGCCTTTATGTACAGTCAACCTGGGAGGATACAAAATGCAAGTCTTCTCTCTGTATTTAATCATTCACAGGTATTTCACAAAGAAAGGCAATTAGGAAGAAGAAAAAAAAGCCAAGAAAATAAAATGTAGTCCAATAAAATACGTTCTAATGATTTGGTGTCCCATCTACTCGTGTATGGAGTTTGACATCAGAAGGCATCTGAGTCTTACTTCATAATTGGCACATTACAACATTTAGACTGTGTTGACAGTGAAAGAGAGAAAGGCATAAACAAGGGTCATGGTCCTGTTAAAAACCATGCAATTAACATTAATGAATTATTTTTGATTTAAATCAGATCTAAATTGCACTTGATTTTGGTCATCAACAGCATCTTAAATAGTAAAGCAGTCTGTTCCTCTATTTTTGTCTACATCAAAGTTACTTAGGACTGGCTTTCTCAGTTCGTCTTTTATCTTAGTTTTATCAAAATGTGCTAGAAGTGTCAAGTATATTTCAACTATAAAAGCTGTGAGAATTCTCCATCCATTTTTTCCCACTTCATCCAAGTTTAAATGTAGTCATTATTGTTTGGCAAAGTTGCTAATTTTAGGCATCGCTTGTACACAAGAACAAAGGACTGGAAATACATAAGACCTAAACACAGTATTGACACGACTGAAACAAGCCGGACAGGAATTGTGATGAAATCTCCGAATGGTATCATGAAAATATTTTTCTCATTTAATCATATTTTAACAAAGGTTTTACAAGCAAATCAGAAAAAGCAAACATGCATTATTAAAAGTATTTAGGTGGGAATTTGGCTTTAATCTCACATGAAATGTGTGTTTGAGTGAGAGCATAAATCAATTTCCATGTAATCATAGGCTGTATAAAAACATTAGGTTTTAAATGAAGGGTATAGACTTTGGTTAGGAATCTAATGTCTTGCAGAATAAAAGGACTAACAAAAATCTAATCATTTATAAATATTCAATCAAGCACAAATAATCAACCCCATTCTTGCCTGATCTTATCTAGGTTTCTCCAAAAAAACATTCTCAGAATAAAATAGCTAAAATACTGTCTCTGATGTTGAAAAACTAAGATAAATTCATGAAACTAACTAAATAAAATAAAAAAATCTCTTCTAAAGCAAGTTGCAATGAAATGGTTTGCTGTCATTTACCATTAGTTCTAATCTGTGACAATCCTTATCAAACACATTACATTGTCAGTTGCTTTAAGGTTATGTGATTATTTAAAACCATAGATGTCAGTAAAATACTTGTGAACAGGAGAGACAGATTTTTAATCTAAGCTGCCTTAACGGTATATTTTGAAAAGTGCAAATGTGAGCCACAATAATGTCTTCCATAAGCATCTCTTTTTGCTTTATCAGATGTATTCTCTCAGAGAAGAGCTCCTCATGATTATAGAAAGATTCGTTTAGTGGTAATCCTATTTTTTACTCATTCATCAATCGCTTGGTCGAGAAATTCATTTAGGTAGAACAAGGAATGCATTAAACAAACATTACCACATTACTGCACCGCTATATTTGCAACTCTAAAAATACTATCCAACGTTTTAAAAAGGAATCTCTGTGTAAAAAATAAATGAAATAAAACAAAAAAGAACACACACACACACACACACACACACACACACACACACTTGAAAAACCATCCATAATCCATTCGTCACATTTGCACTGAAACATGCAAGGTTTAAATCTCAGTCCTGTCATACATTTGTGCCTACCACAGCATTTAGCACTCAGTGCTGTCATTTCAAATTCAAAAACGCAGCCTCTCAGTAATGTGAAGACTTCTGGAAGCTCAGATTTCGTTAAAATGAAAGTGTTACCAGCTTGAGTCCTTCTTTTATTCCTTCCTATACTCCTTTCCCTTTCTGTCTTTCCTTCCTTTCCTAATTGATGGAAGTATTGAAAGGCTTTGGAAAATAAGAGAAGACTGCGACAGAGTTAATGGTGTTTGTTAAGACAGACGAGTTAAATGTCTTCAAGAGGAATGTATCTGAAAAAGGAATGCAATGCTTGTGTTAACATTGTACAAAAACTCGCTCCAAAATTTGTAAATGGACAACCCTCCACAACCTATACATTCAGGCACTGAAAAAAATAACATGCCAATATGTAACTAAAAAAGGTTTCCCTTAAAGGAGCAAGGGAACTGAATCCTTAAGGTTGGCATTCCTGCATTATTCTACTCAGTAGTAAGGTCATGTGCTCCTCCGTCTCCAGCTGAATGCTGAAGTGATCGCAAAGCACCCAGAAGCGCGCTCGGTGCTCATCCTGGCACGGATGTCTTATCGGACCAGTGAATCGCTTCTGTGTGGGTGCGGCGCTCCTTTGTGGTCTACGTTGGTTCACCTTCCTGTGGACCTCATGATGTCGCAGTTTGAAGGACCGGTTTCCTGGACTCACTCCAGCTTCCTGAACTCAGTCTTGTAAATATATGAGGGCTTTACAAAAAAGCTAACTTGAACAGCCATACAATGGCTAAACATAAACCATATATCTACTATTTTTGATAATTCTTCTCTACTTATTAATACGAGTCCTCAATCTCGGCTTGATCATCTTACGTGATTAAGTCTGAGACCTTTGGAAGTGGCGAGGAGGTCCAGGTCGGCGTTAGCCGCTGTCGGAGGAAGTGTGCGGGGCAGTGGAAGGGGAGCGCCGCCGTCTGGAAGGGGTCCAGGAGCGTTCTGAGCCCAGCGAAGCGGGGCGGAAGCGGTGCACGAAGCCATCCAGGAGGTCCTGCTGCTGCTGAGTTATGGCTTGGGAGATCAGACAGGGCAGAGCCTGCAGGCTGCCGGTGACTGCGTCCAGTTTGTCTTCCAGCGTGCCAATACGCTTGTCCAGCTCCTCGCTGCGTTCCTGCAGCTCTGACACCAGGTCGTACATCACATTCTGTGTCTAGAAGGGAGAACAGAGAAAGAGTGAGATCCAATCACTCGTCAACCCATCCATCTATTTATACATAATATTTTTTTTACTTTAGTACTTTCCTTGAGATGAAACTTGGCTGGTGTGATGCTGCACTAGCTAGTCGTCTAGCGTAAATCACCATTTACATTGATATAAATGGCAAAAACTGACCCCAAAACTAACTAAATAAAATTTCATTACTTTTAGTTTCATTTTTAAAAACATTATATTTTAAAACATGTTAATAAAAAAATCAAACAAAATAATTAATAATTAATAAAATGAAATAAACTTAAACTAGAAAACTAAATCAATGATACTGCAAACTAAATTAAAAAGACAAATAGAACATTAAATAGAAGTAAAATATTTAAATTCAAAACATTGATAATCCAACACAGGATGCCATCAAATCTAAAACATTTCGTTTTTCATTTATGTCACATTTAAAGGCACAATATGTAATAAAATGTCCAAAAACCACGAGGACAATGTTATATATTTTGTTGACTTGTGTGCTTACATTATCCCAGATGTTTCCAAAAAAATGTTTCAATCCAGAGAAATAAGCAATTTTAACCAGGACATCATACCAGCGTTACCCTTGATTTTCGGTACGCGGAAAACACCGAAGATGCTTTAATATATCATATGTTTTATTAGACAAGGGAACAACTGTTTGGATATATTTATACACAGAAAACAAATCATTGTTATATAGCTCAACACTGTTAGTCTAATTGTTTGAATCTCGTTTTCTTGATTTTCCGTGAGTACCATGTTTTTGTCATAGCATAATCACATGCAGCTTTATTTTTGGCAACAGTAATACAGCATTTTCTCCGTCATACAATATGTTTTAAAATGAATTGCATGCCATTTAGCAACACAAGCCAGCATTCATTAATATGATATTCTAATATCAATCTAGCTTCCTATAGTGTGCAACAAGTGTCTCAAACAGCCACTCAGAGAACGCGAAAGTAACATTATAAAATCATTTTCAACACAGTCAAATGTATCTTATATGATAAAACAGCACTGCGTTACCCCACACATGCTTAACTGGAAAAAGTGACTGTGACATAAAAATCCCACTACTCTCGAGCTGTGCGTCGCGCTCGTCTCTCATTAACAATCGCTCCAGTGGCCTCGTTCCGCTCCCACAGCACTAGCCCTGCTCTGCTTCATACTACAGAAACGTTAATCATCTCATCCATGAACATGATTTCTGCCTGGATCCCTTCGGATTCTTTTCTAACGGCTGTGAAGTGAAGATGACACCTCCCATGATCGATCTCTGTGTCATCAAGCTACGCCTTTGTTTTGAATAGGCGACCTCTAGCAGCGGAAAAATGACATATTGTGCCTTTAATTTGATTTTGTTGATGGTTACATGTGTAACGTACCTTCGCCAAGTCCACCAGAGTGTTGGCCTGGTCATTGAGTTTCCTCTGCTCCATTTTCACACTGCGGAGCCTGGGAGGAGGCAGGGTTATGGAGGGATGGGGGATTGGGAGGAGGGGGACGTTAGGGAAGAGTAACAGATTCCTGTCAGGAAGACTTGATAAGGATGAGGGATAGAGAGAGAGTGGCCTGCATGCAAGCATTCACAGTCCTGTTTGCCATACCAGTCATGCAAACCCAATCTATGAAATGTAAAGAAGAGAAAACTCTTAACTTAACGTTCAAACATGACACATCTCCTTTTGCCCCTGCAGGCACGCGTCAACCATTCACAAAAAAAGCCATCCGAGAGCCTCGTTTGTGGATGAGGTCAAAGGAAGTGGCAAACAGCTGAGGTAGAGGTATATGTGACACCGCTGAAAATGCTTGTGAGAATGGCATTGCTTGCTGTGGGCTTGGTTCTGAACAAAATTTTAAAAGAATGTGTTAATGATTTTTTTTTTATTTGTGCCATAGCAACTATGAAAGAGTACAGGGATGACTCTGACCATGAGGAGACATTGTAAGAAAGGCTGCCTTAATATCCTGCCCGTTCAGTGTCGTAATTATAAGAATGCGAGTCTTCCACTCCGATTTGTCATTCATTAGCTAAATGCCAAGCTTTGAAAAATGTTAGTTTTTTCTTTTCTTTTCAAGCTTAATGGATTTAGTTTGGAGTATCCAAAAATAAAAATCTGGAGATGCAGGACATGGTCAGCATTCTTTCTAATGCAAAAACTCCATATCATCTTGCATCAAAGCCCTGGATGACCCTGAATGTCTTTAGCTTAAGTCAGTGCCTGTGGTGGAAGGGAACACGGGATCAACCAAATACAAGCTTTATCTATAGACGCAGTCTATAGAGGTTAATTGCAAGACTGTTTAATGAAAGTCAATTTTTAAAGGTGCTGTTTATGAACGTCCTGAACATCCTGTCCCACATAACTGAGCTTAGTTTTCCTCTGGACACATGAGGTGGGGCTATCAATGCAAGTTAATACAGAGATTTACGCTTTTGAATAATGGATTCGGTGCAAATGAACAAATCAACAGTTCCAAAGATGCTTCTCCTTCAGAAGGTTACGTAAAACCATACAGCATTAAGTAATGTTGCATCTTTTTCATTCTAGACTTAGAATGGAGAGAAGCAATATAGGTAACCAAAATCAGCATTCAGCTTCCAACTCCATGCATATGAAACAGAGACAGGGAGGATGTGGGGAGAAAAACACGGAGGACAAAACTTACTTCTGAGCTCTGCAGTGATAGAGCAGAACGAAGACAAAACACAGTTCAAGTTTAGAAACCACAACATATACACAACATGTGAGCCATTACACTGCACTAACCATAACCACAGGGTAAGGGTTTGGGGAAGGAGAGGGGAGAAGGACAATCGTCACATCACAAAGAATAACATGCCGACTGATTCTCGTGAGAAGGTTCAGAAATCAATCCTTTGACACTTGATTGACAAGAACTTATGATGCAATATGGGCATCAGTGGTTTTGGGACTGGATTATCAAATACCTGCCCCTTCTAATTCAACATGACACAACGTTCAAAACATGAAACTGTAGTTTCTCGAATTAGGGAAAACAAACAAAACATACAGTTGAACATCCATTATAAATGTATATGCACAAAATTACCACGTTTTAATCACACTCTTGTGATTTGATAAGAAACGTTACTGATCGTTGAAGGGACAATTAATCATATCTGCAGTTTTTTATCATCAAGAAATGGCCTAGTGTAGAAACAGTTTGCTTACTGGTGAATGGCCTGCAAGAACTTGCGCTGATGTTTGCGCACTTTGGCATGATCTATCTTCTTCACTAATTTTGTGTGTTTGTAGATGAGCCATGTTTCCCTGAGTACATTGGCAGCTGTGTTCTTTACCTGGGAGAAAAGCAAGAAAATTAAACATTACTACAGAATTACAATACATGACCATTAACCATTATGCATTTTCTAGAGAAGCCATACTGTTTGCACTGAGGGAAAGTTTAAAACAACATCAGGATTGGTAAAAATACAAATACATATTATTTTATAATAAATACTCGTATCACTTACTCGTTTACAAAGTTGGGTGTCCATCATGAAATTGTGAACGTGTTTTTCAGCTTTTGTCAGTTCTAACTTTCTGGCTACCACCGCAACTACAAGTGCAGTGCAACCAGCTCCCTACAGGAAGAGATGATGAATAGTATCTGTATTCAACATGAACATTAACACTCAAAATAGGACATAAAAGTTCATTTCACAAACGCAAACAAAATTTGATTTGAAATGCCGTTTAATTATAATTCCGTCTTTAAAGACATACCATGATTCCTGTTAGAAGACAGACCCCTTTTCCACAGTATGTATGAGGGACCATATCTCCATAGCCAATTGATAGGAAAGTTATGGATATTAGCCACATAGCTCCAAGAAAGTTACTAGTGACTTCCTGTTTGTCATGATACCTAGAATAGTAAGAACAGAATAGGCAGAGAACCTTGATCAGGCTGTGGAAAACGAGGCTTTAAGTTTAATTATGAACATTTTTCCCAACTGACAAAATGATTTCAAACATTTCTGGTGGAATATATGTAGAATTTGGTTCATTCTAAATCTCAACATCAGGCATTTGATGATTTTTTTTTTTTTTTCTCCCACTAAAAACAATAAAGAAAAAAAGAAGGAAAAACACAAACTGATAAGGTAATTGTCAAAAGCATAGTAAATACCATTCAACATCTAAATATTATTTTGAAATATATTTAAATGGTAATGTTTTTGACCATACAAGATTCTGTACCTTCCCAGACTCAAAACAATATGCTCAATGTTCTGCTTTATCTATAATGTGAAAACAATAATAAATAAATGAATGAATGAATAAATAAATAATAAAATTCAAAGTGCATACATTTAGGAAAAATAAAAATTCCGGTTGCACTTTATTTTACAGTCCGTGCACTTACATGTAGTTAAGAAAGTACTGGTTAATATAAGGTAACTACATTGGCTGAGGTTAACTTTAGCGGTAGGTTCAGGGATAGTACCTAGTTATTACCCAGTTATTGTAATAACTATAAGTACATAGTATGTATGGGGAACATGAAAAATAAAGTGCTACCAAAATTCCTTTAAAACACTAATTATTTTCAATAGTAAATTAAACGACCAGCACAAGAGGTCAAATAAATCATCTGTTCCTTTTCACTTTGCATTTCAGCAATGCTTGACTGTGAAATGCAGTCCACAAGTCAGTGGAAGGATGATGCAGATCAGCTAAAGAAATGTTTAAAAATCCTCAAAGACAAATTCACGTGACCTAACTTATTGTCCCCAGACTAGACTATTGCTAGCAGCTCATCCACATTTCTGCAGGAGGTTGACCTTTTCAGCAGCCTGTCAAGGAGGAGCTAAGCACAGGTCAGAAGACATTCATCTGCATTTAACACAATGGGAACACTTTCGATGAGGAATAACAGAATAAGGCCCAGGCTTTTCAACAGTCATATTGAGTAGCCGGACAGAACCCGCAATGTTAATGCAGTATCTAATCAAACACATTGATTACATAAAAAAAAAAAAATGTAATGTTCCTCAACATCCCCTCTAAGACCACATACTCAAAACACAAGAGCGGTCATGCCACCATCAGTTGCGCCTGTTCATAGCACAAATCAGCTCTGTGGTCATGCTCTAAGAGCAGGAGCGTTGTAATTGTTTTTTTATTTGTTCAACGTAGTCAGAGAGCCCCATTATTACATGCGAAAAGCATAGTTACCATGCAGGCATTTTAAAGAAGAAATCCACATCCTGCATGCTGAATAAGCCAGTATATTGAGAGCAAAGATACAAACCCTATAATAAAACACAGTATATGCAAGTTGATCACAGTATATGCAAGTTATTAAAAATTTGTTCTAGTGAGGGATTATTCACAGAAATTAGGATATTTGCCCATGTGCTACATGACTATTGTGAAACAACGCACAATGCTGGCACAAACCATTCTCATATAGGTTTAGTCATTTTCAATGATCTTTTTTGAAGCTGGTGTCAGATCTCAGAGGTAGAAGAAGTCCACGGCATACCAGATTTTACTCTCAAAGAGCTCTGGTAAAGACCCTCTTTTACATCAGACTTGCATTCTACAATTATCTCAACATTATACTTGCTCTTAGAAGCCCGTTAGATGCTAATATTTCACATGGCACAATTTTGGGAACAGGTCGTATTCTGTGAGGTCTGTCTGTTTGCACATATGAACGTGAATATGCAATGCAGATCTAATCATGGCTATGCACACTGTCTTCATCATTCGCGTGCCTTTATTTCGACAGTGAAGAAGCGCATTAACATTTCCCTCAATGCTGGAGATCAAAAGCAAAAAACTACATTCTGGCCTTCTAAAGCTCTCAATATACTGTATGCAATACTGGCATAAAATGGAGAAGAGCTGGCACCACCTTCAACTTAGATCAAGAAGTCTATCTGAAAAAAGGTGTTTCCCCAAATACCCCCGTCATATCCCAATTTCACATAAAAACCCAGACAGTAGCAAAATTCACAGAACCCAGCAATCCCATACCTTTAATGACTCATACCCTGACAGCATGGTTAAAGGATGCAATGATGGAGCAAATATAAAGCCATTTTAACATATTCACCTATGCACCAATACTGATGAGCCAATAATTATTTTCGTGTTATAGACAATAATTAATAAATGGACAAAAATAAAATTCTGTAAGTTGTTTTAAATGCTACAAGCGAATTTAGCCATCCCACCATTCAAATGCACAGCATGACAAATGGATATTCTATTTAAAATTTGCTAAAGATTATATTTAACAATTTAATGAAATGATTATTATTGTTTTTAAAGAAACTTTAAGTGAGCATTAGATTATGGAAATCTAGTAATAAAAACACGAGGGGAAATGAGTAATGAAATATTCAATATAGCCTGATTCAAATAAAAGGAAGGAAAAAAACACACACGCACACAAACAAAAAAGTCTAACATCGGTTGATAACCGATACGACGATAACAACATATTGTGCAAAATATAAAAATAAAAATAGGGGAAACGAGAATGCACAATTAAATACTCAATATAACCTGATACAAATATATTAAAAAATAAAACCAATATGGTACTGATGTATTGTGCAAAATCTAAAAATTAAAAATGAGTTATGCATATATAAATATTCAATATAGATAAGTTTTTAAAAAGTTGATAACCGATATGGTCTCAATAGTGCATCCCTATTGTTAATTAAGTGTCACACAGTGGCAATGCCCACCACATATAATCCCATATATTAGCCCCATTCCCTTACAATGTTCACTTCATTGTCCGCTCACACTGCAAGTTACAGGCCTCAGTGTGACAATAAAGCCAGGCAAGATTCAAACAGGGAGATAGAAGATGCTTTAGGCACAAATAAAACAGTCATCAGGACACGTTTTGTAGAAACAGTCCTTCTAGCGTTAACTAAACATATGCTGTCAGTGAGCTGGTGTTTATTCATCTTCTGATTTCCATCCTTAAACCAACACTCCAGTAACTGTGTGCACTAAAGACAGCACACATGGAGATATTGTGGAGCATCTTGACAAAATGGAAGTTATTGTACTATAATGCACCTTCTCAAATGCTCTATTCCTATCTAAGCATATCTTTTCTGCTATTGTACTTTAGGCTACATGAAAACTTTATTGTTTGAGAAGGAGATGGAATGATGCATGGAATTGTACGTACATTTGGGGAAAGGGCCTACGAGAAGGAAACTGCCTGAGTCATGCAAAATATTCAGGGAAAAGTGGGCAGGGAGGGGGCGGAAACAGGACCAAGAGATGTGAAGCGATGAACAGGAGGTGCATGAATTCAAGAGTGAATGATAAGCCAACGTTGCAAATAGCAGCAATGTTCCTCCAACGTCCCAGCCCTTCCTTCATTTTCCCGTCCCTCCCATTCCAGACGGACTCCGTGCTCGTCCAGTCTCACACCGTTCTGCCCTTTGGGCTGGCCAGTGTGCTTAGAGAAAAGAAAAAAGTGCAGTAACAGGCCCAATTCAGCAGCACTTGGGAGAAACGAGCGCCTCTTTTGAATGACGACAGAGCAGTAAACATGAAGACTACCATGCTGTTTCATAGTTTACCAGAAGTGGGCACCCAGTAGTCTAGCATTCTAAGATCTCACTTTCGCTTGTCTCTGAGGAGACTGTGCTAGAATGGACAGCGCCATTTCACCTTTGTCATCGATAAGCAGCCCAGTGTGGTCAACCTCTTGCACACATTTTCTGTGTGGTGATGGTTTAAACTAAACAAATGTGCGATCAAACGTTTGGTCTGACCGTTACAGCAACACTACAAAGCTGCAAAGAAAAGCACATGTATCAGGTAAAATTCAAAGGTTTGTTTCACAGGTATTGCTGAAGCGCTCTTTTGTGCTGGGGCGTATTACAGTTCAATAACAGCTGCTGAAGGAATAATCTAGAAAAAAAGAGTTGCCCTCAGGCCTGTTTGTAAAGGTGATTTGAAGGAGCTGCTCCATTTTAACACAAACTCCCTCCTCCTCCCTCCCTCCTACTCCTGAGCACTTTAGAAAGAGACGCTTGATTCACAGTGCTGCGCAAAATCATAGCTTTCGAAACCATTAGTGCATTTGCTATCAACAAACTTCTCTTTTGCGGGTGGTGCCACATTCACACATGTTTTTGCCCTTTGTTTTTATCAATAGAAATTAATCTATTAGAGTTTTTATTTTTCGGTCAGAGCTGCTGAATCCCACCCCCTCCCCCCTCTTAGAGCAGCAGTGGCACCAGCTCAATGAACAATGATAGGTTTTCCACGGCTAGAGAACGAGGACTCACATGGCATCCCTATGGAGCAGCATAGAGGGGAAATAGAAAGTACAACAGTGAATTATAGTCACACACACGCACTCGAAACCTCCCATACGTTCAAACAAGACACGCACACGCAACGCAAATTACTCACGCAAGTTAAAACCAGAGTGTGGGCAGCATCGTGTCGTGCATTGCAGCCGATGAGACTGGGGTGCAGAGTGCTGGGTAGTGGTATGGTGTAACATCAAAACCTTCACCTCGTTTACCACTCCAAACTCTTCATTATTGCCTGTTCAGTCTCTTATAAAGCCACCAAAGTGAAATATAGCCAGAGACTGAGTGAACCATCCTCATGCCACAGAGATGAGAGTTACTGACGCCTCTTCTTGTCATCTCTTTTATTTTGCAAAGCATTTCTTTGCTTAAGATGGAACAACTGTTTTTATTAGGGCTACTGGGGCTGGGTGTCAATATATAATAGTTCAGATCAATTTTGATTCACAAGCACTCAATGCATTTTAGTTTGATTACAATTTTGATTCAATTATACATCAATTCTAATTTTCATTTCGCTAATACGTATATGAAGGAAATTCACTGTATGTTTTTGATTCACTTTAAAATAATTGATTTAAAAGAGTCATTTGTTTGTGAATTGAACTACACTGCATATTACTGCAGCCCAACTCACGGCACTCCAGCTTTTTTAACATATTTCTTTCACTGCTAACTGGTAAAATATTCTTTCCTTTGTTGGGGCTTTTAAGAGCCAATTTCATAATTGTTTGAACGAAGATCGCGATTAATCTGAAAATAAATATTTGTTTTTACCCAGCCCTATTATATAAGCATACTTAATTTCTAGTGCCTCATTCACACTGACAGCTTTTTGCTGCAAAAATTCACCCTGTCACAATAACTGGTCATAGCTTTTGAACATCTGATCACAAATTAAATGTATATCCATTGAAAATGTCGGCTTTCTTGCTGCAGGGGGAAATGATTAGTATATAATTTGCAGCAGTACATAAATGCGTCATACAATGAACAAGACGAACGACAATCACTGTATGAATCTATAAATCAAAACTCACTAAGAACGACATCGAGTTCTGGCTCGGTTTTCCACGCATGATTTGTTTTTATATCATAGATCATGCAGATCAGTGAAATCGCTCGCAGTAATATAAACGCCTTGCCTATACTCGACTACACTATCTCACAGGAGATGAATCAAGTGCATCTCCGCTGTACTCCTATTGGTTGTCACCGCATTGCATCACCTCTTTTCGTTTGCATAGATTAGAACGATCATTTCTCAAATATGTTGTATCAAGATTAGCAACTCTACCTGAAAACGAAAATAACTTACGGTTGGTTTGTCGTCGCGAGCTGCTGGCGGTGTGAATGGGGCTTAAAGAAGTTTCTGCACGGCCCTGTTTATGCAGATATGTTAATTCCGGGTAAATTAATTCTGGTATAAGGCATGTGTTGGAGAGGTAAAGGTGAGGAGAAGCAGGTAACGCAGGCAGGAATGGCAAAGACACAGTACAGATAAAACAGTTAATGATCATTGTCTTTTGAATCTAACCCATTCATCACAGTGCTGCTTTAGCCCAACAAGGCTGTGTATGTCCATTTCCTAATGTGCCTTAATATGTCGAAATCTACACTTCCTCATGGGATGAAATCATGATGATGCAGTTTTTGAAGTGGGTATCCTCGGGGCTCCTCAAAATTACCAAAACAAATCATTCCGCAAACAAACAATTAGGCAGTCATGAATTATTTAACAATTGCTAATACAGCTTACAAAACATGGACTGGGATTTGTGGTGCAATCGCAGAGCTGATGGGAGAAAAGCTCTTCATACAGGCAGCGTGAGGCTGTTGGAGATGCTCCTGGAGGGAATGAGTGAGTGGGAGATGCAGAGAGAAGAAGAGCGAGAGACAGAAAAAGAGAGCGAGAACGAGTGGAGGGGAGGGGTGTAGCTGTGTAGCTCGGGATCACAGTCGCTGTGGTGCCATACCTCTCACAGACCCGAACGGTCCAGGCCGCGATGATCCAGGAGGAGATGCTGAAGACCAGCAGCACCGTGCCAGGGCAGATGGTCATGAGGGTCTTCATGACGAAGCGTGTGTTGAAGTTGATCTTGTTGAGGGCACCTATACTGCGCGAGGATGCGTCGGTGAAGAGCTTGCTGTGAAGGAGCATGACCCGGCCAATCAGGTAGAGGCGGAGGAACATCGGGATGGAAAGAATGATGTCTACGTCAGCGTCGGCCACAGAGGGCACGTAGGTGAAAGCCAGCCGGGCCGTCCACGTGAACACATACTGGCCTGGTATGGGGTGAATGGCACACACCAGCAGCTCCAGGACAATAAAGAAGATGCGCTCATATGTCATGGCTATCCTCCAGTCATCCGCCCCATTGTCCACCATGAACAGCTGCAGGGAGCAGATGAAGAACAGGGTGTATTAGCAAAGAAGTTAAGAGGTTCCGAGTTCCTCTGAAAAACACGTATAAGTGGATGTAATGGCAAGGCGATGACTTAAAGGTGAAGTGTGTCCTTTTTTCAGTGGTAAAACACTTCTTGTATACAACCAGTTTGAATTGTTAACACTGTAATAAAGGAATTGTGAAAATATATAAAGGCAACATAATTGATTAAGACTTTTGACTTGTGTCAGACCTCTTCATTTTGCCAATTTTAATTTGCATTGTTCACTAAATGCAAAATCTTGCTCAGCCCATAAATTTGCCAAGGCCATAGTTATTAAAGTTAAATAAAACTAAAACCATATCAAATCTGTTACTTCAGATAAAATATACACCTTAAAATTATATTATTTCAGATAGTTGCCAAGGCAACATTTTTTATTTTCCTTTAGTGTAACTTGATGTACTAAAATAACAAAAAGTAAAACTGAAATAAAATGAATAAAAAGATATATAGACAAACCAATAAAAATGACAACACACAACAAAACAACTAAAACTCTAACTAAAAAAAAATTAAAATGAAAAATGCAGCCTAAATATAAAATAAATATTAATAAAACCTATAATACTAAAATAACAACAATGCATTTCAGGTTCATCACATTTGACATTACATTTACATTAACATTTTTGTACTCTTATATATAGTTTTGCCAAGAAAAGATATACGTGTAATAGTTTTTAATATCAGCCCTTTAAACATAAACCTCAATGGTTTATAATGACAAAATCAACAGCATTAAAAATTAGCAAAACAATAATCCTATAACAACTGGCTCAACCAATGTCATGAATTGGGGGTGGGACTATCTATATGGCCAGCCAATAGCAGATGGGGGGAGTGTTTTAGAAGCATGCATAAAAATGTTTTTGAATTCTGTTTATTGTTAGTGGCACAAAAAGGACACATTTTACCTTAAATTTTTCATTAATAGATCATTCAAATACAAGACAATCAACTTTTTATTCTTGACGCTCAAGCACTAACCTGTATTTCCCGAGCATGGTACATTATTATAAGACCAAGCAAAATAACAGTGGAAAGGCTGATAAGGCATTTCAGTGCAAATGAATATGAAGATTCCTGCAGCAAGAGAAATAAGACACACCATTAGTAAGAACATTCATAACCACATAGTCTTGCGGCTTCTACTAAAGTTAGTAAAGTTCCTAACTAAATGAAACGCTTTTGGATGAATAGACGCTGTCTAAACCATGTGCGTCACAATACACTGCATTGCTTCACCCTGGAGGAGTTAATCCCCACTGTGTCAAGAAAAAAAAAAATCATATTCCATAATATTCCCCATGGCAACAAATGAACCTCATGCATTTGGGAATCAAAACATCTGATTAAGTTTGATATTAGGGTTTACTCTCAGCATAAACTCCCTATGAATTACAGTACATACAGTACATGCACAATCACGCTATGCACGTGGGTGTATTTGATGATGTGAATACTTGAGCATGTTTTTCGGCACTGTCCTGTCATCTCAGCTTAAATGTGTTGGTGGGAGTGAGGGATTGTTAGTTAAAATGTTAGTGTTGCACAGAATGAGGATTACAGATCAGCATGTTTCATAGAGACACAATGAAGTTCAGTCCATAAATTAGCTATGGTAAGTGTAAAACAGGCTATTACTCTGTCACAAACATCTGTAAAATAATTATATTCTGGATACACAAAAAGTAATTAGATTTTTTAAAGAAACTAGCTGTATGCAAAGATTCACAAATCAGAATTTTATGTTCTGCCCGTTTGAGAAAGTGAGGAAAGTGTGCATAATTTATATAACCACAGAAAAGCAATTAAAAGATTCCATTTTAACAGTGAAATTAGACTCCCTTCTCCCTTACCCCTTCTAATTTAACCCCAGGTCCCAATGGTCCGTCTACAAAAAAATTAGGTCTGAAATTGTTATAAATTTCCCGTGTGACAAATTACATAGTAAACTAATTATTGCACCTGTTGGTCACCGGAAGGTTTTTTCTTTTAAAGGTCAGATTCCTAACAAACACATCTGGAGTGACTTTCTTTCCTGCTGACATTCACATGCCATTGTTCCTCACTGTTCTTTTCTTTCTGTTTTTCGTGCAAGATCAAGTCAAGTGATAATTCGGTTAATTCAGCTGAATGTGACAGTAGCAGAGTAGCAGTTCTCTCCCACAGGGCTAGAAATAGCACAACCATTACAAAATCCACATCTCAAGGGAACTGAGTGGTCACAGTACCAAACACCTCATTTTGTGGACCCTGCATTAAGAATTGCTTTGGGAGTTGCCTGTAACACAGGCCTACCTCAAAGTTTAAAGCATTTCAGCTCTGTATAGCCCTCCAGTACAGCTTGTGAAAAATACTACAAAACAGTAAGGAGACGAGAAGTGCGACATCCCAGAGAAGATCAATGCGGTTTAGGGGACAAATATTAATGTCATGTCTGTATGTACTATGGTGGCTATACTGTCTCTGCCAAAGGTTATGTGGATGACACGAGGAATAGTGGGCTCCAAAAGACTGAGACCACTAGTGAAAATTGTACTATTAAAAATCATATTATCAGCCTAATTTTTATGAAAATTGAAATAAAAAATGATCATAAATTTCAGAATGCCTTTGTCCTTTTTGTTTTATTGACAGCAGCACTCAAATTGATTGAGCTCACAAATGTACGATTTTTTTTAATGTACAACAATATTAGTGACCTAGTGTAAGAAATTACTTATTTTATATTATATAATTTATTTGTCTAGATTAGAGGAGGTGAATGCCAATCCCGGAGAGCTTCAGTCCTGCGTTGTTTAGCTTATAAAAACACACCTGCCTATAGCCTTCAAGCAAAAAACTTGATTAGGCTCTCTAGGACCGACCATAGCCACCCCTGGTCTAGATCATAAAATATCTGTTTATTTTTATATTTAAATGAGATTTTTAATCCCATAATTGTACAGTATGTAAATAGCCTTATTGTCTTGTTAGCAAAGGCTATTTACCGGTACACTAATTCCGCCCACCAATGTCTGATTGGGCCACACAAAATTAAAAAAAGACGCGAGCCACTCAACATCTACAGTGACGTAGGGAGTATGGCACGTGGAAGTAACTTTTGACGCATTCGACCGGAGTATCAGATCGGAAAGGCATTTCTTTTCTATAAAACTATATTTGTATATATGTATGTAAAAGTAAAGTGAAACAAAGTGTCTAACGATTTTTTAATAATAAAGTATTTATTGTCCCAATAAGCTGATACCCATTTATACTGTGTTATTACTACATCCTATACAACAATACTGAGGTGCTAATAGTATCTGCCGCTTCAGTATAAATATCATCTAACATCTATTTGCACATATTGCAAAGAACTGCTACTTTCATATAGTGTAAATAGAATATATTGCTATTTTCACTTAGTGTAAATAGCATCTATCGCTATTTGCACTAAATGTAAATAGCCACTGCCCTCAAACAATTGGATCCCACTGCTTATCATGTGCATATATTGCATATTTATATGAAAAACTTGAAAAAAGGAACCACCTACCTTAGTGTAAACCCCCCAGGACAGTTCAGTCTCAGTTACCATGACAACGATCCCAAACATACCAAATATCAGGGCATAGTCACTAAGCCGCTTGCGCTTCTCAAAAAGTGCCCTCCTGTGGCCCAACTTGTAGCCAATATCTTTATTTTTTTTCTGTGGTGCGTTGCCACTCTCTCGGACCAGGCTCTCATTGGACGCCTTGCTGGGGTCCTCGCCACCTCCCTTGGAGACGACCACCTCCAGGCCGGAGCTGTGAAGAGTCTGGAGCGGCTGGGTCTCAGAGTCATGCTCTGCTAGGTTGCGTCGTGACGCCGCCAGGCTGCCCAGTGGTCTTACCACTCCTCCATTGTACTTACAGCTGTTCATGGCTATCTGAGGGAGTGAGTGACTGCTCTCGGAGAGGGAGGGCTTGGATCCAGCATGGCTCAGCTTTGTTCGCTCAGCATGTGCCTGTCAGCAAAAATCAAATACAGACAAATAGGTGTCAGCAGCAAATACACTGAAACCCAGCATTAATCTACTCTGTTGGCCCTACTCCATGACCAGAGTGTCCCGACCCGAGGCTCATTTCATCAGAAGACCTGCTCTAGAATCTTCACACCTCAGTGCATCGCAATGACTAAATGTTAATTGTACAGTAAACAATCCATAAAGTATAAATCAATATACTTTAACATATATTTGTGTGTGAATGACCTAATTTAATGTTATAATAAAAAAATGTGAGGTATGCTAAACAGTCTACTACTCACTATGGATACAATATGGATAAAAGAAATAAAAAGGGACAGTATTTCTTTTGAGTTCAGCACTCTGAAGGAATACAATGGCAGAAATTACCCACACAGAACAGATGTGCAGCAATCGTGATGGTTCACGGCTAAATATCCCAATATGGAGAGGTATAATGACGTTTGGATGTTTCACTGTTTGCCTGGAGTGAGGAGTGGGCTTTGTGTGAAAGCTGTAATACTGGTGTTTTCTCACACTCTTAGATCCATGTGTCTCTCACAGGTGGAAAGCAGTGGAAAATGAAGTGGAGCTAAAATTGGAATTCTCGCAATTAGGCCTGTTAAGGTCATGATTATTTTGCTGATGATTAATTGTAATACAAATAGTTGGAATTAACGATTTAATTGTCTGTTTTGTTCACGTAAGCCTAATACATTATATTATATTTGTATATTTTAGGCTACTTAGAATTACATTTTTTATTTAATTATTTTTTAAAGTTAAAAATGTCCCTTTTGTTCAACTGTAACCTTCTCGGTCCTCTTTATATTGACACTGGAGCCTAGAAAACGTATGTGTGTGAAACTGTAAGGACCAACTTTACACAAATAATGGCATTTCTTTGCTTAAATTTCCCTAATTTCAATGACAAAATGTGACTGAAATTTAAACTGTAAAATTATCCAACCATCTCCTATAACTGTGATTAGAATGACTTATATACTGTATACTTCCAATAAAAGCAATTGGGGCTGCACTGATGTTAAAATTCTGGTCGATAAGCTTATTATTTTAATATTATGACAGATAACAGTTACATGGCTGATATTAAAATTCTGTTCTATTTTGTATGAAAAAATTAAAAGTGAACACTAAAAAAAGCTGTCATTTTAAATGCTACAAAGGATTTTAGCCATTATAACATCATAATTTACAGCTAGAAAATAGATATTCATGATGATATTTGCTAAAGATTACACTTAACAGTTTTATTAAATTATTATTGTTTTTAAAGACAAACTTTAAGTGTTGGTTGATGGGAAATCTAAATGTAAATGTAAAACTAAATTGATACTGATAAATATTAATAATTATATATATTCTACATCCTTGAACAAAAGAGAGAGAGAGAGAGAGAGGGAAAAAATGGCAAAATATGGCTTTAGCAGAAGTTTCATCACAAATTGATGACGTTGATACAAATGTGTGTTAGCTGTCATCTCATATTTGCATTGGGTAATCACAACCCAGTCTATTTCCACAGAACCTATTCATTAGTGCTCATTTTCTATCAGTTTAAATGGCTTTTGTTGAAACACTGCAAATTCAAAATTCAATCCACACTGAAAACATTGTTTATGTAATTCTGATCAAATGAATATGGAAATGAATAAGTGTGTCCCTTCCGCAAACAATTATGATTACAAACAATTAGACTGTTGAGGAATGTAAAAATCTAGACATCATAGACACCATCGATGCCACATTTGACCACTCCAGACATGTTAATGCATCCGCCATCGCCCATGCTGCCGTCACTCACAGTAAAATTCAATGCGTTTTCCAAGATGTTCAGCCTCTTGTTGTAAAAACTGCTGAGATTTAAATTCCCAAAGAAATGGGACTACCTTTCACAGGTGAGAATGATTTGGTTAGTGTTTTTATATGTATGAACTCAATATTACAGATTTTTAAACTCTGGCAACAAACGCTTTCGCATTGTTGTATTAAATCCTAAATCATCTGCTGAAGACTGTTCCAGATGTAGATATTCATACATGCATAAAACTAGTTACAGACATAGTCAACTTGCTCTCGAGTGTTCACGGTCCGTTTTTGACCGTTCTAATCTTACGTATAGTGGCCCATAGATGCAGACGCCAATGAGGCGTCTACGTATATATATCTATCAAGGACACACACACTTACACAGACCAGTCACACTGGCTTTTGAATCTAAAAACTTAGCTTCATATACAACTGGCATATCATATCACTGCTTTCCTGGCTATTTTGAACTTAATACAACACCATTTTCCAAACGCCCCATCAGCTAATGCAAGTTTGAGTGTGTCAAATTTTTAATGTCAGTACTATTAATAGGAGGCTCTGAACACAGAAGAGGCCACTTTGAAATTGATGGTATTAAAATCATTGCAACTAGTGCAGCGTTAGTGACGGGAGAATATGCCAAAAGAATCATCTACCTTTGTATGAAAGCTATAATGCAAAAACATCACTAGTATAGGCATGTTTTCGAAAAGGACACATTTTGTACTGGAGGACAAAGAGAGGGTACTTGCAGTGCATTACACAAATTCACACCGTTCTCGGTGCTTACATGCGTTATGCAACCTTCCAATGTTTCCTTCTAACGCAACTGGAACTGAGCTGACAAAGGTCACATTCAATTGTAAATGAAACAATAAAAAAAACTTGTGTACAAACTAGTGTGGAATTCAAAATGATATGTTACGTTTTAATGTTTCCATGCTAATAATCTAGCTAGAAGTTTAGAAACTAAAATCATTTAATCATATCAGTATTTATATGTTCTTACAAAGAATATTTGCATATTTAAATCTAAAAATCAACTTTCTGATTCCAGAGATGTGAAATGTTTTCTCATATTTTCACTTCATGCAACACCCAGTCTATATTTCCTGTTATAACACTGGCATTTTGACCATTAGGTTTCACTAGTGAATGAAAAATAATAATTCCATTTTCACTCAGCTTTTCGCAAACGCTCGTATGGGTCAATTGAGATTGAACTACGCATTTCCCGACATGACGTTAGACATTATTAGATCACACAAAGAAACAAAACGCGGAGAACGTACCAACTGCCCAAAGACACCGAACGCCTCTGTGATTCTTTTCTGTACGATGGGCTGCTGTGATTGAATGTCCTCCGTAAAACCTTTAGAGTAAACTGATCCCATTTAAATTGACCTTTTAGCCATAGAGGAAATGAGGTGGCTAGGAAGATAAAGAAAGAAAGCCTTTAAATGGTTAAAGATAGCCCTTTCCTTGCCCTCTTTCTTACAATTGTCGTTCAGAAGCAGACTTTCGTGGCTTTTTGGAACAACAGCATTAAGCCCTGAGGTGGTAAAACCCTTTATAAACAGGAGAACCTCTGTGACATGATGCTGGAATGAGTTTATTCATTATTCTGATCTCCCTCGCTCTCTCTTTTTTTTAAATCTGTTAAAGATGTCACAAAAAATGCAGAGAATTAACACCCGGCCTGTTTTCATAAAGAGAAGCCATGGCAGTAATGGCGCTTAATCATATCAACACTGCCATAGACAGTTTGATAACAGTAACATTGTGTTAATATGGAGATAGGAATGATATGACACTGAATTGCTGATTGTTTCCTTTCATGAAGTCTTTAATTTTTCATCACATAATCTATTAATTAATTATATTAGGGAGGTTTATCAGACGTTTCACATGACATTACCTCAAACCAGGGCAAGGATCACTGAGCAAGCAAAGTGAGACCAGTCAAAAGGAAACTCTAGAAGGAAGAACGAAAAAGTATTTACACGTAGACTGCAGTTGTATATATGTTGAGTCTTTCAGAGCACAATGTCTCTGCGTGTGGAACTGTGGATCACCCAATAGCAAACTACTATTAGGTTTCAGTATGTGCCACAGGATATCGAAACCGTATATTCATGATCTTGGCCAAAATATTTTTTAAGCTATTAGCCAGGACAGTGTGGTTGAACGAAATCCTTGGGTATGTCTTTGTATATCAGCCAATAGAAGTAAAAAGTTATTTTTTAATAAAGAGCACCCGCAAAATGTAATGCATATTGATTGAAAAATGATTTATAACAATTTCTTTATAAGCAATTCACTTAAGCACACAAAAAGCATAATCATATTCAGATTTTTCAAGAGCTATATGATGTCTTCCTTCATTTATCTATTGGGAAAACTGCCAGTGTGTCTGCAGAGTACAGCTGGACACGTCTTGAGTGAATCACTCGTGATCTAAGGATCAAAGCTTCATTTCATGATACAATTAAATGAAATGGAGCATTAATAAACGGACGTGTGGGACAGTTATTAAAGATAATTTGTTGCAGTTCTTCAGATGAAAAGTAATGGATAGCTTATGTATTCCAAAAGTCCTTTTTGTTTGCGTTACCGGAGCAACATGTCGCCCATTAACAAAGCTTGTTCACAAAAGAGCACAGTATTCAGAAGTTCTAAAGGTCTCTGACTCCACCTTGCCCGCTATAATGCTAGCCCAACTGATAAGACTCTCAGCCTAAATAAATTTCCTTTGACTGTATACTCATTAGTTGTCTTCCTTTCAACTATCGAGCATCAGATATAAAGAGTTTTTTTCTTTCAAAAGGTCAGTTTATTTTTCTTCCTTTGTTAGTTTTCTTCCTGTCAGAGCTGCACTTGGAACTCTGGAAACAGCAAAAAAAAAAAAAGTCTGTATTTGGGATGGTTGGTGAACCACAGCACAACGTTTTGGCTAAAGGTGCAGTGTGTGTTTTTTTAGTGATTTAGTTTTCTATATTTAATTTTATATTTTTACAAATCCATTTGGTGAGACTACTGGTGCAGAAATTACAGTTTAAAGTGAATTATTAACCACACTGTAGAAAGAAGAGACTCTAAACAAATGTTTTCCTATGTGCAAAAGGTTATCATTTGCATTAGAGATACCCGTGATGTGATGTGTTTTTTACTGAATGGACATCTATGCTTCTTGATGAAAAACAAGCCGAGCACTACAGCAGGGAATGGATTCATGCTGATTTTTATGTAATTCACATTATTTGTCCATATATTCTGGGTATATGATCCCTTACTTTATGAGTCTTGGCTACAACCAGCCGAGGAGACGAGCCACTGTGATTAACCTAATAAAAGGTATTTCAGGACCTGAGAGAGAGCATGAAGCAGAATGGAGACATGAATGGAGCCTCGGTGAGTGGCATCAGATAACAGGGTCAGAAAAATAAATGGAGCCCTGGGAGCTGTTCGAGTCTTTTGAATGATCTGCAGATGAAGGCACTGGCACGGCAAATAATGAGGGCATCATTTGGGCACGCTGGAAAAGTGGCACAGATTCATAACACAGATATCTGCAGTTGTTTCAATTCTGTACATGTTAAGAAAAGCAAACATTAAGCAATTGGGGGAAATCATAATTAAGTCATGAGTGAAAATGGGACTATGTTCTGTCCTGTGGCAGATGGGTGCTCGAAACAACGAGAGGACATTGACATCAAATCCATCAAAATTCACCCAACAAGCCTTTTTTCTACAGTCAAAGTGCTGGATTACTGTGTCGTTGAGCCTTTGTATGGCTCTAAGGATTCTTTGAAATTGAATTTAAGACTTTAATTAATTTGTTGCATTTTAAATGCCAATATGATTGTCCAACCTTTGCATGGTTGTTTTTCGAATTCCCATATTTAACTACATACACAAATTTGCACTGCAGTAAAGGCAGAAAAAAATCAGGTTTTGACGTGCACTACGCTGTGAAATTTAACAAAACGTTTGCGTGCGTGAGAAAGAGAGAGAGATTTGAAAGGCACAGGGTTCTCATGTCCTCGTGAGTGTATGCATGAGATGCAGTGTGCTTGATGTCATCGTGTTGATGTGCTGCTTACCAATACATGTTTTAGCGAATCAAATTAGCCGACTGAAAAGCTTGGCCTCACGATTACTCGTTTAAGAGCAGCAAAAGAACAACAACAACAACATACAACAGGCGTGGTCGCATGTAACGCAACGGATTCCATACGAGGTGCATACTGAAAGCTGCCCATACGTAAACAACCAACCTTGTATTTGCCTGTTCGATTTTTCCTGTCCTCCTTGTCGTGGGGCTCTGGCCACAGTTGACTGCTGGAGCCGTACGGGGGGCTGCTGTTTTCACTACTAGACACCGACGAGTTTCTCTCTAGCGCGCGCTCGCATCGGTACGGCTGACAGAGTGCGATTTCCCCCTCCTGGTACCTGCCGTCTGGCTCGCTCCGCTGCCGCTGGAGGCTGTGCTCCTGCTGCTGATGCTGCAACAGCAGCGCCTGCTGGCTCCTGCACACTTGCCCCGATCTGCTGATGCAGTAGTTGATGGGTAAGCTGCTGCCCAACAGTAACTGAGCCTGAGGCTCAATTAATCGCCTCTCCTTCTCGGCTTCCTCGCGAGCATTTACCTGTCCTTGACCAGAGTTTGGCAAGAGTAGCTCAAAGGAGGGGTCGCTTTGTTGATTATAACAAGGTTGCTGCAGCAACTGGTTTTGGTCTCGACGCCCCCCCTCCCCGACGCCACGCTGTTCAATGTCTTGTTTGTAATTAGCACTCTTTTGGCGCGTATCCCGCGTATAAGAAATGTGCGAAGGCAGAGGCGGCGGCGGCAGATCAGATGGGGAGGGCTGCGGGGAAACGGAAGATGTGTGCTGAGGAGAATGGCTGCTCTGCGAGAGCCCCTCAGAATGACACTGATAGCCAGATGAGGCCCCTGGAAACGGATGCGGCGGGTTGTCGTGAGACTGACGGTCACTGCGCGCTCCCTGCGCGAGGCTGCAGCGGCCGGTCAAAGGCAGGCACTCGCCGTTCCTGGTGCCGCGGTCCGGACAAGACTGTACATGTCGGCTGTGATGTGAGGAGGTGGATCGCTCCTTTATCGATGGCGGTGGGGGCGGCAGACTAAAGAGCGGGTCGACTGGACGAGATCCTTCCTTCTGACTGTCACGAGCGTCCGCGTCGTTGGTGTGCTGCTGGTGGACAGCTCCCGCGTGCCGATGCCGCATCCCCTCAATATCCGCGTCTTGTTGTGGTTGCTCCTTTGCCTTGTAAAGCACAGACACCCATTCATTGCGATGAGCCCCAAAAGAACCGACCTGCCTCGTCTCATTGGTGGGCTTGAGCAAGACCTGCCTCGTGATGTCATCGCTGAGATGAACACCGCCCTCGTGTGAAACGACCGCTTTATGTTTACAGTTGATCAGATTAAAGCTGAGATGTGAATTAGGTATTAGCAAGGTCATGCTCGCGGCGAAAGCTCAGTGCCACTGCATGATAGTGTTAAAAATAAAGAGCATCACTTCACGTGACAGGTGCACCGCTCTTATACAAGTGGTTAATGTTATGGCGTAAAGCCTATGTCCAAACCTACACACAAAGATGTTGAGTGTAAGACAACGGTTAAGCAATGTCTGACGAGCATATCTGATATGGCTTTTATAAGGGTTCGAATAATCCTCATGACGTTTTAGACATCCATTTATATATATATATATATATATGAATCATGAGACATGCTCTGCAAATCAGTTTAGAGAACAAATGCAAAAGGACAATTTGCTCACAAAGAACAGAGTATTAGCCTATACAGAAATATACCTTGTAAAGTATAGCTAAATATAGTATATTTACTATAGAAATGCCCATGAATTATTGATTATTTGTAAGACTATTTATTCACTATACCCAAATTCCCTGATATTTCCAGGTTTTCCATGACAGTCAACTCTGTTTTATATAACAGTATATGCTCTGTAAACATATAGTAACCTTTGTTTTAGACAAAAATATTTCTCTAGAAGAGTAAATTCTGCCCCAAAAGACAACACTTGTGCTTTGACTTCCTTCTCTCCAGACAATCTCTATTCGCTACTCTGCACTACTCACAAATACAGTCTACGTTGTCTAGAATGCCATAAACACAGAAAAGCAGATTAATGCAGTGAAACGCCCCCGTGCTGTTATTCCAAATCAACCAAATTTGGGACCAAACTGACCGTTGTATAATGTGGAATATATAATACTTAGAAAAACACAAGGATGACAAATAAAGAATAGGTCTTGCATTTTAAACACATGGTGCTCCGATATTTATGCTCCTTGACTGACACACGCTTATCGGAATCAGTTCATTGGTTAATTGTAGAATAAATTTAATATACTGTTGTCAAGCTGATAGTTTTGCATTAAGGCAAAAGATGATGTGCATTCTAATACCAAAAATACATATCAATGGACAATGGAAAAATTTCAAAGAGGTTTTTATGAGATTCACTGTTGTTGTCATATCCCACAGTGACATTTTTTTTATAGAAATGTGTGATTGTTAGATATTTTAACAACTGCAGACAAACAGTTGTCAAATAGAAGAAAAAAAACTGTTGTAATTGTGCATCTTTGAATAAATTCTCCACCTACACACACCCCAGCTTGTCCACGAGGGCTCAGATTAATTTTCAATCCTCAATCAATGAATTCCACTTCATCCAATTTCTGTGTAATAGACATCTACATTTTGCATGTTAGAGATAAAAGACATTTCTGAATGCCCAGGTATAAATAACTTTGCTCATTAATATCGATGATAAGTTTACTGAGGACACCCCATTATGCTGGATGATAATGAGAATGGAGATGAGAGGTGGAAATAATGAGCATAAAGATGCTCTCTTTGGTCCAGGAACGGATCATAACCATGAGAGCTGCGGATCAGGTTTTACTTTGTAAGGCACAAAGGTCTCCACAAAGAAACCTGAAATCACCTACAATCACAGGAAAACTGTCATCACATGAAAAACAGTTGAAATATGCAATGATATATTAAATAACTTTAATGTTATACATGCAAAAATTTCTTTGAGGGTTAGGTTTATGCAACAGATTTAAAAGAAAACAGATGTCATGGAAAGGCCCCCTAAAAAGGTTTTATCATGGCTGATAGATAACATTTGCCTTTGACAACCCCCCCCCCCCCCCCCCAAATTACTAAATGAATGAATAAACGGATGACTGAATGAATGATGACAGAGCATTTTAGAAACTCATGAAATTGATCTTGAAACATTATATATTGTAATGTTTTTAATCTCTGTATTTTCTGAGTAAAAACAAAATTTTTCAAGTTCCCATCATTTCCAGCCCTTTTGGCAGATGGAAAAAGATGTGCACATTAAATGTCAAGGCATTTCGCAATTCATATCCATAATTTTTGCGAAATATTCTCATGCTCCATTATTTTATTAAGAATAAAACTTACACAGTGTTATCAAAAATGTCAATAAATACAACCTGGTATAGTTTTGTATTGTATTTTAGTCAAATATGGATATGAAGTACGATAGCCTGCTTGCATGAAAAGTAACCTGAATCACACACACACACACACGTAATGATTCAAATGTCTCTAATTTGAAAAAGAATCAGACATTGCTGTCAGAGATTGCAATGGACGGTATGCGCAATTCGATAGCAGCATACAGTTCCTCACATCCGATTGACAGAGACATTATCTCTGAAACATGCATCACAGGGAAATACATTCTATGAAATGGAATGACAATGATACAACAAATCAGCTTTCACATGCAAGCATATTTTGAGGGGAAATGAAGGACCTGAACTGAGCCGACAAGAGTCGTGATCCACAAAGATTATTATAAATGCCTTGTGAGAGAGAACGAAGACCAGACTTGATGCACCAGACATGCTTGCTTTTTAAAACAAAAAACTACTCTGAATTAGCTCAAGCACATATTCAAAGGGTACATTTTATGCCAATTTAAAAAAGAAAGAAAAAGAAATCTAATTAGTTTAAAGATTTGTTTGTTAAAAATAGACAGCCTTGATGTAGTATTTACATTGTAGCTTGAATCATTTAGGACCTTTTCAGCCTAGATCTATCACTCACACTGGTTATGAAATGTTTCTTATTATTATTAATTAACTATTTTTCACTTTTTGCTTCTTTATTAATGTTGCAGTTGTCACGAACAATGAGGAGAGAATTATTTTCATAAAGATCAGCTACGGAAAATACATTTAGTTATTATGAAAATGAAACTGCATATAAGAAGACAAGCCTTGCCAAATGTAATTATAAAACAAACATGTAGTAAAAGGCACCTGGATTTATGCAGGGGTGGAGGGTGTCACATATTTTCATCTTCTCTGACAAAGGTTGTCTGTATAAATGAAAGGGCAACATGAAGATAGGTCAGAATAAATCATCACAAAGATATGCTTCAAAGGCCTTGAGAAACCTTCTTTCATCACCTCCTGGTCTGCCATTTTAAGGCTAACACTAACAGAGGGAACCACATGAAACACCAGTGTGCTGTGGCATTAAAACTTAAATGTCCAGTAAGTTACAGAATCTCTACTTACTTACCTTACACTTTACATCTTCATGCGCATCCTCCTGACAATGATATCAGCACAATAAATAAAAATGTTCTAAACTATATACATAAGAAGATTCAAAATAAGACGCCAACGTAGTTTCCCCGAACAAAAAAGGAAGTCCACAGCGACACAATTCCTCGTTGTGCCCGTTGTCCTCGGTCTAGTGATGGGCATGCCCTCCAGCGCGTGAATAGGCATGCGACCGATGGCGCGAGCACTCTCCGTGTTTCCCCTTCACTTTCATCTTCAGATGTTGAACGTTTACCTCTTGAACAGCATCTCACAACGGAATATAATATAGAACTCTTCCACCGCAGTTAGTTAGGCTCTACACGTCGTGACTAATTGAGGGGGGGGAAGCAAAAATTCACGCTAACGTGCGTTTCACGTGCGGCACAGAACATTGGTTGCGAGATCTAGACTGGACTGTCACGCCGTATTGATCGAGGATCGTGAAAGGAGGGTTATATGACCTTGTGACGTGTTGTAAATTGATGGGGGGATCCCTGTTCTATTTTTAGATCTTGGTTGTTGAGAGACTAGCGGGGGTGGATGAATAGGGTGGGGGCTCGGGGGTTCCCGTGCACGCACAAACCGCAGTAAAATTCATCTGAAAAATATATATATATATATATAATGTTCATGCAGCATTCGAAATAAAAGGATTCCTACGTAGCATCACTGGAGACACCATTTTGCCGTTCTCTTTTATGATCTATTGTGGTCTTTATAAATGCATGCATGGTGCTAATTAAATAAATGCATTTTAATAGCACGTGGACAAACATGTTTCAGCTATATGTTTAATGAAAGCAAATTGCGTCAAAGCAAAGATATTAGAATTTATTTAACATATCCCATTTTTGACTATCATTATGAGTCATTATAACATGATACATATCCTAACCTTAAAGCTTTATCCACGCTGCTGGTGTTGGGCTGCAGTGCAGGAGTGTGTTTGGAAACAAGCTCTACATCTCAGAAAGATGGACATCTTGCATTTGTTTGCAGCCTGACAGAGTATTGGGCTATACTTTTTAATCTGGAGGCAGTATGGGATATAAGCTCAGTGGCATGTGAACCATTTTACTGACAAATTTTACAGCTCCAGGGCCAGTCATCACAATATTCTATGTGCAGTGTGCAATCAGATACTGCTGTCAATAATGTAATCTTATTTCAATCATCTCGATTGTCACTCTTAATGGACTTGTAGGTTTAGTCATGCAAGAAAAAGAATGCATTTCAGCCCGATAGTACACAACACAACTGAAGCATATGGTGCAAGGTGCATCAGTGACAAGAATAAAGCACAAGTCTTTTTTTTAAATTATCTTTAAGAGGATTAGCAACGTTTGTGCACCATGTTTGCCTAAGGGCTATTATTTGACATGAGAAGCCTGTCACTTAAAACGGAATGAGATTCCTTTGTGTTAATCAGCCTCAAAGTGACTTTATTGCCAAAGAGCGTGCAAATATAAGGGGAAACAGCAAGGTGCCACTGTCTGATGAGGCTGGGAATAACACTGCAGTTGGGCAGGTACTTTTCAGTGTCATGGTTGGTGTTCTTTTCTTGTGTGGAATTTAACCTCATTCACCTCACATAAATCCTCATCATCAATAATGCACTCTCATTTTTGGAGAGAAATCTGCTTTCACACAAGATTAAGTCAATACTCTGCATGAATTTATGATGCCCTAATTAAGCCCTCTTCATGACTTTCACGGCTCACCTGAAGGAGAATGAGAATCAGTCATCTTAAAATTCACCTCACTGCAGTGGAAGGCTTTCAAGATGTCATTTGATGTCATCAATGTCTTTTCATTATCTATGGACAAACATCCTGTTATACTATGCTACTTCCATGCAGTAACAACTTAAAAAGATTCACCCAAAAATGAAAAATCTGTCATCATTTACTCACTCTCATGAATTAAGCATTTCTATAGCGCTTTATTATGTACTTTTATTCCAACGGCAGTGCACTCACCACAGACCAGGTGGACTTTCTTTTTTCTGTGAAGCATAAAAGAAGATATTTTGAACTGTTTTTCTTCATAAAATGAAAGTAAGTGAAGTCCAAAACAAAGTCACCGGACTCCATTGACTTTCACTGTATGAACTAAAAGTACAGACATTTTTCAGAGGAAAGAAAGTTATACATCTAAAGGGTACTTAAATGTAACAAATTGCATAAATGATCTTTTATTTGAAAATTAAACCAAATTTTATGAAACTTCAATAATTGCCTTAAAAGGTTAGTTCACACAAAAATGAAATTTCGGTCATTAGGTACTCCCTGTCATGTCATCCCAAACCCATAAGACCTTCATTCATCTTCGGAAAACAAATTAAGATATTTTTGGTGAAATCTGAGGGTTTTTGAACCACACATAGACAGCAAAGTTATTGCACCTTTTGAGGTCCAGAAAGGTATTAAAGGATTAGTTCACTTTAAAACGAAAATTACCCCAAGCTTTACTCACCCTCAAGCCATCCTCCTGGGAGTATACGACTTTCTTCTTTCTGATAAACACAAACGGAGTTATATTAATAAATATCCTGATGCCTCTAAGCTTTATAATGGCAGTGAATGGGACAAACAAGCATGAAGCTCAAGAAAGTGCATCAAGTAAAATATCTAGCTTCCGCCAGACCGTATTCCCTATTCCCAGAGCCGTGTGGAGTGCTTTTTGCTTTGGATGGATGCACTTTTTTCATACTCATTTGGTAATGCATACTGCCATTATAAAGCTTAGATGCATCAGGATATTTATTAATATAACTCTGATTGTGTTCGTCAGAAAGAAGAAAGTCATATACACATATAGGATGGCTTGAGGGTGAGTAAAGATTGGGGTAATTTTCATTTTTAAGTGAACTAATCCTTTATAGACATTATTAAAATATTCCATTTGACTACAGTGGTTTAAATTTAATGTTATGAAGCGATGAGAATACTTTAATCCCTCGCCATGGCAACACTATAGCGGATATCTTGAACAGTGTTGCCAAGGTGAGAGATTAAAGTAATGACAAAAGGGGAAACCGAAGAGTCTAATATCTTCTAAATAATAAATGATACAAAATGTATTTGTATATAAAAAAGTAAAAAAAAAAAATATATATATATATATATATATATATATATATATATATATATATATTCTTTTTTATAATAATGCATTATGTGCAAGTTAAAAATATTGTACAAGATTTCATGCCGTCCGGTTGAAAGAAAAAAAAATCATATGTAATACATAGTGTAACCACTAGATGGCATAGTCTATTTCAAGAAGGTTGACAAAAGCCTTGTTGCAAAGAACAGTGTTTTCAGACATAATTAAATACTTCTATTAGCCATTGCATTTGGATATATATTTAGACATTATCAAATGCTTGCAGCTGTTTATATATATATATATATATATATATATATATATATATATATATATATATATATATATATATATATATACTGTATATATATTATAGAAAACACATTTAGTCCTTGCAGCAGTTGGAAGAATCTTCAGGTTATAGCTGACAAAATAAAATTCAGCACTGTACCGCAGTAGCTTACTGCACTAATCTATAACATATGCATGCAAGACAGCATCCAATTAATATTAATGGTTTGTGTTCTCTTGATTGCTGAGAGGGACCACACGTTGTGATCAAGTCTCAGTGGTGAAGCAGAGCCTATTAAGAGATCTCCTGTGAGGACATCCCTCACAGTGTGTGCACTATATAATTGCAAGTAGTGCTTGTCAGGGTGTCAGGCAGTGAGCCAGTTTGTGTATACAACCAAAAATCTTTGTTGAATTCAATGAGCTGTTTTTTTCTGCATTACATAGCAGCAATTTAAACAAGGCTCAGCACAGTCAAGCATTCTGCTTGTTCTCCGAGCAGCTACTGAGGGAATACATGCGTGAAACAGGGATCTCTCCGGTGCGCTGATGTTTAACACAGTCGCTTCTGAGGCACAAACGTTGCAGCGGCCCGAAATGGTGTTGCAGCTCAGCACCACTGCAGTACACCTCCACTGCATCCTTAATTATGCATGGCAGCAGTAGTGAGAACACCCACTCACTCACAAGGGAAGTGCAGGGGCAGGAAAGCAGATAAGAGTGTAGAGTGGGAGTGGGTGAAGTCTGTTTGTGCTGCTGATGGGATGTAGGATTTGGAAAAACAGAGACCAAATATGCTGATAAACTGAAATCAAGTTTTTTTCTCCTCTCTTTAATAAATTAGGCAGATCACATTTGATTAAAATAACTAATTAGAAGTAAATTAACTAAATAAGACAATACATTTAGTTCCTTTATTAGGAAAGAAAACCAAAGAGACAATTATGTGTATATAATGTAAGTTAAAATTAACTCATTTCCTATTTGGTGTTAATAAAGGGCCTAATAGGCCGCGGTACATTAAAAAAATGTTGGCAAACGCTGGTTTAGCCAAAGACAAAGTGCTGTAGAAAAGCATTCAGTTTACACCAGATTGAGCCACAGAGTCACATACTCTAAAGCCCGCCGCTGTGGCGTAACCATGGTAGTTTTACCAGTCAATATTGGACAACTGTTTTATATAAAAAAATTAACATTGCTTTATTTTTGGTCGCTTTTTTGTCTCTTAATAATGCTCTGTAATCACTTTCTTTTTAGGATGTTTGGCTGTGTAAACCATTGTTGATGGCAGATAAGAAATGGCTGACATCTCGCACGCTTAACGTTCAAATTTCCCTAGTATGGGTAACTGCAGCTTGGAGTAATGGGCGTGTCGAACGGTTTCTCATTGGTGAAAGGACTATTGGTGTTGGCCAATTAGCGGTAAACCACACATTTACGTAAATTCCTGGCGGCTGTAAGACGTGGCGTGTGATTCATAGATAGTTATACATTTATCTATGTGAGTAATGCTTTATTTATCATAGATATGAATATTACGATGGCTTAAAATACGATGCGTTTCGTGTGTGCGTGAGAGTGACTGAGTGTGAGCGCGTTTTATGATTTATGAGGAAACAATGTTTTATTAAAAATGTAAAAATGCAGAATGTTTTCTGTGATGGGTAGGTTTATGAGTAGGGGTATAGAATGTACAGTTTGCACAGTATAAGAACAATTACGCCTATGGAATGTCCTCACTTTGATAGCAAAACAAACCTGCGTGTGTATATAAGACCTAAACTCGCGGTGATGACGTCAGTTCTGAAGGCACTTTAGAAAGTAATTTTTAAAAACTTGAATGTAATATTTTTAAGATCATTGATGCTGTTTTTACATTAAAAGAATGGAATTTGGTTGCATAGTATTATGTTGGATTTATTGCTTTCTGTTGGCCAATAGCGATTATGCGGAACAGGCAGCTTCGTGACCAATGAGAAACCGCTCGGCACGCCCCTGCCGTTCGACACGCCCATTACTCCAAGCTGCAGCTACACCTGTCTCAAATTTCGGGCTCTTAGTTTCAGGTTTCCGATATATGGACCATGCGCCGTGAACGCCTATAATGATTGACAAAACGCCTCAAAACTCTTTTGATCGGCTAAACAAAAAGCTGTCACAGTGATCTCGAGATTATTCGGAACTTGTGATGTCACGTGTACGTACAGTGATATCGTTCAGGGAAACATTCATTAAAAATTGCCGTTTTTATGTGTATTTAAAAATTTGCTCGGTTTCAGTGATTTTTACGGTGGCCGAGAGAGCTCATTATTTGCGCACTGCAAATAAGAAAACACATGCAAATAATAAAACCGTGATCATCAGTTTGACAACACATGTGCTGCAAATCCTCACAACACATGCAAACACAAAAACGCGCTGCATTTGCAAAAACGCGCTGCAAATAGCACAAACTAAAACGGAAATGTTTCAAGGGGGACCCCAAAAAGTGACAGACCCTACTTGACAACAGCACAAACTAAAAAATATTAAAATATATTATGTAGGCATGAACTCAATGTAATCTGTTTCACTAACAGAAAAGTATTTTAATATGTGGCATTGTTGTTAACTCATTAAACTTTAAGAGATGATAATTTAGTGGATGATTTAAAAATATTCATTAATACTAATGTGACGTAATCGTAACAGCCGCGTGAGGCGCTCGACGACCACGTCATCTGTGAGCGTGAGCTTCTAGCAAACTGAAAAACATTATTAAAAAAAATAAATACATGAAATAATGTACAGTTGTTTGTTTTTGTTTGCAGTTTTTATAGTATTTCATGATTGTGCACACATTGTGCACTCAAATGCTGTACACTATATAGGGATTAGTGAATGAGTGAAGGGTGAGTTGAACTGGTTTTGGACGCACATCCTAGTGGGGTCCGTCACTTTTTGGGGTCCCCCTTGAAACATTTCCGTTGTGGTTTGTGCTATTTGCAGCGCTTTTTGTTAATGTAGCGCGTTTTTGCATATGCAGCGCGTTTTTGAGTTTGCATGTGTTGTGAGGATTTGCAGCACATGTGTTGTCAAACTGATGATCACTTTTTTTTTATTTTAATTGCATGTGTTTTCTTATTCACAGACCGTAGATTTTGTTACTTTGAACATACCTGAAAGAAGGCACTAGTGATACTAATCATGGTAAAATTTACCTGATGGTGTTAGAGAACAGTAATTCTCAGCATCAGATATTTGTGCATTCGATACATATCCCTCTATTGTACAACATAAGTCCCTTATCTTCATTTTTCCTGGACTGTTGAATAAGTGACAGTAATAGACAGAGGCCCAGAGGAGGAATATGAAGACGTGCTATCAGGAGCAGCTGTGGCACAGCAGCTGGTCCGATAGTGTCTATGTGGCCTGAATACACGTCCACTCATCTAAGGTACCATTAGAAGGTCACTGCTTGTGTGTGTGCGGACTTGTTAGCATTGGATATTTTTGAAAACAGTGCCATATTTGAGTCATTGTGCCCTTTTTAAACACCAACAATGTATTTTTGTTGTACTGTGACGTTTTCTTAGCAATTCGAAGCTAATAACTTTGTTCTAAAGCATTCTAAAGGTATGAATATGTGTTATCACTGTAAACAATAAAACGTTGTATTGACGTATTTGACACAAGGTTTGATGTAAAAAGTGATTTTGAAGTAGGAACAGATAGCTTAATCTACTAGTAGGCTAGTGCACCCCCTCTAGCGGTCAATTTGTAATATGCTGAACTGCATGTTGAGCCACTAGAGAAAAATATATATTTGCAGTTCACAGTGATCAAATCATAAAATGTTACCATGTTAAAAAAATATAGTGAACCTTTTGCTAAATTTTTATTCCGAGAATATATTTAGTGTCATTGCTCAAATATACAGCCTGCAAGTTCAAATATCTCAAAAAGTATATTTACTAAAGATTATGCCAGATACTATCTTTGATTCTTTGGATTCATTGCACAGAGTTCCCTATCAATGTCATCTATCATACTGAAATCACTGACCAATCAAATTTCTGTAAATCAGCCATCTAAAATATTTATCTAAACATATCACAACTCTAATAAAAGCTTATACTATAAAATATAAAATAACTCTCTTTTCATTCAAGTTCATACATACATCTTGTACCAACATTCATAATGAAGGTAATACTTTACAAGTTCCCATTGGTTTACATTAATACATTAACTTACATGAACTAACACTGACAGCATTTATTAATCTTTGTTAACGATACAAAAAAAATACAACTGTTCATTGTTAGTTCACGTTAGCCCAGTTCGATTAAATAACATTAACAGATACAACTTTTGATTTTAATATTATTAATGTTGAAATTACCATTTGCTAAGGATAGTAAATGCTTTAGAATCATTTATTGTTAGTTTATGTTAACTAACAAAGCTAACAAATGGAACCTTGTTGTAAAGTGTTAATATAGGCTAAATATGTGTGTGTGTATCTGTATATCTATCTATCTATCTATATCTGTCCTAGGAGATCTGGTGTGAGCTTAGCAGTACTGAATCAGTTCACTCATGGTACATCCAGAAGTACAGCAGACGCCCGCTGGCCCGACATCACGACGGGTCCTGGTGGACATGCTGAGATCCTGCACAGTGGTGGAGTGTTCCCGAAGCTCTGCTGGTGGGCTCGTGTGCTGGTGGGGGGCTGGAAGCTCTGTCACGCTCTCAGGGGCTTCGTGCTTGCGCCACTGCTCGTCCTCAGCAGTCGGGGTCCAGACTCTGTCCAGCCAGTTTTGTAGATTGCCTGAAAAAGGGCAGATTGTAAATGAAAATGAGAAGGTGTATTGATATACAGGATAAGGTGAAAACATATCAAGTAAACAAAAGGTAAATGAATGGATAACATGAATGTCTGAAGAAGGCAAACCTACTATGGGGGTTTGCATAGTGAAAGTCTGAATCGAGCACATTCCGTTTGACTCGAGAGCTCCCGCATGACGTGACCACCATCCGAATGAACTCACGACCACAGAGCTTCACTCGTGCATCTTGACTCTCAGTCTTGGAAGTCTCGAGGAGAGTTAAAAAAGCTAAAGAAGCAAGCCACTTAATGTTCATGGCGTTTCTTGGGCGGTCAAATTAGAATACGCAATATTCAAGTGTGTTCAGGTACTTCAAGCTACCTGCCAAAACCAATTCGGGGGTTTTTATACCCCCATCAGACTTCTGGCATGCATGGTTCTACGAGAAACTATGGCCTTGAGTGAAGAAAATCATGTTCTGATCTTTGAGGCCTTCAAAGCTGGAACGTATTTCAGATAAAACATGTCAGCTGTGATATATAGTATTGCCTTGGGTCAAGGAAAATTGTGATAGCTGGTCACATTTTTTCATATTTTCTTATAATATCTCTTTTATGAGTGTCAAAGAAATGCGTCAATGAACATGTACTATTTTATATTAGTGGAAGATTGGTAAGATGCCTGCATAACGACCATGAGTATCACTAAATGTCATCTAAACACATTTATTTAATAGTTGGGCTGATGTTATTCATCTTGACTATTTGTCTGAACATTAACATTTGTAAGAATTATTCCATCTGAACAGTTCTAATGCAATTTTGTGATAGTGATTGATGAATTTAATATATGCTGGATATTAAAAGTCGATGTGTATTTGTTAATGGAGGATTTGCGGACATTTATTCATTTAGGGTAAAGAAAAAAGTATATTGTTTTTATTTTGAAGTGAAAAGTGAATGGGACAGAAACCGTCTAGTGGAATGGTGTTTTTCTTATTATTTATTTGAAAAATTATTATAGCTAATATCGTTGTTTAATAACTTTGTGAATTTGACACACATTTAAAAGGTTATTCAATATAAACTAGGCCAGTTGAGTGGAATCATTTATAATTTCTCTTAATAATAAATGCATCATCGTCCTGAACATGTTATCTGTAAAGTTAGCCATATCTTTATGTTTCAATTTAACAGGAAATTCCCAATGCGGGCATCATACCTCATCTTCCCACTGTTGCACATGAACAACTTAAAAAAGTTAAGTTTTGCCAAACAATATGGTTTTAGCCACTGATCATTTATTTGTTTTAAATGTTGGGGTGGGATAAGCTCAATGGGTTGAACATAATAAATAGCAAACAAATAGATACATTAGTATTCCAGTCTGAATTCACAAGATGATCCCATAACTGACCGTTATGCAGCAAAGGCAAAGTCTGAGCCACAAACATGCAGCTGTCAAGGGCTCTTGTCTTTACATTCACTTAATTGAAGTTGAACATTTCGCTCAAAACATTGGCATCACAAGTCCTCTTGATCCTTAAATCCTATTAGACATGAAGTCAGATCGCTTGACTTCTCTCTGATGGTTGCTTACGTGCTCGCTTAGCGCTTAGATTGTTTCCAGAGCAGACAAAAAATGAAGATGTTCATGGAAAAACTCTGAAAACAATACAAACAAAGCCTTTTATACTAAGCCAAAGGAAAGCAACTCCTATGAGATTCGCATGGGCTAAATACAGATGCTACTGGTCTCTTTTGTTTTGCATGTAGTTTCGTGAAGCCTAGAGTTTTTTAATAATGATTATATTGAATTATTTATGTAGCGAACTAGTTCTGTCTTAAAGAAACCATTTTCATACGCATGTATCTTTTATTAGTTTTTTAATATATGTAAGTTGCAGGAGTATGTTATGTAACAGAGCAAAGGTGATCCATATATTATGTAAAAGTTTCACAGACTAGAAGTTTGATATGATGATGATGGTAATATGATGTATTATAGGAAGGATATAGGATTATAAAGGGGAACAGAAATGAACAGGATTCTTGTAATTGTATGGTTCTGTCTCACTGCAGATACAGTCTTATAAACAACAATTATTGCAAATAATGAAACAATAGAGGAAATCAGCCTTCAGACCTTCCAAAAACAGTTAAATGTGATTTGGGCTAATCTGAAAGGGTGCGTACTGGAGTATATACAAATATGATGTTCAAATTAATTTTGTTGAGATGTGAAAGCCGCACTTCAAATATGCCAAAGGTGTCTGAAGGTCACGTAAGTCTCACTTGATCCTCGGAAATCCTTCATGTTTTATCTGAGGAAGAAAAATCTTTTTGTATTTTTCTGTACAGTGCACGTCCACCTCCTCAGCGGACGCAATGATGAATTAAACTATTTTAACGCAGATTGTGTCGATGCTGCAAATAATAGTTGGCAGTCTATAATTACTTTTAATTTGAATCCTCTTGATGAAATTCTTAAGCACCTGAATAGATACTGCCTAAAAACCAACACAAAGTATTTCGTCAAGGATCCTCAGCGGTATGCCATTTGTAAGCCATCTTAAAGCTAATGGCTTAATTTTCTTTAACCTGGCGTTCATCCATCTTTTAAATCCCTATTTAATTCAAGGCAGGATGGGAACCTGAGCTGTCTGTTCAAGGGCATTGAAGGCAGGGTGGATGACAAGGACATTCAATGATGACACTGGCCAATGTGATCCTCGTCAGAGTCCTCAGCTTGAGGTTCGAAGCAGTTCTCGAATTTCCTTCGCAATCTTTTCTTGAGGTTCAATCCATGCTGGACTTTAGTGTTAGTGCACTCCTGGGCCTTCAGCTTGGCATAATAGTCAGAAAATTTATTAAATAGGATGGAGATTGGCATTCCATTCAAAATAATGCCGAAAGATATGCACCCGAAGGCCACCACTCGACCGGAGTACGATATGGGCACCACATCTCCATAGCCCACCGTAGAGATGCTCACCTGTAACAGCATAAAAAACAAACAGCATGTCTAATTATATATTGCAAATGAGGACCAAAACACTGCAAAATACACAACAAAGACCAGCTTTTTCTTTATGAAATGGAAAGAAGCAAAAGAGAGATATGTTTCAATGTCAGTTTATCAGTCAAGTAAGCCTCCAGGAAGTTCCAAACTAATCTAACTTTTCCAATCAGCATGGATGCCTCCAATTGAGTGGCATTACAAGGTATTATATAAGATTAAACACAGCTGCCAGAGGATAAGGACTAACAATTTAAAGAGGATAGAAGGATACAACAGGCAGCCACAGCAAATGATGATAATAACCATAATAAAAAAAAACAGTCACTCACACGCAACTGATACTACTAAAAACTGATGCCCCGCTGTTGTTTAATATTTGAGCATGAAAGTGTACGTTTTGTACATTTTGCATCTAAACGTATGTGGACACCCCTATCAAGTTAGGTTTGGCAAATTTCAGAATACAGATTTAGAGATTTTTGTAATAAAATGGGGCATATCAAAGAACTTAAGAAACCAGTGAAACTGAGTAAATTGAGTCTAGTGCAGTGTTGATTTTGTATTATTATTCCTATTATATTTATTAATATTTTATTTTTTTCAGTTCAGAAATTTTACAATAAGTACATTTTATAATAAGTACATCCATTTCAGTTTGTTGTTAAGGCAACATTTCTCATTTTCGTTTTTCATCTAATATTTCCATCTAATACTAATATTGTATTTTTACTTTGTTTCAATTACCGAAAACTATTGTTTATAGTTGTAGTTTTAGAAAACGACAACAACACCGGTCCGGTGTTGAAGACTGACCTGTACAAAGCCCAAACCTAATCACCACTGGTCCCCTGTGAGCCCACACCATTGTCCCACATCAGTGTCTGACCTCACTGATGCTCTAGTGTGTGGATGAGAGTAAATCCCTACATCCATGTTCTAACATTAAGTTGAAAGCCTTCCCAGAACAGAGGAAACTAATATAGCAGCTGCTTCCTACTAATAGCCATGGTTTTAAAACTATTATTTGAAGACTTTTGGGCATTTATATGAATTTGAATGATACTGCACTTCTGCTAATGGTGAATACTTTGAGACATACTCACCGCTGCCCACCACCAGGCATCGGGTATACTGCTAAAAGGTGTTCCTACGACATCCTGCTCCACTGAGTGCATTAGGGCGGAGAAGGTGAAGATCCCCATGATAATGAACAGAAACAGACAGCAGACCTGTTCAAAACACTGGCGAAGAGTGAAGCCAAACGCCCGCATCCCTGTCGAGTGCCTCGCCAGTTTCAGAATGCGAAAGATTCGCATAAGTTTGACAACTTTAAGCACTTTGCTAACTTTGCTAACCCTCGCCATGGTTTTCAGGTCATCCTGGACGCTGAGATCTTCCTGGTTAGCAAAAGCCTCAAATATCAGCTGGATAAAGTAAGGCATGACAGCCACTAAGTCTACAAAATTAAGTGCACTCTTCAAAAAATGCTTGACGTCACAAGTTGTCAGCAGGCGAAGGAAGTACTCAAAGGTGAAGAAGAGAATTGAGGTGATCTCCACACACTCCATATAGGTTCTTCCATAGATTTTATAATGTTTCAGTTCGCTTACAGTATTTAGAGTCATTGCTACTATGGAGATGAGCACAAAGAGGCTGGAGAACACAGCAAAAGCCTTAGCAGTCATTGAGGAGTATGGGTTCTCCATCAAGTCCCAGAGAACCTTACGAACACCACCCAAAAACATTGTCTTGAAACCCGCCTCATTGTGCTGAGGCTCAATTTCCGCCATGAGCTCTCTGTTCACTTTCAGCTGGTCTCTTATCTCATCTATTTTCTCCTCATAGAGAATGCGGCAACAGCGGGGAGCGTCCCTCAAGTGCAGGCCCCAAAAATGCATTTCCTCCTCAAAGTTGACAGGGCACAGACTCTCCATTACCCATAATACATTGCTACAATAAAAGTGGAAGATGTAATGGAAGAAAGTAGGATCTCGGTCAAAGAAAAACTCATTAGTGAGCACACAATAGTCATCGCAGAGTGTTAGCTGCTTTACGGGATCCTTACACATGGCTAAGATGCCTATTCTGGTTTTAGGGTATCTGATAGCCAGGTGCTTGGGAATGGTAAAGACTTTCCCACCTACATTTACATTGATCACAGTTGAATGGCGGTGTGGTATCTTTGCTGTTTCAGGCTCACTGCCTTTCCTCTTTTCTTGAACTCTTTTGTCACTTGCCTTAGGTGATGGAGTATCAAGGTTGTCCATCGACGTCCAAGGTTTCACAGAGCTGTCTTGCGAAAAAGGAAAGGCACTCTCTTCTTCCTCTATACTCTGTGAAAAGCTGGCATTAAGTTTGACGCTCGCAAATAGACTTGAACGTCTCTTTGTCAGCTTTTTGAGATGTCTTCTTGGTTGATCCATTATTACACTTACTTAAATAATGAAAAATGAGCAAAAAGGGTAAAGAACTGAAAGATGTAGAAAAACCCCCCAGAAAAAAACAGAAGAAGGCAGATTCTACATTCCAAGTGTACACATCCCACTTTCCTCTAAAAATGCGTATTGCTTTGGAGCGTCAAAGAAATTTTCAGACAGATGGAGAAAACATTTCGCACTGCTTCTAGCTTTTTAGAGTTTGCAATATAGCTAAAAAGACAGAAAGAAAAGCAACTGTATTTGTTTCGGCTCAACTGAAGATCAAGAGTTGGGATTTGCCCCACCTCACTGATGCCATAATCCCATTGCTGTTCTTTCTGTCCTCAACAGAGTTAAAAATACAGTCATGAGGATTAGTGTTGTGATTTAAGGATTGAGGCCTTGGAGAAGGAATGGCAAAGGATAAATAGCAGTAGCAAGGATAGTAAGATTATTAAATGCTCACGGAAAAGTTCCGTTTATGTTGCTTTTAAACAACATATCAGTGCAATATTGCGCTCAGTCTGATATTTAACCAATTCAATGCAAATCCAATATGAAAATCCTTTAATCCCATAATTTCCTTATATTGTTCTGTATCTTTCATATCCTCTCAACATGTGCTCTTATGACATATAACAAACACTATCTATAGTCATATTAGGCATGCAAATGACTTTCAGGAAAGAAAGCTGTTTAACCCTTTGATGAATGACATGGGTCAAAAACGACCCGACTGAGTTTTTATTTTCTATATCTTTGCAAGAAATTAATTTCATCATTCAGTATTACAGGTATTCCTCAATGAACTTGTTTTTGATCATCACAACCCCTTATTTTCAGATATTTCAGATTCTGAATCTGAATCAGGGCTGAGAATTGCCTCATCCTGTTCTGTATGCAGCTTCTCTACAACCCTTTCAGCCATTTTAGTATGGATCAGCTAACACTCTGGATAAAGAAAATCAAAAGCACAAAAATTGTACTTCAAACCGTGATCAAGTATGTACATATTATATATTGTCACTGTCGGACAGAAACCTTGTATGTCCAAAACTGATACTTTTTAGGAACACTGACAGAGATAAAAGGTGACCAAAATATAAATAATGAAATATATATATATATATATATATATATATATATATATATATACTGTATAATAAGAATTACATGCATCAAATATATAAAAGCAGCTGCGTTGAGTTGTGAAATGTGTGGCAGGTGAATAGTTTTCTGCAGTAAACATGTTCTCACTTGCACAAATGTGGAAATGTCAAAGATTTCTATATGGGTCATTTTTGTGTGCAAAATTGATGTAGAAATACAAAAACTTTGTTTATAAATTAATAAAGGAAAAATAAACATCATAATTTGTGGGAATCAAAAACAAGATATTTAATGAATACCTGGAATAAATAAATGATAAAATATTCGACTTGATTTACAACTTCTTTATTTACTTACCAGATTCAAAGAAATGTTTTAAAAAGGTAAAGTGCATGATTATAATGATAAAAAATCTTTCACATAATATTTAATTTATTCACTTTTTTTGCATGACACCACTACACAAACCTTAGTTAGTTTATCTCACTATCAGATTTTACATAGCCATCCCCTCCTTTACAGAATCTCATAGACCTGCATTATTATTAGCCTATAATATCTTTTTTATTGTATAGATGAACAAACGTTTAGAAAACAAGGTTACACTTGATTTTACAGTGCCATAGTTACATTGTAATTACTTAAATAAGTACTGAGTACAATTAATTAACTACATGTACTTATTATAAAGTTACAGTTAGGGTTACAGTTTATTTAGGGTTAGTTACTTGTAAATATGCATAATCTACTGTTATTACTACAGTAAGTACATGTAGTAACGTGTAACTACGGCACTGTAAAATAAAGTGTTATCAAAAATAATTGTATTGGCATAATCAAAGACCACAGAATCCCCAAGTCTTTATCTAAGTAATTTGTACAATTGTACATACAGCTGATCCAGGATCTGCGGTATAAGAGTTTTGATCCCGGAAGCGGAAACAGGTTTCTTGTAATTGTAAAATCTTTTATTCACATAAAGTAATTTTTTTTGGGCTATATTTGCATTTTTAAAAATAATATCAAAATATAACATACAACAAACCCTGATAATTTGAAAATATGCAGTTTATTGTGGGTATATAAAAGCCGTCGAGACCACGTGACTTCCTTTCCGAACGAAGCTGAAAACATGGATGCCAGCCGCGTGCAGCCCATCAAGCTCGCCAGAGTAAGAAAAAACAATAATTTACTGAATATTTCCGGTTGAATAGCGCAATTTGATACTGGTAAGATTAAAAGGATATAATTTCAAGTGTTATTCGGGAGGCGCTAGCCTTTAATAGTTTTAAAGTCCTCTCACAATACTCTCAAATGTAGCGGTGCTTCTCGTCAGGCCTTTAGTTAGCATTAGCATCCTACTATACAACAATTTGGATGTCGAACATTTCCACCGCATGTGACGTTTAATAAATTCAGTTGTATTTGCATTTAATTGTGTATCTTTATTACAGGTTACAAAAGTGCTGGGAAGAACCGGCTCCCAGGGACAGTGCACACAGGTCAGTTCCAACTGAACTCATGCTCCGGTACATGTGGCACTTTATTAGCGATTTCATCAGGAAAACCGCTCTTGTAATGAGCAGGAATTGAGTTCCGTTGTGTTGTATTCTAAACACAGCTCGCAGTCACAGCCCTTGTGCCTGATTAGTTTAGTAAATATTGAAACTGTTGTAATCAGTATGGTAAATACGAAAATGAATCTCTTTCTGTATAATTGATGGTCATTTCTTACAAGATACAGGTTATGTATGATGTAGTTGGTTGGCAAAAATTGTGATTTTTGTCTGTCATAATTTGTATGTAATTGATCCATAGTCAGAAGACTTAAAATATTGTACCTCCATAGGTGCGCGTCGAGTTCATGGATGACAGTAACAGATCCATCATCAGAAACGTGAAGGGCCCAGTAAGAGAAGGAGATGTTCTGACACTTCTGGAGTCTGAAAGAGAGGCCAGGAGGCTTCGCTAGGTTAGTACACATCATCCACTGCTATAAATGCGTTGATCACCTCAGATTTGTGTGTATATATATATATTTCAAAGTAAATGTAAAAAAAAGTCTTTTATGAATAGGTTTTGTGAAGGAAGACAATGTCAGGTTCTAATGTTTAGCATATCTTTCTGAATATTTAAATGCATCATTCCTGGTGATCAAATTATTTCTTGACCGTTTACTTGATGATTTCTCACATCATATGTAAAATAAGGCAATGTCTGCCATATTGAAATGCAGCAGACTTGATGACTTGTCACAGTTTTACAGTCGGTATTTGCTGCTTGATGTAAGTTCTAACGTTTTGTCTGTTTCCCCCAGCAGAGTCTGTGTGAAGACCTGCCATGGCCAAACCAGGACTTTGTGGAGCACATCAACACCAACTCTACAGTCGGCAGTTCAATAGTTGAAATAAAATGTCTTTGTGAATAAGTCGATCTCCTCCTTCATTTGACCCTAATGAACATTTCATGTGTTACATTGAGTTTTACAATTACTCTATAGCGTACTAATGGCACATTTTCTCTGTTTAATGAGATTCAGTCGGTCAAAAATTCCGTACAAGTTCCAGCAAGACAATTGATTTGTGTGCTAAACCATTTAGATTGTCGTTGCAATGCATCTTGCCTGACAATTCTTGGCATAATGTATCTGATTACATTATGTAGGCCTAAATTTTGAATGTATTAAGACCAATAAAACCAATGCTAAAATTCAACATGACCGTGATGACAATCTAAAAAAATTGTATAGTAAAGGGTATGTGTTTCTCACTGTTTACAAGTGTTACAAGTTATCACTGTTTACAAATCCTGATTACATATCTAAACACTATGTGATAGGCAGTTTTAAGAATAGATGTAATTTAATGTAACACTGAACATTCAAGTGGGGACATGCTGCTTGTTTTCCAAAGTAATATGAGTGGTGAGAAAGAAATTAAGCTAGCTTAATTAAAAAAAAAAAAATTATTGGTGTCCTTGTTACAATATTTTGTCGTCGGGTGTAGTTGAGTCTATCTTGAAATGTACAACATATTCTGTTCCTACAACACAAATTGTCACTGTTCATTGGATGTCCATGAGAGGGCACCATCGGTCCTCAATATGCCCAGTCCCAGAGATTTGCCGGTGTAATCATAAACTGTTGGTGGATACAAGCCAGCTGTGGAACTGTGATCCTGCTATAAGCACTGAACACATTTGCAGATGTTTAGGTCAGAGCCTCATGGTTTATTTTGATTATATTTCTTGGCCACCCCTTGGTGTTCTTGCAAAAGATGAGCATCTGCACTTGCTGTTTTCACCTTTTACCTTGAATGCTGCAACATATTTTAAAGTGGAATGAAAATTGACCATTTTCATTTTCTGTGGAATATTTCAGTATTTTGAATGATTGATCCGTGCACATCATTCAATATTCAATTAATATTAATAGTTATTAATCAAAATAACTTCCATCCCTCTTGCAACGACTTCTCTTCTCTGAAGATGTGTTTACTGGTGCAAGGGGGGACAACCTGTCACTCATGAGATCACTGCAACAGCAAATCACATTCATCCAATCAATTCCAGTGGACAAAATCAGGTCCAGCCCTTCTTGTTCTTTTTTTTTTTTTTTTTTTTTTTACATTTTTTTCCCCCCAAAGAAGCATGTATGTAACATGTATATAACGCATACAATTAACTAATTCTACAGCATTGCAAACCATGAGCAATATTTACTAACATCAAGTTCTGCATATGACGAACATAAATGATAACATTCATAACAAAGATATTAAGCAAAAGATACTCACAAATTAAAGAAGAAGAGAGAAGAAAGAAAAAGTAACAGAGAAGTGTATAGGCCTATGTGTATAGTCAAAGTAAAGGAGGAATTTAGCTCTTGGCATATGTCCATAGTTCTGATAGCTTTACAGCTTAAAAGTCCTTGTGAAGTTTAAAAATAAATCTTTATGTCAACCTTGAAATAGATGATATTAGGTATCCTTTACATTCATAATAAAAGATTTAACATAAAAATTTGACTCTTGTCTATATCTTTTTTGTCATAATAAAAAAAAAATCTTTGTCAATGTAAATTTTAATTCCACTTAACATATTAAATAATCAACATCAATCCAAAAGAAATTAACATATACATTAAAAAAGATGTAAAATAGTTTCAGTATCCATATTACAAAATACACAAGATTCAGAAAGATCTCTTTGTTATCTCTTTAGAATTTGGTGTGTTGGATGAATTATATGTATAACTTTAAAGTATATTTCATTAACTTTGTTGTTGACACATTTTTTGTTATTCCAAATTAATTTAACAATGAATCAAACATCTAAAAAAATGTATTATAGCATTTGCTATCTTTAATATCAACACTATTTAATATGGAAAGAGTTAAAGTACAGAAAGTAAAGTAAATGTATATTTCAAGTACAAAAATTAATACCTAAATAACATAGTAGTCATATAAGTGCAAAAATAATATGATGTTATGTTCACTACATAAAGTAAATTTATACTTGAACTTTACTTAAGTATACTTTCCCCTGGTTTCACCGACAAGGCTTAAGCCTATCCCAGACTAAAATGCATGTTTGAGGTCTTTTAACTGAAAGCTACTGCACTGGCAATCTTAAAATATGTTGCTGCCATTGTTTTGTCTCAAGATGCACATAATGTTTTTTACAAGGCATGTTAGTAAAAGCTAAATGTCGTTATTGAACTAAGCCCTAATTCTGGCTTAAGTCCTGTCTGTGAAACTAGGCCTTGATAAAATGAACTTGAAGTATACTTATTTTTTTGTAAGGCTATCGCCAACTGTTCCGGCTGCCATCTTGTTGCAGGCCGTTTTACAAATTCTTTCTTGTTCGAGAAGCCTAGCAACTTCCATTTCATGTTGACTTTAATGTAGACCTCAAAAGTCTTTAGTCAACTGATGCAATAAGTTAGTCTACTGCTAGATCATTTGATAATTTCTTTTAGCTTGGGTCAAAATCTTAGTTAAGAAGATAATTTAATTTAAAACATATGCTGTGTTATTTACACATCAATTGCATTTTTCTTTCTTTGAATTGCAAATATTGGGTTCATTCATGACATATACAAACTAAGGGTGAATCAAATACGAGCCTTTGCTAATATTTACTCAAAGGATATAATGGTTCAACTTGACCAAAGCCATTTCAACCTAATCTGGAAATTTACAAGATACGATAGGATCCTTTTAGCACAGCATTGTTTGCTGAAATTCACATTTTTATTTCACATACTGCATAAAGATGGGGCCTGTGCAACTCTTAAAAAGTAGAAAAAGTTATTTAATATAAAGCATTAAATATTTAAAGAATAGCATTCATCCCATCATCTAATACAAATTGAGCTTTTGAAGCTTAGAAACTTTTGAAATGACACAAAGTCCTTTGTGTTCAATGAAAAGATTCTGTTTCTGTTTTTTTAATCATGAACTGTAGTCTTAATAAAAACAAGTTCAAACACCCTTACTCAGCTAAACTAATTCATTGCCCAATGACTGTTGCCCTAATGGAGGAAAGTCATACCAACCACACAAGAGACATCAAAGTTTGCGTTGAACTTCCTCTAACTTCCAAAAAAGAGGAACATATGTGGTAAAAATGGGGAGAAATTATTTCTTGCAACTCTACATATTCACAGTGATCTGACATGTCTTCCCAGCAGATATGTGCATGCATAGCATACATGTTTGCCCGGATACAAATCCCCCCAGTCTTGATGTCCCTGAGGTCTCATCTTTCTTTCAGCGGGAAAAAAAACAGGGGTAACTGTCGGACAAATTCAGCAGTGTTTGTCATTTGCAGTAAACACCCTCAGGGTCATTTCTAATTATTAAATAGGCTCATGTAATATATTTTCTCCAATTACTGCAGAAAATGTGAAGTTTTAATTTCTTTAAATGAACTTACATTGTTAACGTGAGAATAGACCCTGACCTGTTACATCATAGATGCATAACCTTTGTTCAAAGTAAGTAGAGCAGCTGTGCCTCCACATCCGTTAAATAACACTGTGCCACTGGAGCGTTGAGTTTCACTTGGGTCAGTGAGCAAAGGGGTTTGACCCCGATTTACTGCTGCTGGTTCTGTGACCAACCCTTGTTTATGATGTTCATTTTGAGTAGCGAAGGCCCCAAGGACAGTTTTAATCATTTTCACAGAGCACCAAGGTTACTGTAGGACATGTGGAGCAACCTTTGACCTCAAAAAAGAGCACAAAATTTAGTGCACAAAAAGTATATAATATAATATAATATGATATAATATTTTGGTCTTTTTTGAAACTTTTATTAGGCACAGACCCATTAAATTAGTGAAAAAGTGAAAGCTGTGACAGTCAAGTCATTAATAGTTTTAGTTTTAGTTTTTTGTTTAGTTTCTAGCTTTGCTCCCCAGTACTTGAACCCATTATAGTTCTTCACGTCTATTGTGATCTTAAAATTCTGGCCAGTTGATAATACCTAGAACATCACAATCAACTGCAGGCAGTAAATCCTTTTCCTATTTAACACCTCAACTTTGGAACAGTCTTCTTAGCATTGTTTGGGAAGCAGACACACTTTATCAGTTTAAATCTAGACTAAAAACACATCTTTAACCTGGCTTACACATAGCACATTATCAATTTCGATCATTCAAATCAGTTAAATGATTGTTAGGCTGTATAAATTGTCAAACACTTCCTAATAACACCCGATGTACTTATTACATCATAAGAAGAATGGCATGTACCCTAATATTAGTCTCTCTGTTTATCCCGAGGTTTACTGTAGTCAGCCGGATCTGGGCCGTATCCAGATCAGATGGAGGACCTGCACCTAAATATGAGCACAACACATCCCTGAAGTGTCAGCAGAGATTGTGTCAACAAAACTATCCCCTGTGAAGGTGGCACAGATCCTCAAAAACGCCATCTCCATACCGGCTTGATGAATCCGATCTTCAACCAGATGGAACTGGATTGAATATTTTGAATGTTCCGATCCAGTCTGACGTCTGACATGAAATGCTGCCTGAATCATAATCATGCCCTGTTCGTGTGTTGGCCAGGGTTAGGGTTGGCCCCCCGACTGAGCCTGGTTTCTCCCAAAATTTTTTGGAGAGAGATTGAGAGATGGAGATTGGGTTCCTTGCTACTGTTACTCTGGCTTGCTTAGTCGGCAACACTTAATATTCAACAATATTACTGCCTGCATTGACACGACACCATTCTATAAGAACTTTGTTGCATTATTTTCCTGTTGTCACTGTAAAGCTGCTATGAGCTCAACAGTGCCTGTATTTTATAAAGCGCTATATAAATAAAGGTGACTTGACTTGAACAGTCTTTGTTTTCTTTCTTTGCTTTCCCTGTGTATCAGTTAATCATTAGTTCTCATGGTTTCCGATTAGTTCACAACTCTCCCCCGTTCCATTAATCATCTAGCCCTGTGTGTTTAAGCCATCTGTTTCTTCTGTTCAGTGTTCAGTGTTCTGCGTTAATGTTTATGGTTTTTGTGTTGTGTTTTTTCCTCTTTGAGTTAATTAATGTCTAATATCATCGTTCATTTTCCGTCACGCATCATCCTTGGGATTTAAATACACGCACTCCCTGACAGAATGCAGAATCCAAAAGACAAGATTAATTATGTCGATTTTTACTATGCATATTACTGCAGTTAGCTTCCTCCTGCTGGATTAGGGGAATCGCTCCCTCAAGGATCACACAAGGGATTTTCTTTAATTCACTATCCCAACCACTCGGTATATGTTTTCTATCACACTGGGCTTAATGCGCAGTGGAATACACGCCTGCCTGTGGACGGTCCTTGCTTTGCTGAGTATGTGGAGTGGTTGCTGTCATGAAATGCTGGTTAAGTCCAGCACCAAGTCTTTGTCGTCTAGCACCAAGTCTTCCTCGTCCAGCCCCATCTTCCTCATTGCAGATGGTCCTGCCCAACCTTCCTCTCCCACGGTGCTGCCAAAACCATCCAGTTCCTCTGCCCACCCATCAGCTGCACCTTTGACTGCTATCCCTCAGGCATCACCTCAATCCATCTTCCCTCTGGGTCCACCTTGGTCCATTGTCACTTTGGCTCCACTTCAGACTTTAGAGTCTTCAGCTGCACCTCGAGTCTCCACCCCACCAGTTCACCAGGCTCCTCTTTCTTTCTTGTCAATCATTGTCCTCACTTCCACCGTTTCACCCCGTTCTGACAAGCCAATGCCTCTACCTCGATTATGCTTGCCTTCAGCTCCACCGTAGCCCTCAAGGCCTTCAGTGTTACCCTGGGTTTTTGCCTCTTTGGCTCCAATTGGTCTCCAAGTCCACAGGTTCCTCCTGAGTCTATTGTCTCCCTGGTTCCACCGGGCTCTCTCCACCAAGGCTCCACTGTGGGCCTTCTCCCTGTCATGGCTCTGGGTGATCCTCTGGTTCCTCCCATCTCCATCGTGGCTCCGTCCACATTCATTTCCTCCCGATTTCCGGGTTTCTGTCTGTTTTTCATTCTCGTCCAGAGCCACTTCCCTCGCTCTTCAATTTGAACTCTTGTGTGCAGCGTGAGTATGCACTTTCCGAGATTCAGTGTTCTGTGTTAACGTTTATGGTTCTTGTTTAGTGTTATCGCTCTTTGTGTTAAAGTCTATTGGCATTGTTCATTCTGCGTCATGTATCATCCTTAAGATTTAAACTACACGCACCCCCTGACAATAGCAGACTTTTTCACTCTTACTAAATATTTCTAGTTCAAAGAAATGCTGAGAAATATTAAGCAGCACAACTTTTTTTCAACATCGATAATAATAGGAAATGTTTCTTAAGTAGCAAATAAGTATATTAAGTGATTTCTAAATTAAGGATCATGTGACACTGAAGACTAAGTAATGGGTGCTGGAAATTCAGCTTTACCATCACAGGAATAGGCCTAAATAAAGTTATTTTAAATTGTAATAATATCAATATTACTTTATTTCTGATCAAATAAATGCAGCCTTGGTAAGCATAAGAGAATTATTTCAAAAACATTAAAATTGACTGGTAGTGTACAATAACTTGTTACTTCAGCAAAATATACACAAATATTTAATTTTAGTATTGTATTGTTTTCATGATGTGAAACTAAATGCCCTGCTCTTCAATTCCCGTCTCAAGATGACAACATTATGTTTTTCACCAAGCTAAGCCAATAAAATTGAAACAAGGCAAGGTTCAAGGGCACTTTTGATGTTTTGGTGAGCATACTACGGTTGAGAAGTACGAAACACAAACAAACCTGATAAGACAATAAATGGCCTTACAAAAAAGAAAAAGTTTAATGGACAATACACGTTTTATCTGTGGAAAACAAGTCTGTTATCTAGACTTTACTGTTATTGCTTTAGATCACAGAGAGTTCATAACTTTAGGTACAACTCTGCCATTTGTGTTATAAATGAATGAATGAATGATAATGCAATATTAATTAAGTGTTGCTGTAATTCAGTTATTTAACAGTGTCTGCACATGCATTATAGGATTTCATACATCTCTATGTCAATCACAAGCTCGTCTGTTATTTGACACGCAGTCTTTGTTTTGATTTCAAGTACAGGTTACAAGGCACAAAAGGGAACATGACTGGAAACAAAAACCACAGTATTTCAATAACTTACTGTCATGTTAGACAAAGCAGACAGCAAGAACTCATCAGTTGTTGCTCTTGAGCTTTTTTTCATTGTGGAGGTTCTTGAAAGTGGCATCTATGAATGATTATGATTTTGACTATAAAAGTTAATGAATATATTATGAAATAGTTGCTGGAATGTTCATACATTATTTTATTATGTTTTTTACAGCAGTTATTTCTGGTACACTCTTAGAAATAAAGGTTCCAAAAAGGGGTTTTTGTGGCGTTGCAATAGAGTAACCGTTTTTGATTACCCCAAAAAAACTATTATTGGACAGTTATTAAAAGAACCGTTAGTGTGAAGAACATTATAATAATCAGAAGAACCTTTTTTCACTATAAAGAACTTTTTTTGTGCATTGAAAAGGTTCCATGGATGTTAAAGGGTCTTCGTGGGTCCATAGATGGAAATAAAGAAACTTACGTTTGCACGTTTCACACAGTCAGTCTGTGCAATAGAGATGGAGATTTTTCAGCGACTCTTTCTGCAGGTTACATTGTTCGTTATGTTACGTTTGTTAAGTTTATAAGTGAGTCATTGAATCATTCATTCAGTGGCATTCAAAACACTGATTCATTTTGGAATTAAAAAATACCAATATAGTGGCTATTTGTGTCAATGAGTCATTGAATCATTAATTGATTTACAAATTAATTCAGGAACAAATCTCTACTTCTGTGTATTACTCAGTGTGATGGTAGACTCTGCTTTGGATTTGTTTGGAACAATTATGGCTGGCGGAGTAAAATCTGAAGAAGTACATATACTACAAAGAAAATATAGACATATAAACATAGCATCTAAATGTAATGAATATAAAATCAGTAAACAAGAATATGGAGATTCATACAATGTCATGCTGGGCTAAATCTTCAATAGTTATCTGAAAAAGTGGAAATGTGTGAGAATATAATATACTTTTTCTGTATATCCCATGTCATTATTCTCTTAGAGACAGTTCCCACAGAGTTGAACATCTTTCCACTTCTGGAATATGTATAGACATGTGGCATATCATCTTTGCAGATCATGGAAAAATGCACTGCCTGCACGCTCCCAGTTCTCTGCTTGTTTTGCCTCTTGTCTAAGACCGCTCAGGGAATGAAAAGTTAACAATTCCCTAATGCTGTTTATTTTTAAAGTCACAGGGGGTTGCCTATAGCAGATGTTCTGAAACTTAAATAGGTCCCAACAAGAAAAGTGTTTTATAACATGAAATCCAATCAAACTTAAATAACAGAAATGTTACATGACGGGCTGCAACCTAATTCTAGAAGTGACAGGGCATCTGGAGGTGAATATGCAAGAAAAATAATATTGTTTACAGATACAGAATGCATATATTCATTAATATGGCTACTAAGCTGCTAAGCACTAAGCTCCTTAAAAGTAATCTTGTGTCTCAGGAATATGGTTTATTATGAAAAAAAAAAAGAGACATGAAGCTTGTGAATAAAAAGCATCTTCAATTTGTATATCTGGGGCGAGTGAATGAATACCAACAGCAATAAAACCCAATTATGCCACCAGGATCAGAATGAGAAAATAATGAGATCAAGAAAATAAATAATGAGCGCTAAATGCATCGAATGTGTAAATTATGCTACAGTTTCATATTTGACAAACAGTATATGATCACCCCCCCCCCCCAATAGTGCCAACAGCGTCAATAAAAAAAGAATTATTGTATTGTTTAAAATCTAGAGTATCATACTACCACGTTTTTAGGAGTCCTGTGTTTAAACTATGGATGCGCACAGCTGCAGCATAAAACTGTTAAGACATTTATGCATCTGCAAAGTATGTATATCCTGTCCTCTCCCAGTCTCAAGAGCTCCACATTAACAGATTCAACTATGCACCGTGCATTTTTCAGTCTGAATGCACATTCAAGACTGCATTTTACATCAATTTGTCTCTCATCTTTGCAGGATCTGAATGAATGCTCAACAAAAATAGTACCATGGCACGCACCACTAAAAACCGAAAGGGCACATATCAATATCAGATGCCTGCAAGAATTCAGAATGTATATAAGCAACAGCTGCTGCACTTTGTCATATCAGTGTGTCATATTAAATGAACCTGATGGTGCCAAGCTGCTGTCCTCTGCTGATAAATCAAAGTCTTTAGCTGTTGATTGAGTCACAGCTTTACACGGTAACTCCGATTTCTTTATTTAGTGTTGCCTTGATGAAGCTATTTGACGTAATCCACAAAACAAAATCATCCGAAATATCCAGATTATCCTGATGATCCTCTGCTAAATGGGTAAGCAAAGTTATGAAAGTTGTTATGAAAGCAAAGTTTTTAATTTGAACTGATATTCTAAACCCACATTTATTAGGATTTTTTTTTTTTTTTTTAAATCATGTGCTTTATGGAACCTTGAGCAATAAATTACTTTATTTTCATGCTCTCCCAGCAAACATTTGGACGTTTAACAACCGTTGAAAAGACATCCCTCCGACACGTCCCATCATGGTTGAAAAATAATTCCAAAAAGAAATCTGAACAGACGTCTTTGACGTTATAATTAATTAATTAATTAATTAATTATCTATTGAACTACACAAAGCTAAGAGTCAAAGTAGCACTTATACATGCAACCCCAGAGAATTGTAGACATGTACAAGTGTATCTGAATGCATTTTTACATGTATTACATATTTTTACTGATATATCCGACATACCATGACTATTTTTGACACATTGCCGTCAGACCAATGTTTGTTGGGCTTGATGTTTTTCACAGCTGAGTTGAGAAAGATAAATCATTACATTAAAATGTAAGCTACAAATGTTGGGTCTGAAAAACCTGAAGCTAAATTAATTCATGGGCACCGGAAAGAGTGGGGTCTAAAAATCTGCCTTTAAAAATTGAATGTAAACCAAAAGTTTTAGGGAATCAAAAAGCAAACTAACCCACAAAAAAAAGTAAAAAGTAAAATTTGTTATAAAAAAAAAAAAAAAAAATGAGGAAACAACACAATAGTTCATGTACAGAACACACATCAGAGATTCACAGCAGGCCATTTTCACCCTATTTGTGTTCTTACTAGAGAGGAAATGTGTTATTTCCAGAGCTTCACGAGTGTGTGATCAACAGACCGTGAGGTGACGATGATGAAGGCTATGCGATGCTCTGTGGGATTTGGGCTTAGGGAACACAACCTCTATATTTGACCACAAGGAGGCAGAAGAACTTTCTCTGGAGTCCGGACGGTCCCAAAATGCTCTCCTTTCAAGCACGTACGCGGTTGAACTCATGCCCAGATGTGGTTTAGCGTACATTTAGAACAAACTGTTCTGGGGTAGTTGAGTTCTGCTCTGAGCAAAGAAGTTTTAGTATCAATTATGTCTAAGTTTATCTTTTCATTGTTTCTTTAACTTTCATTTCATTATTATCAAGCATTCAAGATTTAGTTATCTATGTGTGGTAAATAGATCACAACAAATTGGGCCTTGTTCTGGAGAAGTCTGAAAGAACTGCCTTCCACATTAACAAGTGTGGTTAAATCCAAGTCGGACATGGATTTACACTGTCCTCAACGTCACACTCACAGAAATACCACAATCTCTACATGCAAGAGGATAACCACACTGTGACAGTACAAATCTTATGACTCAAGTCATGCTCAGGATATTTAAAGTCACATATAAGCATACCAGTGTACACCACTGTTCTTTTGAACTTTCTATTTATGAAAATTCTGTAAAAATGTATCATGGTTTCTACAAAAAATATGAATCTCTTTTACATTGATAAGAATAAGAAATGTTTCTTGAGCAGCAAATCAGCATATTAGAATGATTTCTGAAGGATCATGTGACACTGAAGACTGGAGTTATGGCTGCTAAAAGTATTTCACAATATTAGTGTTTTTGCTGTTTGTTTGTTTTTTTTCTTTTCTTTTTTTGAATAAACACAGCCTTGGTGACACAAGAGACATGCTCATGTGCAAGTGTTCATCTCACTCTGGATGTGAACAATATAATGGGGAATTTCTTGTTTTACAACGCAGGTAAATCTGAGTCATACATACTGTATTTGGATGGGAGGCAACTTTTATGATGCAATCATCCAAAACATAGCCATATCTCCTAGTAAGAGAGAACAGACAGTTATTAGATTATTGTAAATATACTGTCCTGTTAATACAGTCCAGCATCACATATGGTAAATTAAAATGTTTCTCATATATGGTTGAATGGAAATGGAGGCAAATAACTTTTAACAAGAGATATGCAAAAAAAAAAAAAGAGAGAGAATTAATGCAATAGCATATCATTATGTGACAGCTAACAAGGCTTAATGTGTTGTCTGTTAAACTAAGAACAGTGATGCTTTTGTTAGCCACTGGTTACCAAAACAAAATTGTATTAACGTTATTTTCAGGTTGGTGTTTTAAGGTTATTTTAACGTTATTTTCAGGTTATTCTAACGCTATTTTCAGGGTATTTTCGGGTTATTCAAATGTTATTTTAACGCTATTTTCAGGGTATTTTTCTACGTTATTTTCAGGTTATTCTAACATTATTTTAACGTTATTTTCAGGTTATCCTAAAGTTATTTTCAGGTTATTCTAATGTTATTTTAACGTTACTTTCAGGTTATTTTCACATAATTCTACCATTTTTTATGTTGTTTCAGGTTATTTTAACAGTATTTTTATGTTATTTAATGTTATCTTAACGTAATTTTCAGGTTATTCTAATGTTATTTTCACGTTAGAATAATGTTATTTTATTTTTATTTTCAGGTTATTCGAACATTATTTTAGCATTGTATTAACGTTATTTTCAGGGTATTTTTCCACCTTATTTTCAGGTTATTCCAACGTTATTTTCAGGTTATTATAACGTTATTCCTTATTTTTCCCTTCTTACTTTTTGAATAAAAATAATTTTTGCATCACTACTCTTCTGAAGGCCAAAGTACCATTCACTTTTTACTCGTACTCAAGGGATAGCGTACAGTGCGTGTGACACGAATTTCGTCATCAGAAGAATACGTGCGTACTGTATACACAGGACGCACATGAACATGCAGGTCCTGGGTAGCTCATTCTTCTGCCCTAAGTCGGGGGATGATTGCTCCAGAAGATAAGATTCCTTTTTATTCAATTTATTGGACTGGGTCTGAGTTTCCTCTTCAGGGGACACATCAGACAAGTGTTCAATCACATCAAAGGAGTCTTCTTCATCTAGTGGTTCTGGACACCTAACTCACAGATTTCAACTCTACAATCATTTCAGCCATTTTAGTATGGACTAGCCATACTAACACTCTGGATAAAGAAATTCAAATGCAAAACAATATTTTCAGCTGTAACCGTTGATCAAGTATATACTTGTTATATATTGTCACTGTGGGACAGAAACCTTGTATGTCCAAAACTGATACTTTTTAGGAACACTGACAGAGATAAAGGGTGACCAATAGCATTAATTTATGACAAAGAAATAAAAATGATGAAATATGATATATAGCCTGTTACATGAAATGTAGTAAGACTTGCATGCATTAAATATACGAAAGCAGCTGCGTTGAATTGTGAAACGTGTGGCAGGTGAATAGTTTTCTACAGTAAATATATTCCTACTTGCAAAAATTTACAAAAGATTTCTATATGGGCCATTTTTGACCCATGCGTGTAAAATATATGTAAAAAAACAAACAAACAAAAAACACTTTGTTTATAAAGTAAGAAAGGAAAAATAAAAATTATGACTTGTGGAAATCAAAAACAAGATATTTAATGAATACCTGGAATAAGTAAATGATAAAATACATTTCTTTCAAAGATTCAACAAAGAAACATGATTGAAATAACATAGGGAACGTATACGGGTCGTTATTCTAGCTTTCCTACTCTAGCTTATGGTACTGAGCAATGTATGAACTTCTATCGTGAGCACTTCCTGTGCCTATTTGCCAATTCATGAAGAATCGCTTTTTTTGTATTCCTCACTTGTAAGACGCTTTGGATAAAAGCGTCTGCTAAATGACTAAATGTAAATGTTTTAGACCCATGTTATGCATTAAAAGGGGTTTGTATAGCTTATACATGAAAGGCTTAACAATACTTCTTCAAGAAGAATAACTTAAGTTTGTTTTAACTCTATGATTCTGTAAACATTTCCTTAGGAATCCATGGCTTATACACCTCTTTCACATAAATTTAGATGCTCTTCTGTGATGCAGATGTTGCGCATTTAGAATGTAGGTAAAAGGTTGTCCCGCTGGGAGCATATTAGAGTCAAAAATGCAGCTGTTCCTTTGGTTCCGGCAACGTGATTCAGGCAGATGACTAACTGCTGTCATCAGTGTTTCTGGGAAACTCGTAGACAGGGCAGATACTGAATATCCCTGTCATTCATATGCTAATGATTCCCTTCAGGGCTACTCAGCATCTGAAAAGACTTCGGCTAGGAGAGATGCATATGCACTGTGCTTCACAGATGATGCTTACATGAAAATCCCATGCCAAATGTCCTGACCCGTCATTATGAAGAGCGGTAAGTTAGGTTTAAAATCACCCAATGTCTTTCAGCTGAAAGTACTAACCAAAACAATGACATGTGATTCAATTAGAGTGATCCAACAAAAGGCGTGCATGCATTATGTGACCAGCTGAAACAGCTGAATAATTGTTTGTTTTATTGTTTGCTTCACGTCATCGGCATTGAGAAACAAGCACACCCTTAAAGTTGTTTTACAAGGACTGGAACTTGTAGAAAATGATTTACCAATCCAGCATTAATCATGAAACACCCTTCAGGCTTGAAATTCAAGTAAAGTGTTTACCTAGATGCATCATTATATATTACATGGGTATTTAAAGCCATTGACGTTTGACGGATGACGTTTTCTGTACAGTTTTGAGCATAGCTCAAGTCATACACTGCCTTTCAAAAGTTTGGGCTCAGTACATTTAATTAATGTTTTTGAAAGATCCTATACTAACCGTGGCTGCATTTATTTGATAAAGAAGAAAAAAAACAGTAATACTGTGAAATATTACTAGAATATAAATATTTCCCTTTAAACAGTGATTACATTTTCAGGATTCTTTGGTGTTTTAAAGTTAAAAAGAACAGCCTTTATTTTAAATATATTTTGTAACAAACTCCAAACTTTTGAGTGATAGTGTACATAGTCATTCATAACACAGATCAATATATTAGAGATATAATTCCAGTCGTTACCGTCAACATTTTCACCAACAATTAAGTCTTGGTTTCTGCTCCACTTTCTAACTTCAAATCCTGTTTTGACCATGTCTGCACAAGCAAATCTGTAAAAACAAGCAAATCTCCCCCCAAAAAACCTGAAAAGATTTCGAATGCTTTTCACTTTGATAATCACCCAACTGGAATAAACACCTAATCCTTTTTATCACGAGACAAAATAACAAAATCGACAAAACACAAGAGTGTTGCTTTTCAACGGGCGAGGCAAATTCTCAGGCATCACCTGAAGAGGTAACCAAGAGTAGTCTTCAGAAGGCTCCAGTGAATGCTGGTTTTTCTGTGAGCATGAACTTTCCCCTAATTCTCACACTGCTCTGTGCCTGCAGTGGAACAGACCACCTCCGACCACAGCACTCAGCTGCAGCACGTTCACCTCGTCTCTCACAAAGCCTCTTCCGCAATAATGACTTCACACTGGGAAAACCCTGACGTCCATTCAGACCAGAGAAATGGAATATTTCATCTCTAAACTATGTAGTTTTCTAAATAATACACTTTTATTAATGTCCACAACTTGAAATGAACAGTGGGTACTGTAGGATGCACCAAACTGACATCATTACGATTCAATATTTACTTCGGTTGTCTCAATAAGATTGTTTAATATGTAATAATGTGCAAACTATTTATATTGAACATAATATAATCAATGAAACCGCTGACCAAAAGTCAAACTTATCATTAAGTACACATACAGATATACGAATCAACTAAATTGCTTATTGTTGTTGTAACCGTACACTCAGTTTTCAAAATCTTAAAAATAATGAGAAACCAACAGGCTGTCTGGTTGCAACTAAGTCCATTCTTACATCATGGTCCACATTAGAAGCAAATATGGTTAAGGGGGAGGAGGCTGAAACCTGAGCAGACTCACACACTCCCTCCAGATGGCCAGCCAATCAGACCACACTAGACGGCTCAGAACGAGTATAAAAACAAGTTAGCCCTTCAACAGCATGAGCCTGTGCTCTTGAGAATACTGCGACAGCTAACCGGTCTCTACCACGAGTTAGAATAACCAGACAACCAAAGACACAAACGAGCAAGATGAAGGTACCACTGGCAAATCTGCTATGCATCACAGTCTTGGCAAGCTCCGGGACGAGCTTCCCACTGGAGAGGAGAGGAGCTGCTGCTGGAAAAGAGAAGAGAGTTCAGTATGCAGCATGGGATGATGTTAATGTGCTTGCACATGGGTTGCTGCAACTAGGACAGGGTCTTAAAGAGCATGTGGACAAGACCAAAGGCCAGGTGAGAGACATCACCATTAAGATGAAGGTGTTCAACGTCACCGTATCCGAGCTTGGCAAGCTGACTCAAATGCTTCGAGAAGACAGCGAGGCGCTGAAAGCAAAAGCCCAGAGTTTGGAAGAAAGCGAGAGGCTGATCCTAAACGTGTCCACAGATCTGCGGGAGAAGACTAAGGAGCTGCTCAAAGACAGACAGAAGGACAACGAGAGAATGAATAAGCTGGAAGAAAAAGTAGATGGCTTGATGCAAGGAGAGGGTTTGGAAGCCACCAACGGCAACTACAGTGATGCCCGGGTCATTCAGGTGGGTGCCAAACCTCATTTCAGGGCTAGAAGAAAGTGTTTAGCCACATCTCTACCTGACATGCATTGCAACGTTTGGTTTTGTTCATTTAAATGAACTGAACAAGAATGAATTTGATTAGTTCAGGTGAATTAAAAAGCATGCATTTCCAATATAGCCTTTACCATTGAAGCCAGACAAGCGCCTAACAGACACGTTTGTGGGCGTGAACTCTTCATGCACTCAATGCCGTGTTGTACGTGCAAGTTATCCATGTCCAGACAAAGAAAAATGACAGAGGCCTTCTGACCTCGTTGAAAGTTTACCTTCGCAATTTGATACATGTTTCAGCAAGAAACAGTCCGAACTGAACCTGAAGTGTTTCATTCGCACGCAGACGGCTTTAGGTCTTCGTTGTCTGCGGGAACATCACGAGTTACATAACGATGTCGATTGAAAAGATTATACTGGACCGGTTATACTGGAAAATGTATGAATGTAATTGTCAACCCAACAAATATCGTTGTCGGTCTGCTGAGGTTTGGAAAATACTACTAATTAACTAGTTCTAGTTTAAACTGACGGCAAACCATCTCTGATTTCAGTGGATGCTGGAGGCGCAAAATAAACGCATCGATGATCTAGTCGAGCGCATCAAGCAACAGCAAGAAAAACTGGATAAACAAAATGTTCGAATTCGAACTCTCCAAAACCAGGTAAACATATGAAACTAGACATAACAGCAAAATAATGTGGTAGGCCTATTAATAGTAAATCTAAGACTGCAATACTTATTAAAAAAATCCATGTGATGTGCACTAGATTCAGATGAAAAACGAACTATCTTCTCTCAAACGGAAGGCGGATGAAGTTCATCTGAACGCGAGCTCTGAACAGAGAGATTCACCTGTTGGTAAGTTAATCATTTAACATTTGTATTTTTTTTTTTTTTTTTGGTAACACTTTAGTTAGTCATTAGTTAAACATTAGTTAATGTATTAACTAACATGAACTAATCATGAGCAATACATTTACAGTTACTGTATTTACTCATCTTTGTTAACGTTAGTTAATGAGAATACAGTTGTTCATTGTTTATTCATGTTAGTTGCACAGTCATTAACTAATGTTAACAAGATTGTAATAATGTATTAGTAAATGTTGAAATTAACATCAATAAAGATGCTGTAGAAGTGCAGTTCATTATTAGTTCACGTTAACTAATGAACATTATTCTAAAGTGTTACCTTTTTAACATATAATTGTATGTTAAAAAAAAGCGTTTCAGTAAACAAATACATTATAAGTGAGTAAGAGTGGCCTAAATTTATATACTTGATAATAGAAGCCGTTTCGAATTTTTCCATTTACATTTGTAATAGTGGCCCATCATTGCCTTAAACAGCCTCGAACACAATATTATAATTGCATCTATACTAAAAATAAATCATAAGAGAGGCGGTTTTGCCCTTGCCTAAGGCATGCTGGGACTTGTTTCACACCTTTAGTGATGTTATGAACTGAATAATGTTGATAGAACATGTAGTTAGGGAAAAGATCTTGAAAACATTTGGAAAATGCCTCATGGAAATAAGGCACTATCTCAAACATTTAACCTTTAGTTTTTCTTTTTTCTGTGGAAATACGAAGGTAGGAAATGGTACATTTATAAGAAACTCCATTTCAGAGCAATGGCTGTCTCTAAGTAGGTGAAAGGTGAACCTAGCAGAAACGCATTGGCAGGAACAGTCATCCAAACCAACACAATAAAGCCTTTAATGGCGGGTTCTGACATCAGTGGGATCCAAAGAATGCTCTAAAAGAAACAGTTTCTCTGGACGCCTTCCAATTGTGTGCAAGTTCATCAGTCTCGGACTGTGTTAACTCAGGGTCACAAGCATGCAGAGATTTGTTACAAATCTAGCCAAGAGCAAAGGGAGGGCTTATTTTTTCAGATATACTATATTCTGTACCTTAGATTAGATTTCCTGGCTTTAATCCAGAGAAAAGCATGAAGTACAGAGTGCATATTTTTGGACTGTGAACTTTGTACAGACTTTCCCTCTCGTGTAGAAATCACTCCAAAACACGTCATTTCTCTCAGAAAACATGTAACCTTTACCCTAGATCTGTCAGAGCCAGACTATCCCCCTCTGACCCCCCTGCCTCTGCTTATCCGCACAGACACCCCTTTTAGTATAGTGAATGAGAAGTGTGCCAGACTAGAGGAGACCACTTCACTTGATGCCATATGCTTTGAGCCTTTGTTTTTAAATTTGCTTCATTATTTGTGTAGTTTAACACACACACACACACACATATATACATATAGTGCTTAAAAAACTATTAAATTTATATTTTTATTTCATATTATATATTTTATGTAACTATGTGTGTGTGTATATATATATATATATTGTCAGTTGATAGATAGCGCCAAACTTTTTTTTTTTTGGCATCTGACTCCCATCTCACATATAGCGCCTTGAGGGCCTGTGCAGTTGCTCCTCAAATAGCAGCAGCCTCGGCATTCCCGGATCACTCGCTGTCCATGCATTGTGATGTCAGCAGAGGGGGGCTGTGCACGTGAAGGAGGCGTGAAGGGCTGGACTAAAGGGGGGCAGGGAGGAAAGAATGCTTGTAGAGGTCTGAGGCAACTTAGGAAAGTCTCTGCTTGGGAACTGGGGGAAAGGTCATGTTTACACCCTCAATTGTTCCAGCCAGGTCAGAATTCTCATGTGAAACTGCCTTTGTTTGGCAGATGTTTGTAAAGTAAGCCGCAATGGTGCACTTTGTAAGTGTCAGTGTCTGAGAAATATATGCCAAAGCGTACAGCATTGAACGCTCTTTTGGACCAATACGACAATTTGTTTAATAACAACACGTGAATTTGAACTATTACCCTGGAGTTCAAAACAAACTCCATGTTGGCTTCTGGGCGTTTTGGTGACACGTTCAAGGTTCTGTGTTTGAGATAAAGGTTTAGTTCACCATTAAATAATGAGATAAACACTTATCCTAGATGTGTGAGCAATAACCATTGGGTGCCAACTTTAAAACCCCTGTTTGGATACAGGCTTGGATAAAGGTCATTTGTAGACATGTTAACATATCTGTGATGTTTTTGTGTCTTTCAGCTATGGCTTCTGATTGTCACGAGCTGTTCCTGAGGGGTGAGACCTTAAGCGGGCTGTATACCATCCAACCAACTGACTCCCAGCCTTTTGAGGTCTTCTGCGAAATGACACCCGGTAGGTGGTCATTTTATTTGTTCTCTTAAAAGAGCATCTAAGGCTTCATTGTTGGTAAAGCACATTGCAAAAATATCACGCAGAACAGCTTTTAATCCTTTTGTTTTGCGCTTGTATCCACAGAAGGAGGATGGACAGTCATCCAGAGACGCCAGGATGGCTCTGTAGACTTCGATCAGCTATGGCAGGCATATCAAACTGGCTTTGGGAGTTTGAATGGTAAGAACTGACACCGTTTTCCATGTGTGCAACGGGCTCTGAGCAAACAGCCACTTCTGACAGTAGACTTTGATTAAGGCAAAGTGATTTACCAACTAATAAGGGATGTAGATTGGCAGATTAAGGATAGAGGATCAGATCAATCCTGTCTGGAGAGGAAACATTGTCAAAGCCTGTATCCCTAATGCCTTTAAATGAGTTAACTACAGAGTGACTAAATCTCATGGCCTTTTCCTAGACCAGAATAGACGTCTCTTAAATATCCCTCTTAAATGTCACTTTCAGGTGAGTTCTGGCTCGGCCTGGAGAAGATCCATTCTGTGTCCAGAGGCGGCAACTACATCCTCAAGGTGCAGTTCTCTGATTGGCGGGATGAGATTCAGAGCATCAACTACCCTTTCCATCTGAACGGTGAGGAGAGCAACTACTCCCTGCGCATTCTGGAGAGGCCTGCTGGGAATCTGGAGAGCTCTCTGTCCACCGAAACATCCGGAGTGCCCTTCTCCACCCGCGACAAAGACAACGACCAGAAGAACGACCTCAACTGTGCCAAACAGCTATCAGGTAGCATTATGATGCCATGGGCCATAAATAAAAGATGTTTTTCTATGTGAGTGATGTTGTCATTTTAATAAGTTTCCTTTTTGGCTTTCCAGGTGGTTGGTGGTTTAGCAACTGCGGTCGCTCAAACTTAAACGGCAAGTATTTTGTTACTCCTGCTCCGAAGCAAAGACACCAGAGAAAACAAGGAGTGTTCTGGAAAACCTGGCGTGGCCGCTACTACCCGCTGAAAACCACCACCATGATGATTGCACCCGCCGAGATTGAGAACAAGTCATAGAGGGTGTCCGAATCCCGCAAGAGACCTTAACCGATAATGTGTGAGGAGAAACCGCCATTCGTAACCTGCCAAAATAACGTACTGGTGCTGAAAAGGTCTAAAGCTCTTTTAGGAGTGTCTTCCGATTGTTTGTTAGAACAGACAACGTCTCAATCTTGAATGTGGCGGACACTCAAATCCCAGTCTGCGCAAAAACAGGCGCTTTTTTTTAATCAGACTGGAAAGAACTAAATGTGCCTGGAGCTCTGCAAGCAGCAGCATGTATTGTATGGTGCAGGCCACTGTAAGGATCTGCTACATGTATAGACAAATCTGGCAGGGTGACGTCAAAAGACCTGATGGTTTAGCACCATTGCGAGTACTTCCCATAACTAAAAGGCTTGGGGAAGAAATGAAAGAACCTTACCACTAAAATACGGACCAAATAAGCTACATAAGCTTGAGCCAGTACTTTTGAGAACGCTTATTGTAAAGCCACTGTTTATCTTAAGGCATTATCCACAGACAAAGACATACATTAGTAGATCTGCAGAACATTGAAAGATTTGTTGCCCGTCAAGTCATTTCAAGTATCCAATCGTGGAAGTTATTTTCTGGTACGCACTCTTGTCTTTCAAAAGCCTAAATGATCTGAGACTACTTGTGTATTTTCCTGTTTTGAAATCAAACGAGGAGTTCCTGTGGAGATTTATTTTCTCAGTCACATTGACTGCCTTTAAATGTCTATAGCTGTCACTTCTCTGTAAATAACAGAAATGTAGGTTTTCTTCGTAGCATTACAGCTGTATTCTTGCCAACTTCAAACGGTCATGCTCTGATTTACATATTATTTAAGTGTTGTACAAAAATCATTATGTATTTCTTTTATCTTTTTGCTTATAATTTATGTTTTCCAAGAAGTAAAACATTTTCTTATTGTTTTTATGAAAAAAGTTTGGTCTTGATGAGACCAATAAAAATGGATTTTATTAAAAAAAAAAAACGTCAGTGTCACTGAAGTTCTTGCACTACACACAAACACCCTGTCAATGCAAAATGAATTGGCTGGTTTAGATCAGTTCAATATGAAGTGCTAAGCAGATGTATGTAGCTCTTATCAGACCTGAGGGTTAAGTTTATCTACACGGCAGGTGATGCTGGAATGTCCTGACGGTGCTCAAGCTTGCACGGTGCCCCAGAGACAAGAAACATGGCAACAAATATAATAGAGCAGATGGCTGCATATACCTGTAAGTCATCCATACAGTTGAACTGCTGCAACCTCTGCTAAAAAGTAGAAAAAAAACCTATCATAGCCTAGAAAAAAAAATGTAAGTACAAAATACTGTCCTTGAATGTTCCTACAGGAGTGATGCCATATGGTCTTAGAGACACGTGAACCTTACTTAGAGGAAATCAGCTTATTCTTCAGACTTGACTATAAGTAACTAAGTTGCGTTGGCTTCCGAGTGTCACACTCAATGTTTCACACCTGAAAGAATTCTTAACACGCCAAATCGTCACTAATGTGCTTTCAGTTACTTACTTCCAGAGGAGTTTAGTGTATTTAAGAGTCAAATGCTTTACGGTTGCTTTACTTTGTTGCCACCTTTGAAGTAAAGTTATCTTTTTAGTTGTGATAAGATATAGTGTGGATAAATAGAAACACTGACATGTGAAATCCTGCTCTTTCAATAAATAAGGTGCATTTGACCTTCACAAGCGTAAAGGCAACAATATTATGCACTTCATATTGACAAAAGCATATCTATAACCACGATCAAGTGAAACTGATGTTTAAAACCGTGGTTATTCATATGCTTTTATGCAAATGATGAGACCAATAAAAATGGATTTTTCGATAAATTCGATAATTACAATAAAAATGGATTATTCACATTCAAAGGAGAAATAGTTCCTTTATGTACAGTACACATTGAGCTATTAAGACCATTATAGAAGCAAGAGAAAATCAGGCCATTGCACAAACATAAAGACATGTTTCGTCATATAACAGCCATTATGTTTAGCCGCTGTGAACCTTAAAGCTTCATTCAACAGTCATTCTGCCCATTAATACCATTGATGCATTGTTACTCTAAAGAACACTACACCAACAGAACTGACAAATGTTATTCCGTTATATAACATCTTTGATTGTGATTAATCATGACCACACCTCAGTGTCCCCTTTTTAAAATTCTATTTTATTTGACCTGTTTTGCTATTTCACTAAGACTTTTCAATTTGCTACCAATGTGAAGGCAAAAACTAATTCATGGAAAATACATTTATTTTTACCTATTAAGATTTTTTTTTTTTTTAAATGTTACATTTTAATATGAGGAATATTTTTTTTATGTTTAAAGAAAATGGAATGTCATGAGGGGGAGTTATTGATGACAGAATTTCCATTTTCGGGTGAACTCTCCCTTTGGGGCGAAAAATGCACAGATTACAGGTGTAATATAATGTTTGCACAATGTCGTCTGTGTGACAGGTTGAGCTGCAGTCTACCTGCTTCAACAGGACCCGTGAAGGTAAATCAGTCTGAAGCGCGGCGTGTCAACATGGAATGTAGCATTTCATTACCAAGAAGAGTCATTTTCACAAGCTCACGGCAGCCCTGTTTGAGAAGAGGCACAAATAAGGTTTTAAAAGCACAAATCTGCACATGTGCCGACAAAACGAGATAAAAAAAATTCCAACCTCAGGCAGCAAAAACTGAAGAGAGCAGGAGAAACTGTTGAGACCTTGTTAGGCAGCGCCACCTGGTGCAAAGCGACAAAAACGCCATCAGGTAAAACTACACAAGGTTGCATTAGTTAATGCATTAACGATTTACCAAAAAAAATTAGGGCTATAAAGGGTAGATAATATAAACTAATGAAATGTTGATGTCAAAATATTTTAGGGACAGTGTTAAGCATACCCTTTCATTAACCCTTTGTTAAAAAGAGAACATTTATTCTGGTTAGGAGCTCTAGTCTGTAATATAGATGGACTGTACTTGTGTGTAGCTAATGATCCCATGCTGTCATTCTAACTCATAGCCAAATGATGGCAGTATTAGGCAATCGTTCAACCGCTTTGGACTGTTTTTAATGGGGAAGTGCCCTTTTCCTCAAGCCCAAAGATTTTTCTGTACCAATAAAGATTAATGGGCCCTGCTCCATGTCTGAGGATTTAGTACATCAGTTTTGTCATCTGACTGCTTACTCATTTGAATGATCGGTTAGTTGATTAACGGAGCCATGACTTCCATTGGGAAGCAAGCAATTTCAAATGTTATCTTCCCGTTTTATGAGACTGAAAATAAAATACGAGCTTCGTTATAGACACAGATTGTTTCAGAGAGCAAAAGGCTGGATCAAAATTAAGTGAATTCTGACAACAGTACCACGTTCATCATGTTTTATTAAAAACCCAATCATCATATTCCATGAGAAAGGTAAAAACTTTTTAAAAAAAAAAAAGAAAAAAAGAATTGATTTATCTAAGCAGATCTAAAATGTTCCAATGTCTAGTACAAAAGGTTATTTGGAATGAGAACAAACACTGTGGAATAAAAGTAGTGAATCCAGTTCCTAATTTGGAATGTTCAAGGCTCACAATTTTATACTTCAATTTCCTTTTACAATACTACAGTCCAAAGAAAACAAGACATGCTCCAGTTGTTCTGGCTCTGCAAACACTAAAATATTTGATGAGAAAAGTGAACCACTAATACAAATATGAACACATTACAGATTTCAGATTGTATGAGAGACCGTGAAGTACTATAAAAAAAAAAAAAAAACATTCATCTCCTCACATCAACTGAGGAAGTAAAATATGGAACGTCAAAAGAAGAAATGACAAAGATTAAAAAAAAAAGCTGCTGAAATGAAAGATATCCTTTTTGTGCACGTCAAGCACATGCTCTCAATTTCCAGACCAAATACACAATAACAAAATATTACTGGGAAAATAAACTCTTAAATTAACACAGTGGACCACATAACTCTAGTAAAGGTTCCCATAGCTAAACCCTCACTATTTTAACTTTGCCTAGTTTAACTGTAACAGCAAAAAGCCACCTTCACATGCTCAAACAAACAAACAAACAAAAAAAAAAAAAAAAAAAAAAAAAAAAAAAAAACATTTTGCAGAGTGATTTCAAACCCCTGAGCATGTTCTATATTGAATAATTGAATCAGGCTCAAGTAACGCACTCTCGTCCATACTTAACAGCAAATTTCTTCACAAAAGCTTGATTAGTAGAAAAAAAAAAAAAAAACAATTCTGGAAAAAAAAAAAAAAAAAAAAAAAAACTAAACTAATTAAGCAAATACTAAATATTATTATAGTAGTTGTGCAATTAAAATGAATAAAAATGACTGTCAAATGAACCATCTAAAATACAAGTATCAACACATAACTGATGTTTTGTAATGAACAAAACATACCGTTTACAAAAAACATTAATATAGTTAAAAATAAGTGATGCGTTTCATATTGGTCATTTTTTCGATCACTTTGCAACAAATGGCACACTCACTGTGGTGTAATGGCATGTTTTGGGTCTTTTGTTTGCAAGGAAGTATCAACTTCCCTTTAGCTTCTTATTCAGACTCACAGCCTGCAGTTGGTCGATTCAGTAATCTTGACCATCATCCTGATAACCCTGGTAGCCCTCGTCTTGGTAATCCACGAAGCCAACAGCATCAGCTCCTTCTTCAGTGGCATCCGGTGCACTTTTGGGGCAGTATTTGGCATCGTAGATCTGGCGGCCAAGCCCGAAATTTTGCCCGCTCTGGTTGGCGCCTTGAGTGTAGCCCATTTGTAGAGACATTGTGGAGTTGTCACACTTGTCTGTGCCACTTTTCTGGTCGTAGATGGCACGGCGGGTCCCTGGAGCGGTCATACCAGCCTAGAAGAAACAAATCAGAGCGGTTTACTATTATTATTATTATTAATAATATTTTTAATTACCCTTCATGTTTATATTTTCGTTTTCATTTTAATTTAAAAGTGCCCTATTGTGCCATTTTAAAGGTTCCTAATTGTGTTTTGGAGGTCTTCTACAATAGGTGCATCAATGGTTTAAAACACTTCATTTTCTAATAAAAAAAAATAAAATAATATTAAGTACACCAGTTCTCAAAGAGACAGAAAAGGTTCGTTTAAAGATCCAGTCTCTCTAAACCCCTCCTTTCCACGAGCCTGCCCTGATTGGCAAGATCAGTCTGTGATTGGGTGTCGGAAACTAAACGCCCATTACCATATCTGAATTTCAGCTCCAGATCTTCCTCAGCACTAGAAAAACTGATACGATATGAAAAGGAACGATGCTGTTGGTTTTTCCCATATCAATTCCAGCGCGAGTCCTCAACCTTCTGAAGCGCATGCAAAGTGAATGCAGAGCTGAAAAACAGCGTCTTCTCTTCATGTCAACACAAACCAAACACTTCCAGGCCTCAACCAGCGTAGAGGGCAGACCAAAGTACATGCTGTTCACAGGCAGCCAATGAAAATCATAGGCCATTATGCAAATGTTACATTGTCACATATGTAACGGGAAGTGAGACTGAAATTGCTGGCAACTCATTTCAGTGGTTCAGAATCAATTCTGATTTGAGACAATAACTTTATAGGGTCTCTTTAATTAGTAGAATCTTTATGTTTTGGGCGTTTTTATTTAGCTTTTTGTTTTCATTTCAGTTTAAGTAGTTTTGGCCTTACAAACACTTAAATGTTCTAGGTTTCTCATCTATATATCATATATAAAACTGTGGTGTGCAACGTATGAGAAAATTAAAGTTTAAAAAAAAAAAATATTCTCAAGCCTCATTTGAATCATTGAAAAATTAAAGAGTTTTAGTTCACAACAACAACGTCACACTCACTTGGCTAGCACCCTTGTTAGTGCCCATCTGAAGACTGATGGTTGAATGGTCCATTGGTGGTAGAATGTGCGCTTTGGGATCATACAGATGTCTTCTGGTACCGTAGGCATTCATTCCAGCTTGACTTGCACATTTATTTGTTCCCATCTATAAAGAGACACGCAAGTGAGCTGCATACGTTAGCGATTTTCACGGTACTTTCCAAAGCAAGCCAAATCAGTTTCGCATTACAGATTGTGAATAAATCATATTCAGATGGTTTAAGATAATGACAGAAACTTGTTCAAAGTTCAGTCCCACCTGTAGTCCAATAACACATTGCCCGGCTTTCATTTTCTCTTCGTCGAATGCCCTTTCCTGTCTCTCTGCATACTTGACTCCGATGTCTACATTTGAGTGGATTCCCTTGGTTTTAGCCTGTAAACAGTAACAGCCAAAAATTACAGACGGAAATGTCCCAGTTAGGCTGTTCTCCTGTGAAATGATATTCAACGGGGCCTACCATGCCAGCAAGAGCCAGAAGTGTGGTCTGAACCTGTGTCATATTTCCACTCTCAAACAGATCATTGGCCTCAAAAATATCATGAGGTTTGAGTCCATAGGTGGTGATCGCTTTAATGAAGTTGGTCAGGTTCTCTAGCTGCAACGCAATAAAGTAGACAAAACACGGACGTTCATTTCTACAACAAGAGATGATGTTATCAAGAATTTAAGTGAACACAAGAGACAACTATGTTCTAAAAAACAAAAGAGGTCAACGTCAGAACATTTTATCTCTTGCTTTGCGAAAACATTTGGGAACAAACATTATAGAGGAGCGAAAAACGTCAGCTCACCTGATGCCAGTTTTGGGACGATTGGTTGATCTTCTTCACAGACCCAGGCTGAAGTTTGTTAATGAGCCTTTAGGGAAATATCAAGACCGCACGGTTATGCAAAGGTATGTTGTGAAATAGAATTTGAAGAGACAAAAATGAGATACACAAACTTACTCGCAGAGTATTACACCATTTTTTAACCCTTTCTGGAAGTCATCTCCAATGGAGCGCCCAGTGATGCTCTCAATCCAAACTCGCAACTCTTCTTCTCTCTGGGGGTCATACTTCTGTGCAATCTAGTGGAAAGATTCATGTGACATTGGTTAATAGTCAGGCTATAATACAGCTTTTTAGTCAGTAGTTCAATGAGAGCAACATGATAATTTTCCCCTACATTGTACAAAGAAACAATCTGCATTTATGTCGAAATATATAATCATATATCGAAATATAGGATATGAAAGACCTTTCTAACATCATCATCATCATCAATCTGGCTGTCAGATTCCTTTTAGAGCTGCCTAAAGGATACCAACTGTGCTGCAAACACCTCAACACCTGTGGAGGAATGTGAACCAGCGCGAGCACAAGCGGGGAGTTTTTTCAGGACGGATTTCGATGACATATTTGAGCACTGGAGGCAACGCCCCGAGAGCTTCTTGAGAACTTTCTTTACGGTTTCCGTGAATTCTTTTGCGTTTGACTTACTTTCACTTCAGCGCTAGTTGCCCGTTAAAAATATCATTCAATATGATTCACATAAAGCACGATTGATATTAAACCTTGCCTTGTGACACGCGTTACATGTTAACATAACAGGAAGTTTGTGAAACATGTTAAAACAATTCGGTTTCATCAGAATGAGGCTGATTTACGTTACATACGAGATACAATATTAAAAACAAAAATATGTCTATGTCTTATCGGCGCTTTTGAAGTAGTTTATAAATGATTCCACGTACCTTACTCTTCACTTCCGCTGAAAACCCGTATGCTGGGCCTCTGTTGAACTGCGAAGACATTGTCAACAACAAGGGCTGAAGTTGTTTCAAAACTGATTGTCGGGAACTGAAAGGAAAACTTCAGTAAAGTTTGATAGTTTTGTCTCCTTCACTATTTTAGCGTATGTAGATCCAGAGCTTCCCATCGATTATAGCGCCACCAATGAGAGCACGCGGTCAATGCAGGCCCCGCCCCTTTCTTTCCTTGTTGGCCGTGATTGATATCAAAAACTCCATATATGGCACTAAAGTAACAAATTCCTTTATAATGGGAGTATCCCTGAGTCCATCCTGGTATTCCAGACTCGCGGTAGCTGAAGAATGAGTCTCCTCTGGGAATACGGCGGGCTACTGAATGATGTCACTAGCATTCATGAAATACTTCTCTGCAATGCTGAGGAAGCAAAGCAAGATATGATATCATGCTATTATGTCATACATGTAATCAAACACGTGACTTTGAACAGGAACGAACTGAGACTAGAGTTGAGCCTGATCTGTGAAAAAAGGCATAAGTGTAATAAAAAATTATGAAATAGTGAGGCACATTCTGAGACTATAAGGAAACATTGATAAATGTGACTTTAGACTGTGAAAGACAGTTTATTAAAAAGATGGCTCACCCAAAAATTTAAATTCCATCATTTACTTGATCTTTCTCCTGTTCTCAGCCTTAAACAGTGACTAAGAATTACATCTGTAATGGTAACTATACTGATAATTATATTAGTGATCACACCATATACATATACATATACACACACAACACAACAAAACAGTGTTGTTTCGAACCACATTGAATTTCATAATATTTACAAAAATAAGCTGAAATATTCAACTTCTTCGTAAATCCTATAGTAAAGCCTACAGGTTTGAAATGACAAGAGAGCAAGTTAATGAAAGAATGTAATTTTTTGGGTGAACTATACCTTTAAGACTAGGTTGGTTACATGTTTATGCATCCACTTTTAGTTAGCCTTGACATCTTCAGTTAAAGGGGGTTTCCATGACACACCAGGCAAGCAAACAGACTATACAAGTGCACTTGAAAAGCTCATAGCCTATGTATCCACATTTTGTTGTATACTTATTGCAATTCATTATAAGCTACCTTTTTTTTTTTCCAGAAAAGGTACAGAAAACAGGAAATGATAGATCAACTTATGAACATGTCAATCATGTAGGTTTGGGACAGATAACCTTGATGGAAGAAAGGGTACCATGATGCATAGGGTTTTGATTATTTTATTTTTTCGAACAAACGAGTGATGTTAAACACTGAACAAATATACTGATCAAAAATGATCAAAGAAGTCTCTCTTCTAGTTTTAAATTGCAAATTATATTTGCAATACCCTAACCAAGTATTGAGCTCTTAGATGGCCTTTGCTTCAGAAACGATGAATATCCCTGGAATATCTGACATGGTTTGAAGAAAACATAGGCTGTACTTTTTGAAATCAAGTGAAGCTAGCGGAAGCCTTTCCAAACTTTTTACATCAAAGGCACATTGGTAGGACGAAGGTAGCAGAGCACACAGTGTTTGCAAGTCGGCAGCAAATTGGTTTCACCCCCTTCACAAGACGTTTGTCTTCAAAACAATGGCAAGGCATTTAAAAAAAAATTGAAAGAAAAAAAAAAAACACGATCAATAATATGTCAAACTGAAAACACAATGAATAATAGGACCACAACCTATTAATCTAGGTCTATAGATTCCTGTGGACAGCAACACAAACGATTGGATCTTTCATTCAAAATGCTTCGTTTCCTCCCAAATTAATTACATTCACACTAAAAAAAAAGAAAATGAAGACTTTGAAAAGTTTTACATCGATTGCAAGAACTATGTACAGACAAGCAGGATAACGCGCATATTTATTGACACATTTATAGCACAATGCGTCCATTTGAGAAAAAAAAAGACCATATGGCAGATGCCTAGAGGGGTTTCCTTCTGTGCCACCTAAACGAAAGTCTAAATGCCATACATTCACTAAGGCTCTTTAAATAAAGTCATCGTTGAATGGTTTCAGTAAGGCAAACAATATCTAAAGGAATGGTAACAAGTATATTTCCAGCATATTAACATTTTCCTGCTTTCCTGTCCTCACAGTATGAAGATGAAAAGTAGCACCCTCTGTGGCCATTCACTGCGTTTTCTCCTAGCAAATGAATACTTCTCTTTTTCGACACATTAATCCATATTTTTTCTTTTTACAATTATCTAGGCAAACAGATTTGTTTAAAATATTGTTTTAACATCTAAAAATAGATTGCTTTTCTCTCATATGAAAATCACGCATTAGATAAATCGAGAAATAAATGTTAAGCGTTAAACGTTCAGTTCAGAATGGAATGTCGGTATCTACTGCAATTAGCACATGTACATGAGAGCCGCTGTGGGAAAATTTATATATGCCTCGTGTACATCACAAATAAGGGGACAAATGTGTGATGCGAACAGAAAAGCCTCAAACATATCTGCACATCTTAGTGGATAACCTTCTGCTAGAAAAGAAAAGGTCAAATAAACATGGTCAAATAAATAGATGCATACATAAGAAACTTTTATAATTTATTCTTTGTCACATAAAGCTTTTTGTAACTGCCAAAAAAATGTTCTCGACTTGCTTTCAAACATATCTGTACTGCTCAATGCTTGCTCGGACCCTCCTATTCACACATTGTGCAAGAACTGGCCCAGTTAAATCCCTGCGAGCCATTATATACAACCCTTGTTTGCAAATTCTTGTTGGTAGCAGCACATTACAAACAGGACATCTTTTCAGCTCCTTCTTATGGAAAACTGAACTGGGAACAGCCGCTGTTGGTTCGTTCGCTACACCTGTAAGATGAACCTAGGTACAGAGCGACAAGGAGAGTCGGCTCGATCCCCTTTGACTCACAGTGGGAACATTGAAAACTTTTCCAAGCCCTGTTCTCTCAGTCTAGGCAAACGTATGGCAAGATGTTCAATTTGCTCTCATCACCATGAGGATCCAACGATATGCACTCTGTCCAATCAAACCAGGCTCCCTTGGTGTCATAGCAACCGTTCACCCCTGGCCAGTGTTCGTTATGTATTCTGAGAAGGTCCTCATTTGTTACATCCCGAGACACCCCGGGAAGTTCTTTCGGGGAGCTGCTCTGTACTAAAACGTGCATTTTTCGGGGCTCTTTGACATCGTGATCCTCTCGTTTTAAATATTCAGTCATGAAAAAGTGTGCCCCGTGGGTCTGTGCTCCAGAGGATGTGAGAACATTGCTCTGAAGGTTAAGGTACGATTGAATGATTTCATTTCTGGACAGCTCTTTCCAGTTCGTCTGCTGAAAGGGGTTGGGAACCGACGTCGGCGTCTTTTGCTGCGCCACCTCGGTTCTCACCGGGGGCGTTGCAATCGGCGGTCCTTGGCACTCTTCCTCATGGTGGGACTCCTTCGGAGTGAGGGGCTTAATCTGTCCGGTCACCGGGTCGAACGTTAACCTACGCTCTTTTAACCGCACAGGTTTGGTCCTGTCCTCCGAGGACTGCCCCTGAAGATTTACCGTGTAGTCTCTGGGTCTGTATTTCTTCCTCTTTTTGCCCTCCAAGTTGGAGGTCGCTGCCTCCCGCTCACCCTTGGTCTCAGCGCCCTCTAAGCTGTGTGCGGTGAGCGGGGAGCCAGAGAGCGGCTCCAGTGTTGCAGTGCTGTGCAGGGGCTGGGAGACTCTATCTGATGATCTGTGCAAGTGCATCGAGCCTTCCAGCCCCACAGATGACGGACCGTCGCCGATGCACACCTGGGCCGGTGACGTTAAAGGCTGCAGTGTGGGCAAAGGAGAGGGCACTTGAGCAGAATTCTGAGACGGGCTCAAGAGAATCCCTTTTGGTGCATATGTTGAAGACCTCTTGGCCATCGTCTCGTGCGTTACGCTGCGCGGACTCGAGGAGTACCGAGGGCTTTTGGGTTGATTCTGCCCACCTCCGTCCATTCTCGCATGCTGCTGTAACACTGATGTCTTGAGTAAGGAAGAAGTGCTAGGTAGTTTGGTAAGCCCCGGAGAGCTTGGATGAGGCTTCACAGCGTTGACAGGGATTTTGTTGTGCCTGTCATTCTCTAGGTGCTCCGGGCGGATCCGGTCAGTTGCCGCATCATCATCTTTCTCCGGGAGCTGCTCGGGACTTCCCCTAATTCCATTTGATGGCGGGGAAGAGGAATACATTGGCTCGTAAAGGGACGTTTTTGTCATTTTGGCCGGAAGATGCGGACTATCCCTTTGCTCCCCTCGCCGCTTTCGGCCGCTGGATTTCTCCGCCTTTGGGGAGTACGTATTATGGATGTCATTTCTGGTTTTGAGCTCAGGAGCAACCTTGCTCGCTGGGGGGACCACTGGAGGTGTGTCTGTCCGGCAGGGGTGAGCACCTCCATTGGCAGAGCCCGGGACGTTTGGCACTCCTCTCGCCGGAGTGTCACTTTGGCCGGGCTCGATCAGCTTCTGCCAGTTCCGCAGGAGTTTCTTGGCACGTTTGGCAAGGTCCTCATCCTTCGTTTTCTTTCTCACATCATTAATCAGCTTTCCCAAGCGGGTTTCCTGCATTGAAAATGAAACGGAAAAAGAAAAGTCTCAAAATTGCATATTACAAGTCATATCACACAGCTTTCAGAAATATATTTTCCCGTTGAAAATAACAATGCCTATTTATTTCAAACTGCAAGGAAAAAACAAAGATTTTAGTTGGTTGTTAAGTCTGACGTCACGAGTCTCTGTTTCCGGGTACAAATGCTCTTTTAGATCAAAAGCAAACAACAAAAGTTGCAAATATACTCACTGTTTTCTGTATCATTAACTTAATTAATTAAAAAAAAAAAAAAATCATCTTTCATCTTCATACCAAAATCTCCAGGCAGTGATTTATCTTTTCTGAATCATTAAAATATTGATGTCTGGGACACAATGGGCCTAAAGTAGTAGTATTCATTGAGTTTTTAAAAACTTAGTTTTAAAGGTGAGCTATATAAATGCACAGTGCTCATAAATGGATTTTCAGATAATATTCACACTCTGGAAACATTGTAGAGACTTGGACCCAGAAACAGCATTCGGTATGCCCCGGCTTATCTTAAGTAGAATTATAACAAAAATATATTATAGATGAGAATAAAGTACCAACCTCCAGTGCTTCTTTGGTGATAGGGTATTTCTCCAAATTGGTGATAACATCAAGAACTGCAACCATGTTACAGATCTGTCCAGGAAGAGGGACAATTTAACATGAAAGCTCAGTGACACACTGAATGAAATATCACCTAAAATGAGTATAGATTAGAGGAATTTTGGAATCATATTCTAAATAGGGATGCACTATATATCGGCCACCATTTTGATATCAGCCAATATGACCATTTTTTATGTTATTGTTATCGACCCGATAAGAAAATTTGGCAGATATATTAAAGCCGATAAATTCCTTCTGCTGAGACAATTCAGTTGCGCACTGTTCGCCATGATGGTTTTGAATTGCTTGAAATATGACTGGAATCGAAAAGAAAACTATAGTTAAGTACATGTGCAGCACAACTGTCATAAGCTACATAATGAAAACAATACTTTAAAAGAATGTTGTCATTTCTTTGTTTCCCTGTGTTTTAGCGCTGAAAAGAGAATATCCATAAATGAGTAGAAACTTCGGAGTTTCAAAAACGCATTCCACAACAGGAGTTAAACATTCTGACTATGCATCTTAGTTAAAGTTCACTTGTGCGTTCACATCATTTTGTGCAGATATAAATTGCAATATGTTTATGTTGTATAAATAAATGATTAATCTTATGATATGCATTTGTTTAAATTAACACGATAAAGTTCCAGTTTCCCGGTGTTCATCAACTCTTTCAGCTTTAGCGCGCACAGCTCAAACAGCGATGCTGTTATTTGAAACAGTAGCCTGATGTTAATTTTAGATGTTTCTTTTTCAAAAACACTGATGCATTATTGATAGCTAGCACTTTTATGTTCTCATATCATTTATCAACAACATGGTTTAATTAAAATAATTTCATCATTATCCGTGCAGAAGCTATTCCTTAATATTTATCCATGGCACATGCATTGAGATTCTTTACATGTAAATGACTTGTTTGCATTATTTATCCATTATTTTATTTATTTGTAAAGCAATAGATTGTTTATTTTTTTGTTTTTTGACAGGCAGTTGGTCATAGGGGTGTAAAATAATTTTTAAAACATACACTGGTTCAAACTAGGATACTATACTGTATATGTTTGATGTGTGTAAGTGTTTCTGTAATCAGGCTCTAGAAAATTATATCATTTTGATTTAGATTGATCCTCTTTCAAAAAATGAAGAATTATCGGTTATCGCATCGGCCAAAATCGGTGCATCCCTAGTTCTAAAGTCAGGTAGTGTTTAAACTTAAGGCTGGAATACACTGCACAACTTTCGCCCCAAATTTTTGCCCTGATTTGCAGCCTAGAGGAGTCAACACTAGTTGCCAAAAGTCAGTCTCCAGGTTTTGGACAAATCACATAATGGCCACAGACTCTGATTTATAACTTCAGACTATGAATCCGTCCAGTCAGATGATATCAAACATGTTTGATATTTTGAGCCGATAATAGAATTCTTGTTTTCATCCATCATTCGTCTCCTAGAAGTGAGGTGCGTCTCTGCATGAGTTTGTTTGCACTTGGAATGATTTGTAAGCGTGCGATCCTCAGTCGATGAGTGAATAATGCCGTTTCTCTTCTGTAACTATTTAAAAAGTCTGGAAGCGAGGTAGCGTATTCCAGGCTTTAGCTGTGGTAGTAGATGCTTAGTCTGTTCATGAGTGCGTCAATCAATAGACTACAGGTTTAACCTTCCTTTACTTCAGGGCAGCGTTCCGACCCTCCTGACCTTATAACCTGCCAATTTAACCCCAAGAGACCAGTAACAACGCAATAAATAACGTATAGACACGTATAGGCAAACAAAACCCAACAGGGTAGATAAATAGTCAATGTGTTTATGAAATGCAGTCAGGGTTAAACATCTTAAGGGGTAATAAAACCTGAACAGTGTTTACTTACCATGAAAGCTCCAGTGAAGACACTCACTGGACCCTTAAAGTTGGGAATATTTATTACAATGGCAATTAGACGGACTGTTTACTTCCTCAACCCTCTAAACTGATTATTTCTCAACTTCTCTTCATTAGTCATTTTATGGCGAGGTGTTAGCTTAGCAAAACATTCAATGTGGCTGTCACATTTTCCAGTCAGCCAGCGGGTTAGCTCTAGTTAGGTCTGAGTGCCGAGCTAGCACAGCAACGTTGCCGGAACACCTACCAGCTGTGTGCTCAGGTTAGTCCACACACATACAGAAACATACAGGACTGTTCGAAGGCTTCCGAATAGCTTAAATCACTCTTGGCGATACAGAATCAATCAAGCTAGCTCACTGCTCTCAGCATGAATTCATCTGCTAGCGCTTTGCTAATGCCACTGTGTCAGCTAGCCGCGTACACCTAGCGCCTATTAGCCAAGAAGTGCCATGTATAAGCAGGAAACAACAGACAATGTACACTGGCGTCATTAGAGATACTGTTTGGAGAGACGGGAAGCGAGAAAAGAATTCTTTAAATCTGCTCCAGAGCTCGATAGCTGATAGCCGTTTCATGTCAAGCTAACGGATAACAGGCTTCACACAACATGTCATCTGTGACTGAGCGCATCGTGCACCCGAAATCGAGATGGCAGCTTTTAAAAAAACCTCTCACTGCACGATTAGCCTTGAAATCATGGCACTCTCGCGCCTGTCCAGCTGTTCTGTTCGCGCAGAGCGCGGGGTAAATGCGCCTCCCGTCAGTTAGCCGACTGCTAATGGGAGCTCCACATCTGCTCTGCCACCGAGTCGGGCGCTCGGTGCGGCGTTTGGCGGGTTCAGAGAAGGCTCTAACTGTATCGTGTCGGGGAAAGTGAGCTTTGGTGGGGAGGAGAGTGAGCGGGTTACTCACATTGCTGTGGCTATCGATGGCCTGCAGCAGCCGGTCTCTCATCTGCTGCGGGGTTGCGGAGGCCGTTGTCATTGCCTGCTCGGTGCGAATCGGCCGACGGGGGAAAAATCCTCCGGATTCAAGGGCTTAATGGATTGCAGGAACTCACAGACCTCTCGGGAGGATTGAGAAGTGGCGGAACCACATGTTTCTGATGTGATTGTTGGCTTGAGAAATGGTGTGTTTGTGTTCAGTTGGGAGATGAAGGTTCGACGGCTGTCGTGTCTCTCCGCCTCATTGCGTCGAGCGCTCTCACCGATCTCATGAACTCCACTGGATCAAAACCTCAGGCCCGCTGCATTATGGGAGAGCGCGACGCCGCGTGACGCCATCACGCAGGTTCAAAAAAACAAAAAAAAAAACAAAAAAAGATGCAGAACGGTTTTTGCAATATACATGTGTGTTTAAAGACTTTTATATAAGCATTTCTAATATAAAATATTAATAAATATAAAACATTTATATAAGCAATGATATTTTTATTTATGCATCCCACGGCTATTGAAATACATTTGTCTTTACACACAAATTGCGAATAAACAGCACTTTCTCCACCTTCGATACCATGACTAAAGTGCCCTTGAGCAAGGCACCTAACCCCTAATTGCTCCCCTTGTAAGTCGCTTTGGATAAAAGCGTCTGCTAAATGATGAAATGAAATGAAATGATATTAAAATAGGTGCTCCCAATGTTTTTGAACAGAGACACGTACAAATAAATTTGCGTTTTTAAACATTTTTATTCAATTCAATTCAATAAACAAATATTAATGCAAAGGTACAAAGACTTAAGCTTCCACACAGAAAAATACAGTAAGGACAATGGAATTTAAGCTTGATAACATTTTGTTTTAAATAAGTAGCACACTTACAAAGCCCACAATGTTTCATGTTCATTTTTTATTTTGTCTTCTATATTTCATAGAAAACATGTAGGAACATATTTTCCTTTTGTTTTAAAGGGTCAGGTAAACCAAACCACAGAGCTGCAAAGCTATGTTCCTGAAAGCTTGTTTTGCATATTTATTGAGTATAGTTATGTGTTGTTGCAAAAAAACAAAACAAACAAAAAAAAAACAACAAAAAAAAACTGGATTAACGTCTGAACTTTGCAGTCAAATGTATGTGCAACATCTGAATGATCATACATTGAAAAAATAGAAATTAGCTGCCTTTGTATAGATATGAACCACCGAGACAGTTCACATTCATTAAATGCACATACTGTATTTTTAAAGTTTTGTCATATATATATATATATATTTTAGTTCCACTGGGTTGCATTATCATGTTGTTTCTTTAACACTCTTAACAATGTTTTTTTGTACATAAAGAAAGATACAAAACCACTTTGTTGAAAATGATATTTCCAGTTGCAAAAGTTTTAGTAAAGCACTAGCAAAAGTTCAGATATACTTAGAGCTTGATAACTGCAAAAAAGCAGGACATCACATCGAGACTTTCGGGTATTTTAATACTCCGTACCATGCAGCAAAAGTTCACCCAATATAAAGCAGGTTTCAGAGTTAAAGGCTGAAGACATATAGAGTCTCAAGTAAATGATTGGCCCTGGGAAAGATTATACATCAAGGTACATATCTGTTTGATTTTTAAAATACAGTTGTCCTAAAGTACCAAAGTAAATTTTTACCATTGGTCAACAAAGACAGAGCCTAGCCAGTGTGGCGAACTGACAATTACTCAAGAACATCTTCATACTGAAGACATAACAGTAGCAGACCATAGCTGAAGCATGACTTCAATTTAAAAAGTTACAAACAACAAACTTTGGCTTTTTTTTTTCAATGGCTTGTCAATTATAGAGAAAGAATGCAAGTAAAATATACAAGCAAACTTTCTGCACAATTCATTTTTCTGGCCCTATGAACTGGGCATTTGGCAAATGACTGATATGAAAACAAATTTCCTGGAATTAATGATAAAAAGTTAGGCCTATCATAGATTAAAGATGGCTAAAAATCTATTGGCACACTCAAAAAGCATTTACACAATTAAAACTACCCTTACCAGACTTCTGATTTTTTGAGACAAAAATAAATGTATATTTTAAGTGTATTTACTGGAGCAAATTATGGGGAAATCTTTCCTCAATTCCTTACTCAGCATACTTCTTGTTCATTTCAAGATATTATGTTAAACAGAATATCTTCAGATTTCAGAAATTTAGTTTACTTCGTAAAAACATAATTTGTTTACTTTCTTTACCTTGCTTGAGATTATACAAGTTAACAAAATGCTAGGGGAAAAAAAAAACGATTGCAATTTTCAAATGCGTACTACGGAGCCCCGCACATGACATGCAAGGAAAAAATGTATTTTGTCGCCAATAACTAACAATTTGATCCCAAGATTTACTAAACACGTCAGTTTCTGTCATTAATTACTCACCCTCATGTCGTTCCAAACCTGTAAGACCTTCGTCATCTTCAGAACACAAATTAAAGATATTTTTGATGAAATCCGAGAGGGGTTTTTATCCTCAATGGAAAGCAACGAAATTCCCATCATTCGAGGTCCAAAAAGTCAATGAGACTACAGTGGTTCAACCTTAATGTTAAGAAGCAACAAGAACACTTTTTATGTGCAAAAACAAAACAAAAATAACGACTTCATTCAACAAATTAGTCTCTCCCCAGTCATTCTCCTACGCCATTTTTGTTGCAGCACTTCCAGGTTCTACGTCAGAACAATACATGCCGGAGAACTGCGTTCACTGCTTCAACTGCGTACGAGTCTGACAGGGGAGATACAAATTTGTTGAATAAAGTTATGTTTGTTTTGTTTTTCCGCACAAAAAGTATTCTCTTCATAATGTTGAGGTTTAACCAATGTAGTTACATTGACCATTTTAACTATGTTTTTACTGCTTTTCTGGACACTCAAGTCAAGTCACCTTTATTTATATAGCGCTTTTTACAGTGCAAATCGTGTCAAAGCAGCTTTACAGTAATAATTGGCAAATAATTTTTGGCTGCACAGCAGCTCTTAAAGAAAATGGTTTAAATAGATCCAGTATCGATTCATTCCATTGTAAAAATCAGTAGTTATTAATTTCCTTTATTAATGTGTATATCAGCACTGGAGAAAATAGTGATGTAATCATCAAGCTCAGTTCAGTTCGCATACAATGGTGTCAATACAGGTAGATCAAAAACACTGTTGAATATCAAGTCAAGTGTCCCCAACTAAGCAAGACAAAGACGACAGCGGCAAGGAACCCAAACTCCAACAGGTGACAAAAATGGAGAAAAAATCCTTGAGAGAAACCAGGCTTAGTCGGGGGGCCAGTTCTCCTCTGGCCAACAGCGAACAGTGCTTGATTGATTCAGGCAGAGTTACTGGTCATACCGATTTGGGATCGCAACAGTCAAAACATTTAATCCAGTTCCATCTGTAAGACATTGAATGTGGTAATTTCGTTGCTTTCTATTGAGGATAAAAAAACCCTCTTGGATTTCATCAAAAATATCATAATTTGTGTTCTGAAGATGATCGAAGGTCTTACAGGTTTGGAATGACACAAGGGTGAGTAATTAATGACAGAAATCTCATTTTGGGGTGAACTAACCCTTTCAATCCTACGCATAATATAATTAGTTACCTCGTTTTACTAAACCATAACCACTTTGTAATAGTTCTTTCCCTTGTTTTAGTTCAAAATCACTCAAAACAAGTGACCAAATGAGTAAATCATGACCAAAAATTAAGCATTAATTGTTAATTTGTGGCCACAATACATATATTTTTGTCTGCTTGTCATGTGAGGGGCTCCGTAGTATCCTGCAAGACAAAGATATCCTATTTTTCTGCATGAGGAGGACACTTGTGAAAATATTTCTGAATCTAAGAAAACTGGCCAACAAATCAGATATTTGGAAATCTAGAAACTGAGTGGATAAAGCAACCACTGCAAAGAAATCACAGATCTACAACACACTACAACAAACAGACCTTGAGCATGTGAAGACAACTTTTACAGTACTTAAACATCAATTCCCAATGCACACACATACAAAACACAAAAGAAAAGAATATCAACCAGAAACAAATAGTTCTACTGCAAATACTACAAAACAAAGACATAAGAGAATATTATTTCACAAAGCTTCAACAAGGTTCAGTGTATAGAAGCTGAAAAGCAAAACTGCATGTATATTTGCAGCAGGGATTCTTTTATGATTTGGCTAGAAGTGTGAGCACACTTGATAATGAACACAGACCTGTGTATTTAAAACATGAGTTTGAGGAAAGTGTGAAACCCCTGAACGGAGGGACAGTATAGCGTCCACTTCAAGCATTTTAAAAATGTAAAAACATACACTTCCATATTGTTACATTTTATATATTTATATATATATATATATATATATATATATATATATATATATATATATATATATATATATATATATATTTTTATACATACTCCTGATATTTTATGCTCTACTCTTACATTTTAAAATATAGAAATGTATAGGTGTGGCATTTATGTACATGAAGGCTGTGCATACATTAGATAATGAATATGTTACGGGTTACAATGATGAAGAACCTTTTTTCTACATGTTCTCTTATCTGGACCAGAATTGTTCTGGATTGGTTCAATTCATGGTAATGATCCACAGATGAAGCTTTATAAAAGGTAAACTGGTCTACGGTGAATTGACACACAGAAAGGTAACCTGCCTTCATTTCCTAAATATCGGGGAACTTTCATACTTTCCTAACACTACATAAAAAAGTTTTTTTTTTTTTTTTTTTGCGCTGACCAAGTATAAAATCATAAATAGACAACAGATACTTTTATCCTTTTCAAAAATACTTGTCTTAGAGTAGAAGGCAAAATTGGCCAAACAGAGGGGGGAAATAGACCCAGTGCACTTAACAGTCACTAAGAGGGTAGTGAAAAGAATGGATTGGGAAAGAATGGATTGGGTATCGATTAAAGTGCCAAGTAAATGTAGGAAGTGTTCTCATGTAGTATGTTCACAAATGCAGAACACATAGATAGAGATGTAAAATAAAATATAAAAGAGATAAAAGTGCACAGCTTATCAATCACCAATACTTGTGATGGTCGGACATGCAAAATAACAAAAAAAAAACAATCACAACTCAATAGCTATGAGCCTCTGTACAATGCAGCCTCTTGCAAATGAAATGGAGGGGCCACAACAATGCAGAGGGCAACTATTAAAACAAATGGAAAGGTACACAAACATCACAGTAACAAACATAATGCTAGTTTCAGTAATATGTTTGGTCCTACATAAAAGGTGTCAAAATACATTCTGGTTTCAGCAACGCTGTTCTTTTTGATGAGGCAGTCAAGTAACGGAATATAGCAGTAACTGATTACCTGACACATCCTTCCCGTCAATTATTTTAAATTTTGAACACATGAAGCATGATCCTCATGAAAACAATTGTCAGAGACAAAGCACATGTAGGTCATGCTTTTTTTATACAGGAAATTTACACGGTGCAATCAGATGCCTTACAAAAAGAATCCCTTATGGAGAATCCGAGCGTTTTTCATTCATTAACTGTTTCTCTTTTTTTCCCTTTTTGCTGCAGCAAGTAAAATTCAGCTGCACGGACTCAGAACCCACAGATGCTGTAAAAGCCGTACGTTTGATTGAGCGTTTTCTTTAAAATTTTTGTGATTTAGTATGTTTGATTATGCTTTGCATAGATATTAATCCAAATCCGATTATCCCCTTGTACGTAGAGAAGTTTTACACGGATAACAAAATTTCTTAAAATATATATTTTTTTATAATATACGTGTATATATATATATATATATATATATATATATATATATATATATATATATTCTGCATTTCAATAATTTAAACATTAAGATGTTTTCAATTTTGTAAACAAAATTCTCACACTTACAAAAGTGGTTAGAGTATAAAAGTCTGAGAAAAATGAGAAAAAGATGAATGTGACAGGATTTAAAAAGAGTAGTAAACCTCCCCTTTTGGGCGTTTGACATCACGAGACCACCAGAAGACGAATGAGAACTGTGCGCCAGGACAACCTCATGAGTTACAGCAACTTTTATAGTACCAGAAAACACCTTCAGCTACAGAGAACAAAATGGACAAGAACTGCATCTTTAGTGTAAGGCAGAATCTGGTTATCACAGTGACTAGTTCTGATACATATATGCAAACGATTGCCATGATCACATACTGTTTTCATGCTTCTTTTTTCAGTAAACCGAAGGAACTTACAAGTAATGCTAAAGTTTGCAGCATCATTTTGACTATACCAGTTACCATGGCTGTGCTTATAGGTTATACTGTACCATTACATACTATACATTGAATATATAAGTCTGTTGTTTTAAAACAACACCATTTCACTGGCACAAAAAAGTTTTCTAATGCAAAGCAGTTGCTCACTAGTAACTGCCTTTTACATTGTTAGTACATTTTAAATGGAAAATTCACCCAAAGGCTCTCATGTTGTTCAAAACCTGTATGACTTTCTTTATTGGTGGAACACCAAAGATATTTTGAACAAAGTCTCAGTGTGTGGCCTTTTTTCCCCTCCATACAATGAAAGTCAACGGGGTCCAAATGTTTAGTTTTGGACCGCTGTCTTTAAAGGATTAGGTTACTTCAGAATTAAAATTTCTTGATAATTTACTCACCCCAATGGCATCCAAGACGTTTTTCTTTCTTCTGAAAAGAAATTAAGGTTTTCGAGGTAAACATTCCAGGGGTTGAAGGCCCAAATTGTCCATATGCTTTACACAATCCCAGCCAAGGAATAAGGGTCTTATCCAGTGAAACGATCGGTCATTTTCTTTAAAAAAAAAAATAAATAAAATTATTTACTTTTTAACCACAAATGCTTGTTTTGCTCTAGCTATGTGCACATATAGGTCACGAGTGACATAGAAGCAGACTTCAAAATCGTCCAACACTTGCTCTGTACTTCCGCCTACATCACGAGTGACCTAAACCAACGTGATTACGTAATGTGTGGCGCATCGCAGAGCTAGTGAAAGACAAACATTTGGGGTTAAAAAGCATCATTTTTCAAATGAATTTTTTAAGAAAATTACAGATCGTTTCGCTAGATAAGACCCTTGTTCCTTGGCTGGGATCGTGTAGAGCCCTTTGAAGCTGCATTTAAAAATCCTGGAATATCTTCTGCAGAAACCCTCATTTCCTTTCGCCTGAAGAAAGAAAGACATAAACATCTTGGATGACATGGGGGTCAGTATATTATCAGAAAATTTTAATTCTGAAATGACCTAATCCTTTAATTGCATGCCATGGACAAAACATTTCCTCAAAATATCTTCTGTTTACCACAGAAAAAGTCATACAGGTTTGAAACAGCATGAGGGTGAGTCAATGATGACAGGATTTTAATTTTTGGCTGAACCATCCTTTCTAAAGTATAAAAAAATGTGTGTTTTGATATTAGGTTTTCCAGTCAAACACTTTTCAACCAGATTAATTTGATCATCTTGAGCCACATTAGCACTGTTTAAGCTGTACAGCTATCTGAGCATGGTGTGGTGAAACTAGACATCTATAAAACATTACAATCATATGTTCAGACTCCACTGAAGTACATTAGTGTTCATGTGTAAAAGAAAATTTGTTGAGGACTGCCCTTAAAATGGGGAGGATTAACACTCCTTTTTAACCATTACTGCTATTACAAGCAAGAAACATTGGTATAGGAAAATGAATCAGATCATAACAAACAATGCTTTAGGAGGCTTAAGCATGTATCAAAGTGCATAAATAAATATTTGTAGTTAAAGGAAAAAAAAGAAAGAAACAGGCATGTACAGTGGGCATCAGAAGGAGGAGGGGCTTCTACAGGATATGAAATGGAAGAACACATGATTGAACCACGAGGGATCATATGTAGCGTCACATTCTCTCATATAGAGCTAAAGGAACCACGATTGCTGAGGTGTGAGTTGATTATCCTAAGAAATTATGGGCTGCTTGCTCAAAAGGTTGATTCATTAGATGAGGCAGCACTGTTTTCCCATTTTTCCCTAGCATGCTGTGGCAACATTCTCAGCAATCTCTTCCCAGTGGATGGACTTTGAGAAACAGGGTCAAATGTCCCCCAGACATTCTGCTTCTCTCCCACTTAATCACACCGATCTCAAAGGAGGACAAATGAACATCTTATACCTAAAGATTACAACCTGTCCATCCGGAAAGCGTCTTCTGTTGCGGAGTCGGTTAGAACCATGTCTGGATCGTTGAGCATGTGAAGGCCATCCAATGTCAGCGGATCGATTTTCAGCTCATCCAGGGGGAATTGGGAATCTGCGTCAAAGCTCACGTCACCTGTTAGGGAGTTGGACAACTCTTTGGATAGGCTTGTAGAAAACTGGACCATAACTAAAAGATATTTAATATAGTACTCTAAACTTTTAGAGCAGGGGTTTCCAACACATTGCTCGCGAGCCACCAGTACCTCATGGCCAGGACATTGCCAAGCCGCACTTTTTATCCAATCAGAGTGAGCTAATGTGTCCCACACCCACCAATTTAAATCAAGTAAGGCAGTATTAGCTAGAAAACTTTGTTGCCATCAGGATGAGTAAAGACAGTGTTCAAGTAAAAAGTAAGACAGTGACTTTTTGTGTTTTTAACAAATGTAAGCAAAAGATAAAATGAGCCACTTTCATATTTAAAAAGTAACTCTCAAATGAAATAAGGTTGGAGACCCCCATTTAGAGGGACCTCTTTGATGCTAGACTTCACGGCAGCATTGTCAGCACACGTACAACAAAGGTTCATGCAATATTATGCAATATCTTACTGGGGCAGGTGCAATACCTGTGAGAATGATGTTGGGGATGTTCCCATGGCTGCTGTAGCCTAGCTGCTGTGCATCCTGCAGGTTGCCGTGGCTCCCGGTGAGGTTGAGCATCGCAGCGTGAGAGTAGTTTAGAGTGGATCCCTCACTGTACATACTGTTTGAGCTGATGGAATTCTCAATCATGTTGAACTGCTCCAGCTAAGGAATCAAAACAAATTCAATAACCATTAAGTGAAGTTCAACGAGACAATCAATGGAAAGAAAAATACATTTCTTTTTTTAGTTAAAACTGAAACTACAGTCCTTGTCACTGGATATTCAAACCAAAAACGAAGAAATTTCGCATGTCCAGTAACATGTTTATTAAATGCAGTAGCATTTTTATTTTAATATATATTAAAAGCAGCGCAAAACCGTTTTCAACAATGATGTTTCCTGAGCAACAAATCAGCACATTAGAATGATTTTTGAAGGCGTTAATGATCATTTCAATCAAATTCAAATAAAACATTGCCACTTTAAAAATGAAGATAAAACATGCAGAATAGACAGGAACTTAAAGGGAGAAAGTGGGGACATGGGAACAGAACATGACACAGGTCGTGTCTTTTGTGCCATAAGCATGTGCACTTCCCACTATGCCACTACTGAAGAATAGCTCATAGGGAACCCTACACTTGTCATCTCAAAGCTCTCAGCTGCCATCTAGTGGCTTGTTCATGTAAAAAGCAAGGAAAGAACTGTTTCTTCACATATTTAGATGAATAGATAGAACTGCGTTAAAACTTTAGATGTACCGTACATGGCTTAAAAAATCCCAGATGGGCTGCAGCAGCTCAAGTACAATAAAGCTTATTTACACTGGGCATAGTTGCCTCACCTGCTGAGACAAAGCGCTGGTCTGCCGAGGAGACAGCTGCTGGTCGTAAAAGGTATCCCCAAAGACACTTCCGAGAATGGACGAGTGCTATAATGAGAACATATTAGAAATAACCATCCACGAAAAGGCTAAAAATAATCACTACACATCAATGACTATCACAAAGGCCTTACAATAATATACTCCGCTCATGAAAGGATCTAAATCCATGACAAATTCACATTCTGCGTCAATTCATGATGCAAGAAAATGACAACATCGATTCAGTACCACCATGTTTGACGAAGACATTTTGGCTAATTTCAAACACAAAAACATGTTGCAAGTGTACTGTATGGAAATGCAACACCTTATTAAAGCAACAGATATGCAAAAAGCTAAACCTAACCCAGTATCTACAAAAAAAAGAAAGAGAGAGAGAGAGAATGGAAAAAAAAAAAAAAAAAAAAAATCACACAATGCAAATCACTACAGTTATATTTTCTAGCCCAATCTGCGGTAATCATTTCGGAATGGCTTTTAGAGACCAAAAGGAAGAAGTTGCACACCATTATTCCCACTCTAAATGTTTGTGTTTTCCATCTGGATACTAAACTGGATACTTGCAAAGAATTTTTTTGGGGGGGGCTTAAAAACATGCCACACGCAGACTGTGGGAGCCATTGCAGCAGTCAGTGGACTCGTGACTAGAAGACTTGTATAATAATGTGTGACAATATGAACTAGCACAGGATCTTTAACCTTTTTCAGGTCCATTAGTGGATTAGGAGAGAGCTGATATCCCCTGTTACATATTTTATAAAACTCAATGTTGCATTTTAAGTCTGGCATGTAATAACATTCATATAGTACTGTCAATGTTTGTGTTTTTCCAAAATTTGTGATGCTTAGATTGCAGTTCAAAGTTCCATTTAGTTTTACATTACATTTTTAATCTTAAAGCTAAAGTAGGCAATTTCGGAGAGGCTAGTAATAGCAAGCTAGCTTTGAAAGCATAAGATCCCACACTCCCAAGAGCGCTCTCCAAAGCAACGCCTTCTCCATAACACATGAACGCGCACAGCCAGATCAGAGTCTGCAAAGCGTCACGAGAGAAGGCGTTAAATTACCTCATGTCTCAAAGCACATAACATCATAATTTTGGACCCGAGATTTACACAGAAGATATATGTACATTTTGTAATATTTAGACCACTTCTATTATTGATTGCTATCAGGATGTAAAGAGAGTTTCAACCAGTATAACAAAAAGTGTTTATGCTCAAAATGCACAACATCCACATGATCCGGTGAAAGGATGTGTAACAGCAATTGCACTTTCAATGAGTACAGTGCACATTAAAACTGGCCTATATCGCTATTCAGCATGATACACAGAATGACTAAGTGGTGCTCAGACACACAGCGAAGCAGCCAGGATCAGAGAGACTGGGAGACACGACTGGACTAGGACACACAGAGCGGCTAAAGGGACAGGCTCCAGATCTGCTCCAAACAAAACAAACTACAGGGTGGAAGCAGCGGCTGCTGGGTTCGCCCTTACTTGAGGCGAGCCCCCTGGAGAGAAGCCTTGATTGGAGACCGGAGAGGTCGGAGACTGATTGGCCGAAGACCCCACCCTACAGCGGTACTGCTGGAGGGAAGCAGCCTATATGGGACAACACCAAGTTAGACCAACGGAGCCCCTGTAGGGGACCTCTGACTCAGGATAAGGCCTGTAGCTCCCAATTTAGTCAAGAAACAATTTACTACAATGTGTCTGATTATCTGGCCATTTAAACTGTTCAGCCTGAATGTTTTTAATTAGGACATCAGCTAAATGACCTTGTTGTTACAAGAGTGCTTATTCTTTACAAATGGAAAAATAAATAAATAAATTAAATAAAATACACACACACACGCACACATACATATATATATATATATATATATATATGTATATATATATATATATTTGTCTTTAATTGATAGTACTGATATCCAGTACTGTCAAGGTTTTTAAAACAGGATAAACAGAGAACTTAAAAGAGAAAGAAACAACACTGCTTGTTGAAATCATTATTTACACTACCAGTCAAAAGTCCGGACATGTATAATTGAATTGTCATTTTTCATCATTTTAAAACCCCTTTGATGTAAAAGGTTTATTCATAAATGGTTAAAATTAGTTTTTTAAGGTAAATATACAAGTTTTCCTACATACAATGCTGTTCAGAAGTTGGGGGGGGGGTATTTTTTTAATGTTTTTAAAAAAAAGTCTCCTATGCTCAACAAGGCTGCATTTATTTGATGAAAAAAGGGTAAAACAGTAATATTGTGAAATATTATCACAATTTAATGCTATAACTGTTTTATCATTTTGTAAAATGTAATTTATTTCTATGATGGCAAAGCTGAATTTTCAGCATCATTACTTCAGTCACAGGATCCTTCATAAATCACTCTAATATGCTGATTTTCTGCTAAAGAAACATTTATTATCATCCTCAATGCTGAAAACAATTGCTGCTTAATATTTTTTCAGGATTATTTGATGAACAGAAAGTTTTAAAAACAGAATTTACTTCAAACAGATATCGTTTTGTAACATTATAAATGTCTTTACTGTCACTTTTAATCAATTTAATGCATCCTTGCTGAATAAATTTCTCTAATAAAAAAAAAGACTTCTGAATGGTAGGGTCATTTTCTTTTTTTAATGTTATTTTTATTTGTGTGTGTGTGTGTGTTTTTATTTGTGGACCAGAAAGTGTGGAAGTCAAATCTCACAATTGTGACTATATATCACAGTTTGACTACATAAAAAAATACTTAAATTGTGAGAATGAACAGAGTGTGCAGAGGGAAAGGGTGGTGATTTAAAATAAATAGAGGTGGTCTAAAATATAGGATAAATATAGAATCGAAAATATAGTTTTCATATAACTTTTTTTTCTTGGTTTTTTTTTTTTTTTTTATATAAATTCTTTCTAATTACTGTACAATGTGTATAAAGGGTAGGTATGCCCAAACATTTGACTAGTACTGTATTCATTATTATTTTGAATGTCATTTAGTGTCCTGTATGATATGATTGACAGACCGTACATAACCAATATCTAGAAATGCACTGCATATCTATGGAGCCGAGTGCTGAAATGTGATCTTACCGTGTTAATATCAATGCCAACAGAGGTTTGCGTCTGGCTTCCTGAGACAGGTGGCAACTGGGTGTTCTGCTGGAGCTGAGGAAGCCCACCCTGCGTCTGTGTGGACGGCTGACTGAAGAAAGCATACTGAGCCAACTGCTGCTCCAGCGTCATAGCATCTATCGCCACTGCCTATTTATTATAGGTCCAGATTGAGACAGTCTATTAGCATGCAAGTGAGTAATCTTCCTTCTGTAATAGCACCTCAGGAATGAGAGCTGTATTACCTGTGCTAGAGAGAGTGGAGGAGAGAGGGTGGGCGACAGCTGCTGAAGACTCGGATGCTGCTGGGAGTCTGTGTTAAGGATCAGCGGAACTACATTCTCATGTCGGCGCTGAAAGCTCACTGTCGCCGTGGACTGGGCTGATGTCACACATGAAGAGAAAATGTCACACATCAGATGCTGAATAAATAGCATCCTAATAATTCTCGATACAAGTGAGGAAAATCCATTTAGATCTATAATTAAATTTGAAATATTAGACACTTTCAGACAGGGATATTAGATGGTTTTACCCAGAAAGAGAGAGAAAAAAATTGGCGTCTAATACACAAGGATGGGCAGTATTTATGATACATGTATTTCAAATATAAAATAGTATTTTGTAATTTGTATTCAATAGGGTTGATGAAAATGGCTTCAAAATACTGTCAAATACTTTGTAAGAAGTCTACATGATGACATGATAAAAATGTGGCCTCTGATTGGTGCCTGCTCGGTAGTTTGCCCAGACTTGTTGAGATCGGAACAGAAAAATGATCCATATGGAATAAGGTGGTCAAGGCACAAAATCAGTTTTTGTATAAATTGCTATAATGTTTAACAGTTAATGTTAAGTTTTGGTGTTCATTTTAGTAGCCTAGGCTAAATAGTTTACCAATTTACATAATGTTATTGCAAACTATTATACCGAGCAGCAGCCCCCTATATTTATGATTAACAATCAAATGATTAATTATTTAGAAACTAGTTGCAATGAATACAGGTCTTCTTATGAATGATGCAAAGAAGGCCCTTCGTTGCCAAATTAAATTAGGATACAATTATGAGTCATTCGCAAACTGGTAAACATTAAACTGTTGGTTACTTTAAAACAAACCTTCATCTGGGAGATCACAGGGATATGTGAATATTTGATCCGTTAACTGGTTGCGTGTGTCAGATTTATTGAATGACTCGGGCAGAAAACAAACATTGGTAAGGGATAGTTCACCCAAAAATGAAAATTATCCTATGATTTACTTTTCTTAGGTGTATATGACTTGAGGTGTATCTTCTTTCAGACAAAAACAATCAGAGATATATTTCAAAATATCCTAAGTCCTCCAAAGTTTGTAATGGTTGTGAATGGCTGGTCATCGGAAGTTAACGCTTTTTGGATGTACGTCAGATGGGTATGGCCGTCATGCCGGAAGCTCATTATTTTACTTCATAAAGTTTTAAATGAGGATAATTGTTGTACACAAACGCATCAATTCGCTTCAGAAGGCCTTTATTAAGGGTATTTGGGTAGCCATTCAAAACCATTATAAACCTTGGAGGACTGAGGATATTTTAAATCCATCACCGATTGTGTTCATCTGAAAGAAGATTGTCGTATCTTCCATAAATCTCTCTCTTTAAACAACTGAGTCAGCGTAATGGTGAAGGGATAGATCAAATAGGCCAATTGATGGAAGGTTTGTGAAGAAATTTCATGCTCACCAGTAAAAGTATTTTTTAATATTTTTAAAATGCAAAAATACAGTAATTTATTTTGATTCATGGTGTGGCTGCTATTTCTTGTAGTTTTATTTTAATGTTTTGATGTATTTTTGCCCAACCCTGCTAATACATATTTACTATAAAATATGGGCTTATCTTGTCCACAAATGTCCAAAAACTCTCAAGGTTAGTTCTCGTAATCAGAGTACTATGACAGTAATAGCACAAGACACATCACAAGAGTGCATATGCTAATGCTAAATATTTTATCAAATAGAAACTGAGAGTAAAAACATTTGGTAACACTATACTTAAAGCCTTTATGTATAAGGTATTCACATTGTATGATATAATGCATTATATATTTTCATAAATAATTGTAACCAAAGTTAAAATGTATTATAATATTTGCCGATTATGGTTGTTGGTTATTTTTCAGTGTTTTTTTTTGCATTATACTTTCATACGGTGTGTTCAATGAATAGACAAGTATTATAATGTCTTATAACTGTGGTTACAATTGTTCATGAAACCATACAATGCATTATAAGGTGCATTACAGGACATAATTAAGCATTTAAAATACTCTTATAAGACTTTAATTTAAGTGTTGCCAAACATTAAAAAAAAAAAAAAAAAAAAAAAAAACTTTACACAGCAAATTACAAATGTGTGGAAAAAAAGTAAATTCATTGATTTAAAATGAATGGGTTCCCCAAAGAACATTCCGCTCTTCAAATTTCTGGAATTGTAAAACTTATTTAAAAATTTTAACTAGAATTATTTCAGCATTTTTAAGTATATGGAGACAAAATTTTGTCATTAAAACAGATGTACCAGAGGAAACCTATTAGCCTTCAAATACTGGTCAATGGGGAGTCAAAAAGGTTGACAACCACTGTCCCAACACTGTATGCTTGTCAGAATCACCTTGGCTGGCAGACGTGAGGCCCATTTGAGTGTTGGCAAGGTTGCCAGTGCTGTTGGAGGCACTGAGAGAGGACGAGGAGTCATCGGGGTCCAGAGGTGTGGGGAGTGGCGGGGGAATCTGGATGTTGGTCAGGTCTGGTAGAGAGCCGCCTGTGTTGTGTGCCGCTGGGATTAGAGACGCAGTCATTTCCTGATCTGGAGATGGAAATATGCTGGGGAAATGACACAAGGCACATTAAAAGGGACCAAGATAAATAGATATGTCAACAGAAAAAGCCCATTGTACTGATTATGAAAACCCACTGTACTGCTATAAAGGAGTAGGTATGTCTAGATGACAGTTGGATAATAATTAATAGGGCTGGGTATCAATTCAGATGTCCTAATTTGATTTGATTGCGATTCACAAGGTCTCAATTCGATTCGATTCAATGAATTCACTGGCCCCACCACAGAAAAGTAATGAATGAATAATATAGTTATTGTTTTTATAGTTTTTGACCCATGTAATCTTATATTGTAATAAATAAGGTCACACACACACACACACACACACACACACATATACAGTTGTGTTCAAAATTATTCAACCCCCCAATGCTGTAAATGGTTTTAGAGAATTTAGAGTACATTTGTAATTGAATTCAGAATGAAATCCTACAAGGACTTCTTAAAGAAGCATATGCAACTAAAATGACATCAATTGGTTTTGTAATACAGTAGTAAATGTTTCTTTTGTGAATTCTTCATTGACACAATTATTCAACCCCTTAAAGACTACCACTCTGAAGAACAGAGGTCCATTGAAGTGTTTTCAATCAGGTATTGAAAGCACCTGTGGATGTCAGGGAGCAGCAATAAAGCCTAATAAGCACCAATTAGGCAGCTTTAAAATGACTGTGATACTCAGCTCCTTCTAGACATTTACTGGTGTGGTTACAAACATGGTGAAGTCAAGAGAATGGTCCAGGAAGACAAGAGAAGAGGTGATTACTCTTCACAGGAAGGGCAATGGCTATAAGAAGATTGCAAAGATGTTAAACATACCAAGAGACACCATAGGAAGCATCATTCGCAAATTCAAGGCAAAGGGCACTGTTGAAACGCTACCTGGTCGTGGCAGAAAGAAGATGCTGACTTCGACTGCTGTGCGCTACCTGAAGCGTAGAGTGGAGAAAAGTCCCCGTGTGACTGCTGAGGAACTGAGAAAAGATTTGTCAGATGTAGCTACTGAAGTTTCTGCTCAGACAATACGGCGCACCCTGCGTAATGAAGGCCTCCATGCCAGAACTCCCAGGCGCACCCCCTTGCTGTCTCCAAAGAATAAGAAGAGTCGACTGCAGTATGCCAAAAGTCATGTGGACAAACCACAGAAGTTTTGGGATAGTGTTCTGTGGACTGATGAAACAAAATTAGAACTGTTTGGGCCCATGGATCAACGCTATGTTAGGAGGAGGAAGAACAAGGCCTATGAAGAAAAGAACACCTTACCTACTGTGAAGCATGGCGGGGGGTCAATCATGCTTTGGGGCTGTTTTGCTTCTGCAGGTACTGGGAAGCTTCAGCGTGTGCAAGGTACCATGAATTCTCTTCAGTACCAGGAGATATTGGAGGACAATGTGATGCAGTCCGTCACAAACCTGAGGCTTGGGAGACGTTGGACCTTTCAACAGGACAATGATCCCAAGCATACCTCCAAGTCCACTAGAGCATGGTTGCAGATTAAAGGCTGAAACATTTTGAAATGGCCATCGCAGTCACCAGACTTAAATCCGATTGAGAACCTCTGGTGGGACTTAAAGAAAGCAGTTGCAGTGCGCAAGCCTAAGAATGTGACTGAACTGGAGGCTTTTGCCCATGATGAATGGGCGAAGATACCCGTAGCTCGCTGCAAGACACTTGTGTCAAGCTATGCTTCACGTTTAAAAGCTGTTATAACTGTAAAAGGATGTTGTACTAAGTATTAAGATTGAATGTCACTTGGGGGTTGAATAAAACTGATAATGATGTGAGCAGAGAAAAGACATTTGTGGTTATTTCATTATAAATGTTATGTTATATTTGTCTGACCTACACGTGCCTCTTTGATTTAATTGTAAGCAGGATGACTGAATGATCAAAATCAATGTCAAACCGGCCAAAACAATCAATTTCAGTGGGGGTTGAATAATTTTGAACACAACTGTATATATATATATATATATATATAGATCACATATATAAAATCACAATACTTGAAATCATTTAAAATTTCAAAGTAAACAGTCATTAATAAAACAGCATATTCATATATCAGCGTATAATAAATGTCACAAGGGTGTAGAGTTACATTCAAGCTATTTCAAGGCATGAAGAAATTTTCTTTCACAGGAAAAAAAATGTTTAAATGTGTCATTTTGGTGATCAAACATGAGATTTGAGGGATAAAATTATTGACGACAGGGGGACTTTAAGACTAATGCACGTATACAATAATGATAAACATGGGATCTTTATAAATCTGTAAATTTGCCCATAACACTTATCTGTATAGTTGTTGTACATATTGTAGACTTTGTATATTCTGCACTTACTGCCTGTTGCACATCTGGTTAGATGCTAACTGCATTTCGTTGCCTTGTACCTTACATGTGCAGTGACAATAAAGTTGAATCTAATCTAATCTAATCTAATCTTTATTTATTGTTTACCATAACTGTAACCAAATATGTTTACCTAGATACTCACAAAGACTAGTAATAAGATTAACGTCAATCAGATATTATGTTCAATGTTTGTGGAAATAAATTTGAGAACTGGATTTCGAGAATCGATATCGAATCAACCACAAAATGATTAATCCTTTTTGTTTTTTGCGCAGCCCTAATAACAAACAGATAATTCTTTGCTCAAATGAACATTTGACTCTCCAAATTGCATGGTCCAACACAATCAGTTTCAAAAAGAAAATCCAATGAAACCACACTTACTTGATGCCAGGTATTTTGTTTGACTTGTGCCTTGGTGAAGTATTCTATGAAAGAAATGAAGAAAAAAAACAAACTAATATTAATAACTAAAGATCACAACAAAACCATAGTAAAGAAATCTATTTTAAAATGTACCTTCTTATGATCCCATATCAGCTTTTGAACTTCTTTTTCCATGTCACTTTCATGTTCCCCTGTTCCTGGCATAGTGAAAAGAAGAACTAGTACATAGAGAGGGATGAAATCATACATTGAAACGTGTGGGAAAAATTCTACAGGATATAGTTCACTGCAACCTATAACCTGGCATTAGATCATTGATGAGTGCATTTAATAGATTAAAATAAAATAAAATAAACCTTGTTTTGGCTGCAAATCTTGAGACCCTCCTGCAAATGCATCTTGTTGGTTTGGGTTCAAAGTGCTCTGGTGCAGGGCAGAGTCTGAGTTGGTTCTACAGAACAAGCACAAAGAAATTCAGGTATCACATAAAAAATTTAAAAGTGTCTTCTAACTAAAATTACAAGATTATGTTGTTGTACCACAACATGCAGATTCAAATGTACAGTAGAGTGGTAAGCAGGTCAGATAATTACTGACATTAAGTAAGCAATATTATAATAAAAGGTAATATTCATGGTTAAAAATAAAATCATTAAAAAAAGACACAATTTACAATTAAAGGGGCTATATTTAAGAATTTTCATGTATCAATCGATTTTGTGTGAACAGCTTGTAACGAAAAACAAAACACAAAAAACGAGACCTGCCCCGACTTCCTAGGTTGTCTATGAATGCCTGTAGACTGATTTTTATGTGTCGGTTTCACCAACAGCCTCTCTTCTGTTGACACATGAAATGAATGCTTACACAATGTTCAGGATACTGCCGAAAGAACTATTCTGTCAATGTGTCATGCGAAGAAATGTGATGGATTCAAACTATGGTCTCACATAGCCACATCTATATAGACTATAGTCTCAAATATATTTTATAATCAAACTCTCGTAACAGTTTAATTTGAATTACCATATCTGTCGACATGATGCCGGTAAATCGTAGAGCTTGTGCAAACATGTCCACATCGCTTTCTAAACAGCCGCTTTCTCACGCTTTCATTTGTCGCGTTTATTTTATTATTGAGAGGAAAGTTCACAGCACATAGTATACATACAGTAGTATATATATTCATCTAAATGTCGCTCTCAGCAGCCGAGATGGCGTCTGAATGTTCGTTAACAATATATTGCTGCAAAGGTATTTCCAACTTCCTCTTCATTCTAAGCGAAGAACAAAAAGCAACTTCGCTGTGAGTACATCAGAGGACTGAATCGTGTTGTCTCTTGTACATTACATGTGCGAGCACGAGCAATAATTGAATGGCTGCAGTTCACTTAATGGCCACCGGTATCAATAAAAATAACAAGGGTTTCTGAATTCTACATAAAGCCCCTTTAAACAACTTAACAGTTAAAAGTTACAATAACAACTACATAAAATCTGAGTTTATTATTTGAGTTATCATAGAGCTATGAAGCATAATTATTTACATGCAATTTTAACAGCTATCTGGCTTACTAGTCCTGCACATACAGTATGTACAATCTTTAGCACATGCAAACAGACTGTGTGAGTATAAACTCTCACCTCCTCCAGCTGGTATCAGGTGGGGGTGACAGATACACAGAGGCATATGGACAGCTGTCAATGTGAGATTCAGCATTAAGGACTTCATAATGTCAGTATAAGCAAATCACAGAATTTTTAAATCAATATGTTTTTGTATGCCACGCAGTGTAGAGCAGTGCAATAATTCTGTATGCATTCATGACTAGACTCATCAAGGATATTTGACGACCATGTTTGTCCACAGAGAGGGGTCTGCGGTGTGGCGACGTGATGCGATTCCTGTCCCGATAGACCCTGTCCACCAAGCCATGGTGACGAGTCGTTCTACTTGTGTCCAATACTGAATTCTGAAAAGGAGTCTGATTAAAACCAACAAACATGCAGTAGAGCACCATGATTAATCGTTAAAAGATCACAATCTTGATTCAAACATCCATGCAATCTTATTACTAGATGACAACGATTCCGCTATGCCTATTAAACCGTTGATAAGTACGATTCCAGTGAACATTCGCAGCCGCTCAGTCAGAGAATGTAGTTGTCATGAATAGGCAGAGCCTAAATCTAATTTTTTGCCACAGATGCCAATGGCTGGTGACTTAAGTAAATTGACCTGCCATAAATACTTTTTACTGGCCAATGAAACAGAGTAATCCTTAATAAAGTTACAAATGATATGAGCAATCAGTGATTGTTCTGTCTTTTGTCGATTGATTAGTATTTAATACACAAACAGCAGCAGGAATATTACGCTGCTGTCACTTTAAGAGCTAACACACAAATCTAATATACTGTTACACATGCGTTTTATTTCTCAACTGTCTATGTATAATTAAGACTTAACTGGCTATGTTTACAAGGATACTTGCCAAGACATAATTTTGTCTGAATATGTCTGTTCACGCACAAGGAAACATAAAAAGAGAGCTCAATTTTGTATTGGAGCGCTGTCTGAGACTGGGCACGCAAATTTGAGCACAGAAAATTTGCCACACAGTGTGCGAGTAACGGATTGACTTCCCAAATTCTTGAGCTTGAATATTTTAATTGACAGGGCTTATACTTGAGGTTGGAACACTGCTCTGTCAACTGTCCCGAGTGTCATTCAGGTTTGTTCACATTCATCTTCTTATAATTCTGCATTGTTGGAATTCATAAAAATGTTACCGACCAACTGGTGACTGACAACTTTTCATACACTCGCCAACACTGATTTTTACTTGCATTTGGTGCTTGGTAAGTGTTCATTAATTTTAGACCCTGTGTGAAAAGGTATGATGAAAAAGCTTCACAAACAAAACAGTCTTTTCAATCACACAGTATCGTTATTTCTGTGTTATACTCAAATTATCACGGAAGTACTGGGAAGTTTATAGTTTGGATATAAACAATGATGTCTACGATCAAAATAGACTAAATAACTTGATGCTTGATTGGATCAATTATTTTGTTAAACCAGTAGGTGACACAAGTGACTTAAAAAAACGTATTAGTCGAGTTGAATCAAGTCTTTATGATTGAGTTATTGAATTATTCATTCAAAACCATTTAAAAAAAATAATTTGTTCAAATTAATGACATTTTTTTCAATTAACATTATGTCAGAACCTCTAGTAAATTACGTCATTTCGTTTAGTTGATTTAATTAAGAATCGTGATCTCTATTTTAAACAAAACAATTGAGATTCTCAATTTATCAAGAATCATGCAGCTCTAATATGAAGAGAACATTTGGTATTCCACATATCTATTCATACTCTATATCACCTGCTCCTTACCTGAAAGGGAAGGTCCATGGTAGTGTTTCCAATCTGATTGACATTTGGCAAAGAGCCACCGTAGTACTGTCCTCGGTTCTGACCGAGCTGTAAATACTGGGTCTTCTGTAACTGTAACTGCAAGAAAGAAAACAAACAACCAACAAAACTGTGAGATGCTAATTAGAATAAAACTTCCCAACTGTAAACAACATCCAATGATCAAGGATTATTTCTCAATTGAAAAAGAGGTTATTTCCAATTATACGTAAGGACACAAGGAAGGAAACCTTGTAACAATAACCATAACTATATTAGCGTCCACACCAACATACATTTACACTCTAATTATAAGCGCTCTATATGCAGTTATGTCATCTTGCACTTTAAATGCTTGAGCCGAATTTATTCAGGAAGCCTGACAATAGCCTGACAGTTTTTATTGTTCATCAGCTGGAAAAAGAGCTGCATTAAAGGGATTATTCACCCCAAAATTTAAATTATCCCATGACTTACTCACCCTCAAACCATCCTAGGAGTATATGACTATCTTCTTTCTGACAAACACAATCGGAGATATGTTAAAAAAAAATATCCTGGCTCTTCCAAGCTTCATAATGGTAGTGATGGGGGCTTGAGATTTTGAAGCCCCAAAAAAGTGCATCCATCCATCCATCCATCATAAAAGTAATCTACACAGCTCTATGAGGTTAACAAATGCAAATGCTGGTTTTTGTAATAACAATATCCATATTTCAAACTTTATAATTACACTAGCTAGTACACGAGTCTAGTCTGACCCGACGCATGACATATTGACCAATGCATCATAGCGCAGAGGATTGAGCAAAACAAAACAGCGGTCACGAATTAGAAGTCTAAAAGCAGAAATTTTAAAGAAAAATGTTGGGTTTTCAAAATAAGAATAAGTGGCATCTACTCTCACCTAAGCTACTCCTACATCCTATGTTATACGTCAGGTCAGAGGTCACCCTTCCACCTGAACTTTACTTGCATATGGCTGTTGCCGGAAGCCAGTTATTGTAGTTTATAAAGTTTTTAATATGGATATTTTTCTTACAAAAACCCATTGCTTCACTTCAGAAGGCCTTTATTAACCCCTGGAGTTGTATGGATTAGTTTTATGATGGATAGATACACTTTAGTGGGCTTCAAAATCTCAAGCCCCCTTCACTTCCATTATAAAACTTGGAAAAGCCAGGATATATTTTTAACAACTCCGATTGTGTTCATCTGAAAGATGATCATCATATACACCTAGGATAGCTTGAAGATGAATAAACCATGCGACAGTTTTCATTTTGGGGTGAATCATTCCTTTTAATACATCACACCGGGCATGCATGCATATGTTATCATGCATATGCTGCGGATTTAATAAAATGTTGGAACCACCTGAAATTATCAAGAGAAACAAACAAGGAAAACAAAACAGGAAAATTGTGAGCATCACTTTGAAATGAGTATTTAGTCTGAATCTTGTTTCAGTTAGTATGTGTGATCACAACCCTGTCATCATAGTTTGCAGGAGTCAGCAATAGTTTATTATAAACAAACACCGAGGTTTATCCCTTCAGTAAGGAATGGCATCCGAAATTAAAATTTAGGCGCTAAAACGCATCTAGCACTCGATTTGGCCTTGAAAACATTCCAGCTTTAACGGCGAGAGACTGCAATGTGGCTGTCAAAACACACATGCTCAATTCCATTCACACTCACACACTGCAGATGTGAGCATGGCAACTTTTATAAGGCCTCGTCGTGACCGACTGTTATTGTCAAATATCTCAACACAGTCCATTGGAAGGCAATCCATTAATCAACGCTGGAGATAAACACGCACCAGAGAGGGGCGTTTGTTATTGTTTACGTCCAGACAGGCGGGTTCCGTGCGTGTCGTATCAACATAAATTCTGCCCCGCACGTCGGACTGCTAATGAAAGCTGCCATAAGAGAGAAAACAGACACACTTACACGGGCTGCCCGAGTAATACTCAGGTCTTTCATCACCTCCTCGAACGCAGCTGTCTCTTCCGCTTGCTTCTGGTTGTGTAACGCGATCTTTTCGCTGAATTTTCGCGGATTGTTCGAGGTCGCCATGTTTCTCTCCTCCTGAGCTCCGCTCTGGTTCAATGAGACGCTGTTGCGTGCGCGCGTCCGTGCGCGTGGGCATAGTGGACACGCACATCTGGAGCGCGCGGGTCCTCCTCGTCTGTTCTACAGGATGATCATGTGTGAACGAAAGAGGATTAGAAATGGGAATAAGGTGATGCTCAACGATTCATTGATGCATATGAGGAAGAAATGTTAAGTCATTGAACTCAGCAGTCTGTTGTTAAATTATGAGATAATTTCAGATTTAAACAGATGTAACATGGCCCACCCTGGCCCCATGCCAGAATAACTGATTTCAATATTTCAGCTCCAGATTTTGAGAGAGATCATGCGTTTCGGACATCAAAAATCCGCTAGACACATGCTGTTTTTGCTCCATCAAAGTAAATAGAGCAAACAGCAGAATTGCTGTCTCCGGGCAACAGTGTTTTATTCCTCAAAGACTCAGACGAATCAGATGAGTAAATAATTCAGTTAGGCCACCCATTCATAAATACAGTAGTTTGCTAAAAGAAATTAAAAAGTGAAAAATTGATTGGATTCAACTCACTCATTTAGATAGTGACTTGCTGGCACCTACTGGCGGGTTTGGTTTCATATTTAAAAAGTAGCCTATTATTTCATTTTTCCTCAGTCAATTAATACTTCTACATTAAAACTGTAATATTTAAAACAATCTCACGAGATAATTTATGCACAAAAAGTAATTCATTGCTAATTACAGTGTAACTACAGTGTAATAACAGTGTAATAATATTTAACTCCCAGAAGAAATGTGTAGAAAAATTACACATGTTATATAGCACTCTTGTTTATGTGTTTTGTGTCAATATTAAATAAAACTGTTGGAATAATTCAGCTGTTTTACAAATAGTTGTGTGTATGGTTGCAACCTGGATATTTGTTCACAGCATCCAGCACAATCTGTGTAGCCAAGAACACATAACCTACAATACTGAAACTGAAAAAGAAACTTGCACTGGCATATCTTATGTCAGTGCCATTGTTTTTTGTCAAGATGCACATCTATAAAAGCTACTTTAATATCCTAATTAAACTATAAGCCCTAAACCCTGGCTTAATTTAAGCCCTACACTGTAAAAAAATGACTGTAAATTTTACAGTATAATACTGGCAGCAGGGTTGCCAGCCAGTTACTGTAAAATTTACAGTAGTGTTACTGTAATTTAATTTACAGAATTTCCCTGTATTCTCTGATTACAGTAAATAACTGTATTTTTTTTTAATTACGAAGGGTCAATTTACAGCGATATTCTGTAAATTTGAGTCAAACCAACATGTGACCCCAGAATGCATTGCAGTTTACAGCAAGCGGCTGTAAAATAATGCTGTAATTTTTACAGTAATTCATTACAGTGCTGTGAAACCAGGCCATAATGTGTTTGTGTTCATCTCAGAGGTGAGGTGAAGTCCAGTCCTCCAAGACCAAAACAAAACCATTCAAGAGTGGAGTTAATGAGATAATTAATTTATTGATTAATGATTGTAATTAATGATTGTACATTAGTAACGAATACCTGCTGTTAGACATTAAGACATTAAATCTCTCAAGATCTCAGGAGAGGAATATTAAAAAACTCCACTATTTAAAAAAATACAGCAATTACCAGCTTCACTTAACATTAACCAGTTTGACTTCATTTCTTTCATACATCTACAAAAGGTCTTATTGAAAATTACCAGTTGCTTAGATATTGATGTTTTATTTAAAATATTTGGTTTGAAGTCACCATTATGGACATCAGTGTTTGCTTTAGTTGGACTCTTGACCCTCGACTTTTTAACATTATATTTTTTTCTCTGGCTGCTATAACTTTGTGTTTGCAGAACACGTTTGTTACGACAAGCAAAACCAACATCTGGTGATGTCGGCTACCTGTTGATGGTGGCATAACTATCATGTACTGGCCTTATTTACTGCTCTCATTCAATGTTTAATGTGTAATAGGTGATGTTTTATTATTTTTTTGCACATAGTTTATTCAACAGCTTGAGACCTGGTAGTATTGTGACAATCAGATATTCGAGATGATTTCAAATACACATTGTGCATATAGTTATTATTGAACAACTATAATCTAGACAAACACAGACAGGAAGAATCAGTGTATGAATCTCAACAATGGTGACAATCAACAAATAAAAACATCACAAAACAACTAAAGTCACAATAAAACAATATCAAAAAAATAAAAGTAAATAGTAAGAATAATAGGAAATACTAAGACAATTAGTTTGCATTATTCATTCCTGGGAGTCATGGATGAGATTGGTACTATGCATGCATTGCGACATAAATGCTTTTGTTGACTGTCACCGTTGTCAAGATTTATACTATTATATATTATATAATTATATATATTGTTAATGTCTTTATGTCTGAGTGTGAGTGATACAGTTAAAAACTTTCTTTGCATAATGTGTTTTAAAAATTTGTCAGATTGTATTAACACAGCTGGATCTCATGTTGTAGAATCAAAAATTAAGAGTAATCCCTTACTTTACTTTTAGAAGGAAAATTAATTAAATTACAGTAATTAGTTAGTAATGCATTACACCCAACACTGAAGAACGTAAATCCATTCTTGCTGCGTCTGAGCTGCATTAAACTGTTTAAATACAAAGGTGGATTTTGTTGAATGGTACAGTGTCTTTTTTATTCTGACAGAATTTAATGATTAAATGTAAGAATCTGACATAAGAGGACACAAATAATACATTTAAAAATACTGTTCATCTCCAGCTTTATTGCTCAGTGTTGTTTCCGGGTTTTGATCTCTCAACCGAGAGAGCACATTCTGTATTTCATCATATTATAATGAGTATTTAATACTACCTCTAAACTTTGACTAGGCTAGACATGTTACATATGAATTGTTCTACGATCCTCAAATAATGCTTAATTTTTTGTGTATTTTGTGCTACTCCATAATGATGTGGTTGAAGTCATTTGTAGCATAGTGCCCAAACATTAACTCAAGCCCAAGGGCCTCCAGTCCCCTTAGTCCTGCCCTGATTGTATTCATTTGTGCTATTGTTTGTAACTTGTTCATTTGTTCTTATTTTATTACTGATTATTTGCTTATCTTTATATTGATTAAAATACTATTTAATTGTATATGTTTATTCATTCGTTCATTCATCCATTCATTCATTCATTCATTCATTGCGGTGGGGCCAGTGGAAAAAAAAATAAATTCAGGTAAAAATCTGAACCAGAACCTGAAGAAAAGCTCCTGAACTCTGAGAGCACCTTTTAAGACCTGCTCTTTTGTTATAAAATAAAGTTTTGTTACAGGGAAAAAATAAAAAAATATGTTAAAACTCTGGGCCCACCAGGATTTTCACTTGGCCCACCTTTTCAAAGCTGGAACTGAGCCTGTATAACACAGTAGTTATTTATTTATTTTGAGTTGGACATGATAAAAGCACAACTTTTTATTCATAGAGGGATTAAGTGTTTTGATTCGCCAAAATAACACTTTAATATGATCCGTTCATCTGTCGGAATCTAGTTATTTTCTAGTAAGTTTTAAATATTGATATTTTTCTCATTAACCCCCCGGAGTTGTGTGCATTACATTTATGATGGATGGATGGATTAACTTTTTTAGGCTTCAAAATCATACCCCTATTTACTGCCATTATAAAACTTAGAAGAGTCAGGACATGATTTGACTCAAATTGTATTCATCTGAAAGAAGAAAGTGATACACCTAGAATGGCTGGAGAGTAATGGGGTTATTTTCATTTTTGGGTGAAAAAGTATGCCTTTAAGAGCCATTTGTTCGTCAGTCTGCGGCCTTTGGTTGTCGGGATGTTGAATTCGAACAGTAGAATAATCAGTGTTGAAAATGAAAGTTTATGAGATCCTTCGGTTCCCATATTTATTTTTCATTTTAATGTTCATGAATAAGAACAATTCTCAGTTCCCAACTCTAATGAAGAAAATCTTTCTGTCTGCCAGGTGTAGTAAGATGTCGGGTCCACCCAGACGTGTCATGATGTATATCATATTTAATATTTAATGCTAGCTCAAAGTATTGTTTAGTTATCATTCTTTGGTTTGTTAATAAATGTAGCAACTGTCACCGTCAATTTGACAAATACGAAATGAAACTCTTTTTATTTGGTAAAGTAGGCTACAATTAAACAGAACCATGCAAGCATGTGGAAGGAAGTGTTTTACAGCAGATGGGGGATTTTTTTAATAGAGAAACAGAAGTTCTATACAGTTGAGATAACGATCAGATGTTGCTTAATATGTGCAGTTACATATCAGTTTCGTGGAGGGTTATTTGCAGTAGCCAACCATCAAAGATTTCACTCCCATATGTTTCACATCAGACAGTCTCTCATTCATGATCCTTGATTAAATATTATTCTTATATTTTTTGAGTGATATTTATGCATCACAGTCAATAAAAATAGAGGCAAAGAAGTGAAGTCAAATTCTTGCAACCTGAAAGTGGAGCTTTTGTTTTCACAGGCTAACTAATAAAGCGAAGAACCCATTTAGCTCCTGTTTATCTGTCTAGAGCAAACCTAGCACTGGAAAATCGAGTTTCTTTCAGTTTAGTCTTCTAGTTTAGGCTAAGTAGTTAAACAGAGCTGTCTGTTTGACATACTAACACAGCATACTGTACTTAAAAAACAATTTCCATTGAAACCGGAATCATTTTCCATAAATTGGATGGATTTGAATTAGGGGTTTTCCAGCTTGATGCTTGTCAACATTACTGAGAATGGGCCTCAAAGTAACACATTAAGTGACTTTTTTTTTTTAATCAAGAATGATGTAGTTCTTTCAATAATAATTTTTGCCCACGAACAAAAATTAACAATCATGCAAACATATCTTAGTTTGAAGGCAAATGCATCATTTTTAACACCAGGGGGTGATATAAGCACAATTGACCAGGACAATGACCTCAACTATCTTGTTTCTTTTTTACATGAAGCTGACATTGTTATGCCATCTTTTTTGAAACCATATACACCATGTACACTTGTCCTAATAATAAAAAAAAAACTATGAGCAAAAATGTGCTAAGTGATCTTGCAATGTTAGCATAACTAAGTTCCTTCTTTTCTAGAGGACGTCTCGGTCTATCACCACTATCAGCATTTCCCACAACATCTGAGCTACTTTCATATTTTTCATTTCTTTTCTAATTTTGAGCTTCAGTCTTGATCTGGCTAACCAGCTTTCATTTCTGTATATTCAAATTAGTCACATTCAGTGATTTCCTTCTACATTGATGGGCCAGTGTTAGCATTACCAATACCTTTCATAGATTTAAACTCTATTATTTCTGAAGGATGTGTGATCAACATCAGATGAAATGTAGGCTACGGAACAAATGAAGTATTTAATGAACAGACACAGGTTAAGTTTAAAAGGTCCTCCTTAGCTATTATTATTATTTGCATATCAATTATTGAACCCACAAATCTAATTTTCAGAGCAAGTTACTGTTTATAGGAAGACAACAGGAAGAATGATTGTGTGGGGGTGTGAATTTCCAGGTTGCTTGACTACTGCAACGAAAGAGGAACTTTTCGGCTTTCTGCAAAAAGAAACACCAAACGGCAGCTTGATAATTTCTGCCTGCTGCTGTGAGACAGACATAGGTCATAGAGTTTCACCTACACAATACGGTAAGGTTAGTTCTATTACGAACGATACATTTGGGTTATATTAGTCTAATTTTTTTCAAGTTCAATTTGATTGATTTCAGTGTACTTAACAGTACTAACAGTACTTTCTCTTGTTGCGAAATATGGTACTTTATTTATGTAAAATAAAGTGAAACGTCAAATCCATCGATGTTTTCTGCTTCATTTTAGATATAATAACATATTTTTTCTGTCTTTTTAGACCATGTCTGTAAATAGCACTAGTTGGCCAAGTAATTCTACAGAGTCCACATCCGTCGAAAGCACCCAGTCACTTGGACTTGCTGTTGGTTTGCCCATATTCTTTGTGGCTTTGCTTCTGGCGGCGATAGCAGTGCTACTCTGGTTTCGACACAGAAAATCAGTTGATATTGTGTCATCTAATAAATTTAAGAGCCAAGATAAGAGCCACGATGGTCATTCCAGGGAGTCTCCATACATTGGATACGGCGGAGGTCTTCAACCTACACCGCATAGCCCAATCTATGAGAACTTTCAGAGTGGACAGTCCAATCTGCAAGAATTTCAGAGGAGTGCTGTAGAAAGTGAAAACACAGACAGGTAAGTCATCCCGGTAATGTTGACCATCAGAAATCTGGTGATGAGAAGGCTCCAATAAATCTATGAAGTAGAAATGGAATCTCCAGCTAAGTTCTATTTGCTGTCTGTTTCTGTTTTGCAAGATCATAGTGACATCATGAATATGTGGCAATAGTGGTATAACAGTCAGCGAGAGTTACATTAAAGGAGTTTCCATTTTGTCATAATATTTGCTGGGTTATATGGTGGTGCAAATTTTACAATTCGCCTTGTTGTAATGTATTTTAATGGTTAATTTAAGGATTTAAGAACTGAATTTCACTTTCCCCCCCATTTAGAGTCCATCAAGCATACCCGGAGTGTGATCCACATGATGCAATCTACAGCAATGATCCTGCTCTCTTTAATCCAGATCAGCCAGAACTCTCTGAGGATATTTACATCATGCCAGATGCTTGAACGTCTGAAATGTTTTGCTGTCTAATATTCATCCTTCTAGTTTAATTGAATATTTTGAACGGGCAAGATGTGAAACAGTAACAAGTGTTTATTTTCAGTTTGTCAAATTAAAGGCAAAACATTCTGCCCAAGAAATAGACTTGACCCGAGCAATTCAAATGCCCTCACCAACATTGCAAGAGCCAGCTTAGTTTATTGACCGAACTCAGTGAGACAGCAAAACGTAATCATGACCTCATTGATCACAGTTTAACAGGTGTCTCTGCCGATTGTAAATATTACCAGCTGAAAAGACCAGCTTTGACCAGAGTGAATGTTCCAAGCTAGTACAGACTGGTTTACTCTGGTTTGGTGGACCAACATTGCTAAGTTTTTCTTCTTGAGTTGCTGGTAGATATGCTGGACTTTTCACATATGCCTCTCTCGTGTTTTTAATGTTTAAAAATGGTTTCTTCGTGATTTTTTGAATACTACTGTTCAAAAGTTTGGGGTCAGTAAGATTTTTTTTTTTTTTTTTTAAAGAATACAATACTATTATGCATTAAATAGGTCAAAGGTGACAGGAAGGACATTTGTAATGTTATAAAATATCTCTATTTCAAATAAATGCTATTCTTTTGAACTTTATATTCATCAGAGAATCCTGATAAAAAATGTGTCATGGTTTCCACAAAAAATTTAAGCAGCATATTTGAATGATATCTGAAGGATCATGTGACACGGAAGACTGGAGTAATGACTGCTGAAACTTTTGTGAATAAATTATGAAGTTTTGTGAAAAAAAAAATTATGAATAGATTATATTTTTTCACATGTATAAATTATATTTTACAATATACTTAAAATATATGTTAAGAGACTTATTTCAAAAATCTTACAGAATCTAAATTTTTGAATGGTGTATGTGCAGTGCATGTTATATGCCTCCTATTTCATAAGATATATATGCTTATGTCCATTCCAAACGTGTTTTTTTAAGCTTTCATATGAATTAGGTGACCGCAATAACTATCCATCCTGACTGTGCCTTATGATCTTTATGTCACTGTGACTCACTGGAATCTTCTCTCAGTGATTAGCTACAAATTAGCTGAGAGTGTTTTTTCCACTTCCACATCTAAATTAAACTGGTGGAACATTAGACAAGTAGGCAGGTTTATATTGCACTATGAAGCCATCAGAATGTCACAATCAGAGATGTAAAATTCAGTCTTTGCTTGCCATAGTCTTGGTGTTGTTCATACACCTCTCTGAAAATGTACAAAATAATTGCAGCATATCCTGTTGGGAAGTTACTGTTTCAGATATATTTCTCAATCTCAGATATCAGATGAGATTGTTGTTGACTTTTAATTACCCGACAGTGGGTTAATGGCCATTGATCAGTTTAAACATTACACTGGCCCAGTCCCACTAACCTGCATACTTTACATAGTGAGCCTCAGGACTTAAATGTGTGTGAGATTCACTTGCACGGAAATGTTTAATTTGTAATTTTTTTTTTTTAATTTTTATCATAGACATGCATTTTCATGCTTTGCAAACCTAAATATTTGTTTTGCAAAGTGTGCTTGTCAGGTTTTCAGTGAGGCAATATTATCAAATTGTTGACATAGACAAGGTTTTGGTGAAATTGCAAGAATGACTTGTGACGGTTCAGGATGAGTTGGACAGTAAAAACTAATCATCAATGTCATGTACAGTATGCCATAAGTTTCCAATAAAAGTGTTTTAGAATTTATGACTGTTTCTGAATTTTCTGTAATTTCCAGCTCATATTTAAAAAATGTCTAAGAAAACTTTTGCCTTCAGAATCATTGAAAAATGAAAAAAGTACCCCTTTTGCCTTCAGAACTACATTACTTCTTCGCGACATAGATTCAACAAACATTTGTGCTGGAAAATATCGCAGATATTTTGGTCCATATTGATAATCATGCAGTTGCTGCAGATTTATCGAATGCACAGACATGATTCAGATCTCCTGTTCCAGCACTTCCCACAGGTGCTCTATTGGATTGAGATCTGGTGACCATTTGAGTATTGTCGTGTTCATGAAACCAGTTTGAAATGATTTGAGCTTTAACATGGTGCGTTTGGAAGTAGCCAGTGCCAGACGGGTTGGTGTCAGACCATCAACCAACAACCAGGCCACGTTCAAAGTCACTTAAATCACATTGAAGATGGGTAGACTGAGGATATAAAGAGATGGGCATGGTCAGCAAAACTAAGGAGGTTTAAACGATGCTCAACTGACCCAGTTTGATTGACAGGCGATCTGACCAATCATAACCCCGAATCCGCCATTTTGTCTGACAAAGCAGTAGTTAGTAGATTAACGTTGGTGAACTTGAACTTGAAAAATTGTGTGAACTCACGTCTTTACACGCTTGAACCAACATTACTTCTGATGTCCATTCATGCTTATTTGATACTATAAATGAACTAGTAGGGGTCTTTGCAAAGGGTTAATTGCTTATTTATTTTGCCATATTGTTTTATCAAACTAAAACATTTTTTATTCATGCATGAGCCGGTTCTTTCTCTTTGAAGCCAATCAAGTGATAGTAATGAAGTACAAGGAAGTCAATTAGTTTATTGCTTTATGCTTGACTGTGTGATGATTACAATTATTATTATCGATAAATGATTACATTATGTCTAAACAATACATTAGTCAATGTATCTCAAAAATATTTACAGTCAGCAAAAGCCTGCAGAGTCAAAAGACAACTAATATTTATGGACACATAAATACAGCGACACCAGTGACACAGTATTATGTAAATAGCGAGCGTTCACAAATGATCTCATGCCTCCACTGTGCTTGCTTCAGAGTGCATTCCCTCTCTGGTCAAGGCCAATGACACTATGTGTGCTTTCAAGGCTACAGATGTAAGACCTGGGCTATCTTTATAGATGTGATAAATATGGATATAATTGGATAACATGGATAAATATCTTTTATGTATATTTATGGCATGACCTCACCTTGAAATACTTTCAAGAAATGAGCGGATATTGTAAAATGTTGACTGTAATCTAAAAGTTTACACTTTATGTAAAACGTATTGTGAATTCATTTTATAGTTCATTGTCACATGATCTGAGTGAGTCATACACAGATGATTCATTCTGATGGTCTATTTCTCGAAATTTAATAGTACGAGGAGGAAATTACGTTGTGGACTCCAAGCTTTTTAACAATATCCGGAGTTTAGCAGCTCAAACTCGACCTCGTTTCACATAAACTTATTGTATGTGAAGATGTTCATCTGTGTCTTTATTGAAATGTGAACAGTGATTCACCCATTATTCATTAGCCAAACATCCATACTGAAAATATATGATAAATTCCTCAAAGCAGTATTCTTTATTTACATTTCTTCAAAAATACAAAAGGTTTCTTGGTTCATTTACAACAGCAACAAGCCAATAAAAACAGTACAAAACAATTCAAATAAATTACAATAAATAACTTGGTATTCCAGTATGTTAATCATGTGAAAATACAGTACCCATTCAACATGTCAGTGTATCCAGGTAAGCAGGCATCTAGTTTGAGAAGAAGCCAAACTATTTTATGAACCTGAGGAATGTAATGTAACCAAACGTGTGTGCGAACATTTATTTGTATTGCATTGACAAGATATTTAGCTTCCTTTTCATCTGGTCTATTGAGAAGATAATGTTCGGTTAATAATCAGTCTCTTTTAAAACATGTGCCAATGTTGCTCATGCACAGTGGCATCTACTAACTATCAAATCGTTGAAAGGCGTGAGTTTCAGCTTTCCACGACTGTCATAGTGCATGAGAACCATTGGCTCATAGACAGCTGGTACGCAGCAAGGCCCGGGTGTCGTTCCTTTGGACATCAGATGCAGACGAGACTTAACTTGAGTGTGCATACTGGCAGGTTTATAATTATGCGGACAGGAACCGTCACAGTAGTGCATTGTATAGCCCGAAGGAGCGATAACCCAGTCTGACCAGCCAATATCTTTGAAGGAAACATTTACTGACTTTCGCCTGCAGTGACCTTCATCCTCAACACCTTCCTCCTTAGCAGAGAGAGCTCTCCTGCTTCTCCTCATTGCTTGGTCAAGTTGTAAAACAAGCTGAGGCGTGGATTGTCTACCCACTTCTTGATTTTTGAGAAGGCAAATTTCAACAACTAAAAGCTCAGCACTTGTGTCCTTAAGCCACTTCTCAACTGCAACTGTTAAATCCAACGTGACATCTCGAGAGTTCAAGTGCCTTGTGTGAAATACAGTCTCTTTATGAAAACCAAGAGGTTTATGCATTCTAACCACAATGTCTTTTGATAGCCATGGCTGGCCGGGTGTAATTTTGTCCATGTGTGGTCTCTTAATTTGCAGCCTTGCACGTTTAAGGTTGACTCCAGTTTTGATGCGTGCGTTCTTGTGAAAAGCTGCTCTGAACCACTGCTGTCTTGAATCCATGCTGGAATTCAGAGGCTGTACTGTTAGGAAAATAATAAGAAAACTGAAATTAGACAAAACAAATATGTAAATATGTTCCAAATAAAAGAATTATGTATTTTAATTTTTAATCCACTTGAGTACAGTGAATATATACATTCAATTAAACATAGATGTGTATATTTGTTTTGTGTGTGTATGTATATATTGATAGACACACATTAACACACATATACACATAACAAATATTGAGTTTACTACATTCAGTTCAGTGAAAAACAAACATTAAAAGCGAGTTCAGAACAAAAAACTGAAACTAGACAATGCAAACTAAAATAAATACACAAAAAGTTTTTTTATACATTTAAGGCCATGAAAATACACATATCTTTAAACCATATTATATATCTATATATATATATATATATATATGTGTGTGTGTGTGTGTGGTTTAAAGATATGTATATTTTCATTGGACTCAAATGGATATAAAAAATTGTATGTATTTATTTGTGTGTAGTTTGCATTGTCTAATTTCATTTTTTTGTTATTCTGAACTCGCTTTTAATGTTTTTTTTTTCCCACTGAACTGAATGTAGTAAACTCAATATTTGTTATGTGTATATGTGTGTGTATGTGTGTCTATCAATATATATATATATATATATATATACACATATATATATAATTGGGGGCGTAAATGGACTTAATGCTGGTAACCCAATGCACAGGACAACATTGATACCAGAATGAAAATATTTATGATTCTGAAGCTTAAAATACAGAAAAATATGAATATGCTTGCACTCTGTCATTGACTAGATATATTTCAAATAATGTAGGCTACTTTTTACTGGTAACATAAGACATTTGGCATTTTCAGGACCCTCAAATATTCCCCCACTGCATTATTACACATTATATTCAACATTATATATAGTAGCTCAATGTATTACTGACACAAATACATATTGTCTCTATCCACGATCCATCCCCAGCTTTTTTGTATTGCGATATTGTGATACGATATATTGTTACCCCCCTAACATATATAGTGAATTGTATGTGTGACTATGTATGGAATTAATGCTTTTAAGTTACACAATTAAGCTTTTTTACTTTACATAATTATACTAAATGCTTACCTGTGGTGGGAAAGAGCACCGTAGAGGCTCTTCTTGCAGGCTGAAGCTCCTGCTCGTCGCTGGAATTCCCTTTAAGCAGTTGTCCAATTCTCCTGTACTGACGGTACATTCTGACCAAGTCCTGGTGAGAAGCTCTTCCTCCAGGCCTGGGTGGTGCGTCCATCCCCAGGTACTCCAGAATAATGGCCTTCAGAGCCTCAAGCTGCAGGCCCGTGTATGTTTCCTCATGCTCTAGTTGAGCTGTACACTCTCTCAGACAAGAGCTAAAAATAACAGCCCCAATAGAAAGGAGAAAGCACTGTGCTACTGAGTTCTGCATGGCAAGTTCTTTTTGTTTGTGCTGTCTTTGTGTTGGTCAGTGCAATGAATGACATTCCAGACATGCTTTCATTTATACAGGTACAGGCCACGCCCTCACCGGAGAGGATTGCTCATCTACACCCACGATGAAACTAGACGTAAAGTAGCCATTCCCCATGACATCATGTCATTATGACTTTAGGATAATACTGTCACCAAAAAGTGAAATTTGTCTTGGACTTGGGACTTGCTGAACACACACACACACACACACACAGGTTTGTTTTGCTATCTTAGTGAGGACATTCCATAGGTGTAATGTTTTTTATACTGTACAAACTGTATATTCTCTCTCCCCACACTAACCCTACTCCTAAACCTATCCATCACAGAAAACAATCTGCATTTTTACATATTTAATAAAACATTGTTTAGAATGTTTTTATGGCTATTTTAAATATGATGAAATGCCTCATAAAACAGGTATACGTCGTAATACAAATACAAATACAAATTTGTGTCCACATCAATCATGAAAACAAGCACACACGCAATACAATGCCACGTTTGTTCAACATTAGTATTATTTAAAACAAAATGTTCAAACAATAGTGAATAATATGTACACAAACGCATAATATTTAACAATGAGGCAAAATAAGATAAGAACAGTATTTTTAATTAAATTAATTTCTTTACTATGCTTCTACATTATGTAATTCTATATTTGAACAGCTCTCAATTATGTGTCTATACTCATAATTATCATATGATATTCATAATAATTCATATTATTGTAATTAAGACCACACACAGTCTGCATCAAATTCATAATAACAAAGGATAATCTGTAATTATGGGACCACCTTGATGTGTGTGGCCTCGGCAAAACTTGCATTTTTGTCTTTATTGATAAACAACTTTCACATGATCATTTTAAAATTCTGTTTTCACGTAGGGCACTTTTGTTTGCATGTTGAACGACAGGCAACAAAAAAAAGGTTGAATATTTTGCATAAATGCCTAAGCTTACTCGTCACGTGTTGCGGGTCACATGCTCAGATGACTCTCCTGAGGTAAAAAGTGTGTGAAAGGTTTTTAGGTATGTTTCAAACAAACATTGTGGTGTTCATGCTGTCAGAATGCCAAGAATATCGCATTGAGTAATGGAGCATTTGGAGCCAAACAAAATGACAACCATATTTAAAACACGAACATACGCACTCAATACACACCCACAATTAACATTTTTAAGAAACCTAACACTTTTGTTGTTACATTAGATTCCATTGTAACTGGTTAAAGGGCACATATGAGTATTTTGAATGTGCCCCGCTGTCAGCTTCAACCAGTTAATTTACAATTAAATTACAAAAGTACACACATACAATGAATTCCATAACTTCGTAAACTACATAAGAGACCTCGTGACATTCAGATCACAGATAGACTAGCCTTTCCTGTAATCTGTGATAACACATGTCAGTGAGGCTATGGTGATGCTATTTTACAGAAGAATTGCATCATTAGACACCCACATGTAGGGCAGTGGTGTGTTCACAATGGGTTAATAGTTTATTCTAGCAACGGTGCTATTTAAAAAGTAGTGAAACTGTTTGTCCATCTGTTCCACTGTGGTTCATACATTAAATGCGATATGAGGAGATAAAAGTGTAAGTGCATAAGCGAGAGTGACACAAATCTCCAGGATGACAAATAAAGAGCATCACCCAGTTTTTGGTGTCAGACATTGACTTCCTGAAGATGAATATAGATAAATTACTCCCTCTAGTGTTTACTATGGTAAATAGCAAAAAAAAAAAAAAATAATAATAATAATGAAAAGGGGAAAAATAAGCTAATGACATATTATAAATATATTAGACAATATAGATATATAATATCTATCTATCTATAAGATGATAAAAATTGAAAGACAATGTGTTACATATAACAAAAAGCAATGAAGGTTAATAAATAAATTATGGAAATTCAAAAACAACTGAATCCCAGCAGAAAGTCACAGCTCCTCTCTAAATTCTGTCACAACAAATACCTATTATCAATCATATTCTACTAAAAATAAAAAAATGACGTAAATTTGTCATAAACAATTTCATTATATAAACCATTTCATGAATTGGGAAGGAAGCAGGGAAAAGTTCAGCATCAAAAGCTGGATAATATAATCGCTGTCGTGCTCAAACAACTCTAACAAGCACAAACGATCCTGCCTTTGTTCCAGGACACAGTGCATCAGACGCACACAGTAATAGGAAAGGACAAAACGCAGTGAACTGAAAAGACCACACTCCCCTTGATTTACCACAACAAATAACTGCACAGGAAATGATTAAATAAGTAAAATAAATAAAGAAAGAATGACTAAAGGAAACTATCATGGTTCATTAAAAAAACACAAAATGTGCACTCAAGCATTTGGATATTAAATACAACAAAGAATTCACATTGTAATGGTCATTTATACACCATTTAAAGACTGTGTTTTGTGCATAAAAGGAGAACAGACAGGGACAAAGTGTGACTCATGCAGTGTGATGTTTTTCAATCACTGTTCCATTGTTACATCAAAGCATCGTGGTGCCACTTGGAGACAGACAATAATCAATCAGGAGACAATATCCCACATGACTGACAGTGCCAGGCTAGCTGCCCAAATTATTCCAGAATGCTTCTGAAAATGGGAATGTTTCATTGGCAAAATAGAACTGTTTTTTTTTTCTTTTACATTTATCGAAAGACAAAGAATCAAATACAACAAATACATCGGAGCTAGGGAAGGGGGACACGTGAAGCTCATATGTGGGTTTGATTCTTGCATCAGTATCTTGGGTGCCACAATGCTGAATATAATTGACCCTTCTCAAAGACCCGCCCACTTTGGTTACTGTTGCTATGTCCGACAAGTCATGCACTCTCACGCCACACATCATGTTCTCATGCAGTGAAAAATACATCCCGCAGCAAAGAGGACACTGACAACGCGTCGACAGACATATGAAACATTTTTAAAGAAGTTTAAACAATAAAAAGCATATAGTGGCTCTTTAATGTGTCGTGACAGATCGCTGTAGCTCGTTCAAGCAGCTCGTGAACCGATCATCTCTACATAGTTCATTTATAGCATCAAATAAACATGAACAGACATCAGAAGGAATGTTGTTTCAAGCGCGGAAATGCGTGAATACATTTAATTTCACTTGAAAATTTTTCAAGTTCACCAATGTTAATCTACTAACTCCCCTGACTGCTTTATCGGACAAAATGCCGGATTCGGGGTTATGATTGGTCAGATCGCCTGTCAATCAAACAGTTTGCAAAGGGTCAATTACATCCTTGGTGCAATACTCAAACACTCAATTTTACTCAAAGCTAAACAGAATATCACACTGCAAAAGTGATATGTAGCTGTACCATATATATATATATATATATATATATATATATATATATATATATCATAAATGCCAGCATATATCAACTGCGAACCTTAAAGATATCAGAATTTCTGTAAATGACCTATGGATCCTCAGAACTTCTAAGTTAAAGTTCCCCTAACAAATCAACCAAATAAACCAATAAACAACCGTGGCTATTATTCCGTTTATGATTCATTTAGAACAGTACTAAAATATCTACATATGCAACAGCCAAATCTCTTCATATACAGCTTCATTTTGGTTAATGTTTTTCTTTAAATGAACTGCACCGACTTCATAGCATAAATTAATATGACAGACAGCACTTGGAGAAGCACAACAGCCTGATTCATGTCGCTACCGCCTTAATTGCACAGATTCGTGTTTTGATTGGCTCCTCTCATCCTGTAGTCAGGTGATTGTGGGCTCGCCGTTTCAGGGATGGACTGGGTGACTATTAGTGAAAAATATTTTTTCCTACGGGATTGGTTAAATTAGCCTTTGGAATCCTACAACATATATTCATAATGGATGAGCCAAATATTCTGAGGCGGCGTGGTCTTCAGGTAAGAGTGCATGAGTGAAACACAAAGTATTGATTTTAGGCTATTTGAATCTATGAGGATATAGGCTGTTTTTCTATTTAACAACATAAACCCAGTGGTTCATCAGTATCTGCGTGTTTTTACTGCATGCATTATATTTTTTGTAACGCGAACGGTGCATCCTGCAACCACTTATTTATAGGCTATCACACGTTTCGCATCCGTTTGTTTGTTTACATTGAACCGAATCTATAGTGTTTGAAATGGTTTGACGTGGCGAGTGTTGGAAATAAACGGTTTTTGGAAACATACTTGTTAAATATGCAATATAACATAATTATAATTTTTTTTTTTTATTCGCGGCATTAAAAAAAAAACAGCTGTTGATTTTATGTACATTTAGATTTTTACAAAAGCTTTGAAGTCGACGCGTTTCATCAGCAGTTGCCATGGTGATTGCTGCATTTGTTATGCTTCGATCTGTTTATGATAGACTGGCTTTGCTCCGTTTTGCACGAGCCTCCCATTGAAATAATGTGTGTAATCTGTCTAAACTGATTTTCAAAAATGTGTTGTGGTATATTTGCCTGAAGCTGATCAACAGTAAAAATGTAGGAGACTGGGGAGTGAATAAACACATTTTGTTTCAAAGTCTGTAACACTGTTTTAAGCTATATATGCGTCTGAAACTCAGATATAATATTCCCATATGTTTGCCTGCTAAAAATGGTCCATTCAAAATTTAATTTCAACAATTATATATATATAAACAGCGACTTTTTTTGGCTGGGCAGTGTGCATATCTATCTTTATAATATATGTGCACATATATATTTTTATATATATATATATATGTATATGTATATGTATATGTATATGTATGTGTGTGTGTGTGTGTGTGTGTGTGTGTGTGCATGCACAATGCCTGGCCATAAAAAGGTCGCTGTTTTAAAATGCAAATACTTAAGAGTCTCTAACTGGATCTTTATTACAGTGATTATTATGTTTCTAGCATGTTTTACATTTATAAACGGTGCTTTTAACCCTAAAAGATGGAGTGTGTAGCTTTTCAGGAAGACAACACATGGCCATATTCCTGGATGAAAATGCCAATATTCATCAGGGTTTAAATTTTGAAAAAATGGTTCAGAGAGCTTGAAGAATCATTTTGACACATGAATTGGCGCCTCTGAGTCCTGACCTTAACCTCAGTGTAAGTCTTTGGGATGTGCTGGAGGAGACTTTACAGAGTGCTCACCTCTTGCAGTATCAATACAAGATCTTGACCAAAAATGAATGCACCTTTTGTAAATGTTGTAATGTTATGTTCCAGGTCAGATTAGATTTTCAAGTTGTTGGAAATACTGGTTAACCTATGTTTTTTTTCTTGATATTTTGTGACTTTTTCTCATTTATCTTTATGAACATGCATGCAAAGTTTCATCATGCTGGTGTTTTTGACATATACAAACAAAATTACTGTTACGTTTGTGATGTTCGCCGGGTCAATTTGACCCGCATATTTTAACGCTCTAAAGCAACTGTACTGACCCAAAATAATAACATTTCATGGTTATATTTTGTTGTTTTATTTTTTACTACCTTATGAAGCAAGTTTTCCACACTTATTTCAATACAGAAAAATGTTTTAATCAGCACCATGTATGTGAAGTTCATATCCAGAAAGCACACACTTGCTCATCATGTCAGAGGAAACTTGACTTTATGAAATGAGTTTACAAAACAGCCAACTTAGGACAAGTACATATTTTCATTATACAGCTACATTTAATTGTTCAGTTATGATGTTCTAAGAAAAAAAAAAGTTAAAAAATGTATTTATTGTGTTTAAAAATGTTTATTTTTAAATTTTGTCAAAACAAAAATAAATTTGTTTTAAATAATGGTTAAAAACATTTTCATTAAATCATATCTTCAGATATATATTTTTTGGAATATTTGACAAATGTTGATATTAAAAGTTTACAGTTTGTACCTGAATCTTTGTTGTTTTTCATAGTGTGATTTTTGAGGAATTGTATTGAATCAAGTTAGTTTCAATTTGACCCACTCCATAACGAGTGTACACAGAAATCGAACAGCTCATAAGAGGTGCATCAGTTTTTGATCAAGATCTTGTATTGGTGAGCACTCTGTAAAGTCTCCTCCAGGACATCCCAAAGACTTACACTGAGGTTAAGGTCTGGACTCAGAGGCAACATGTGTCGTGTGTCAAAATGATTCTTCATGCTCTCTGAACCATTTTTTCACCATTTTAAATCATAAATATTGGCATTTTCATCCAGGAATATGGCCATGATGTGTCTTCCTACATGGTTGTTTAAGACATGAAAGGCTATAAAACACTCCATCTTTTGGGGTTAAAAGAACTGTTTCCAAACATAAAACATGCTAGAAACATAATAATCAATGTAATAATTATCCATTCATAGACATAGTTTTTGCCTATTAAAATCCAAACAGCGAATTATTATTATTATTATTATTTTTTTTTTTTTTGGCCAGGCAGTATATATATATATATATATATATATATATATATATATATATGGTTGCTGGCCTACCATGAAGGGCAGTTGAAATGCTTTCATAACTGTTTTTGGCTATTATGTTGGAAACATTTTTACAAAAGGCTTTGTACAGACATTCACATTGACATATGGCTATTAAAAGAACAGATAAAAATGTTACAACACCGGCTGCAGTAATTTGTAAGTGAAAGGCCTGAATACACGTGAAGTCTAACCTGTTTCTCAGACGTAAACCTGACTGTGGGACAGGATGAATTTTTTTTATGAAGCCCAACTTGAATTCAGTGCACTTCTGAGCTTTACTTGACAGCAACCATGAGTACCGTGAAACATATAGATAAGATATATCGTTTCTTTTTTAAAACAGAAAGAGTTTCAGAAATAGAAGCTTATTTCTTAGTTCATAAAAAGTGCATATAAATCCTTGAGGAAAAGCACACAACTATCAGAGAATAAACAAGACAACCTTTGTTAATTGGTCATTTACAAGACACTCATTCAAAGCGACAAAGTAGACATTGACAGTCCCCTTGGAACGCGACAGCCCAGTAAAAAAAAAACTTAGCTGGCACTAACATTTCCTCATTCAGAGGGCTGATAAATTTATATCCAAAAGCAGAAGGGTATATAATGTCTGTAAGACTGAACTTTGGATCTTAATAATGTATTCACAATGTTATCACAAATGGTCTTATGGAAATGTTTTTGCTTTGGGCCTGAGCATTATTTGTAATAGAGCTGAAAAAGAAAGCAAGGGATGACATATGTGTGTCTCCAGCACTTAAGCTTTTTAAGAGAGACTTTGTTACCTTGCATAAACTGAACTCTTTTATGAGTTTTTGGATTATACACGGCAAACTTGCAAATGAAGTATTTATTTGGCCTCATACATCCTGATTATCTTCAGATGTCCATCCAAATATTTAGTGGCCTTGAGCCCACTGACAGTGATTCTCCAGCCAAAAAGGGACAATGACACATTGAAAAGCTTCAGTTTTCAGAATTTGCATGCAACTTGGCTATTACCAGTGTTGGGGTAACGCATTACAAGTAAAGTGAATTATGTAATCAGATTACTGTTTTCAAATAATGAGCAAAGTAACGCATTACTTTTAAATTGACAAGAAAATATCCAAGTTACTTTATTTTCCAATTTATTGACTGTCAGCCCTCCTGTTCTCATGTTGAGAGAAACTGTAAGATGCCGAGGTGTTGAGTGCGCTGTGTAAACATGATGTTTAGTTCTGGACTAAATGTGAGCGTACATTTTACTAATCTCACGTGCACAAAAACAGATTCAGTATTCCTCAAAATCAATAAAAATGGTTAAAAGCAAACTTTAAATATCATGCAAACGCACAATAAATAAATGCGCCCTCTATTGTACAAGTGTGAATTTGCATTTCTTTCAGTCTGAGGCTTCATTTCACTTTTGGTGTGAAAGGGCCCTTGCCAAATATATATATATATATATATATTATATATAATATATATATTTATATATATATATATATATATATATATATATATATATATATATATATATATATATATATATATATATATATATTTTTTTTTTTTTTGTTATTAAAAACAAACAAGCACACCCAGCCCAGATGAGTAAAAGTAACGTAACACAATACATAAAAGTAATTTTAGGGAGTAACGCAATATTGTAATGCAGAGGTCTTCAACCCTGCTCCTGGGGACCCATTGTCCTGCAGAGTTTAGCTCCAGCCTGCTTCTGGTTGGAAGTGAGGCAAAATCTCAGGATAAATAACAGTAAATTAAATGTGCTACTTATCAAGTTGTGTTTTATTAACATCTACACCTACCCCAACCTTAAACCTACCCTTACAATACTGCAAATGCAGTTAGTAAATTAAATAAATAAATATTAAATGACGCAATATTGATTTGCGCATTTCCAGTGGCCGTAGCTGTATCCCTTCTAGTCTTTACCGCAATCCAGAAGAGCTTGAGCTGGTTCAGGTGTGTTTGATTAGGGTTAAACTCTGCAGGATTGTGTGTTCCCAGGACCAGGGTTGAAGACCTCTGTTGTAATGCATTACTTTTAAAAGCAACTTCCCTCACCACTGGCTATTGACCAAGAAATTTTGTGAGGTCATAGCATAATTTTATTGTGATTTAAGACCTTAAAGTTTTATCAGCATTAAATCAAGAGTCAGTGACGGTACAAAAGACACTGACTGACAGGTCATCAGGAAAATCGGTAAATCTGAATGCTTTCCCTGTATAAGACAAATCTTGAATCCCCCTCAGTACTGAGCTCTAAGTGGACAGGGGGATTTGTTTCTGGTTTAAAACTTTCACTAAGAGCTAAAAAAGGCAATGTCACAAAGATCATTGGTGTTTAAAATTCATTATATGACTATTGCTGTGTTTGATCATGCTCTTTTTAATTCTTTTGAAATCCAAGGCTCCTCTTAGTATTTTCATTAAATCCCATATTGGTGGTTTCATTAAAACACATTTGGTTGATGATTTGCTAAAAAAAAAAAAAAAAGCCCAGGCCATTTGTGTCCACAAAAGTGTATTATGTTTGTTACCTATAACTCAATCTTTATTACTTTCCAGAAGGAACTAAGCCTTCCACGGAGAGGAAATATGTGAGTACCGGCTTCTTACTCTAATATAATATTTTGTCACAGTCCTTTTTACCTGTCAGTTACGTTTTTCGTATTCATTCATTTCATCATTTCTTTCACTTATGACATTTCTAGTATTTATGTTGCATTAATATAAAAAAATCTAAAAGTCTGCATTGAAAATTAAAATATTTTTTCAGATTGAGAGGAAATGAAATTCACCTTTTTTGAGTAAGTAATATGTATAAATTACATCAAAACTTGCCACATTTCTCTTTAATTGGTAATTAATTTACACTATTTGATATCCTATGTGTTTATTATTATTATTATTATTATTATGATCCTATTTAATGTACTTAAACTTAATATATACATTCATACAGAGTCATAAGAAATGACATCTAATCATTCCATTGATAAATTTACAACCTCGTGACGCTCATTTGAATATTCGTCTTAAAGCCATGCCAGAGGACGGACTTTCTGAAAGTTTGGGACTTTTGGCATTAGGCCTCAACAACATTATTAGCCTATTACACAGGCTTACCAGTATGGGACACTCTTTGCATGTAAAGTAAAAGAAGGCGGGCTCACCAGTTGCCCGGCACGGTGACGTTCAAACCCCACCATGACCCCTTCTTTCAGTCAGACTCTATGACAACTTCCTCCACTCCGCATACCCGCATTTCTTTCATTGTTTCTCCAAACTTCCAACCGCTACAGTTGTGTCGCTATTCCTTTAAACCTAAGAGCAGCATCCGTTTCGCGGCGACAGGGCTTGAGTACAGATGGCATTTTCCTAACCAATGGGGCAATGTGTCACTTGTGAGAAAATAACGCGATGATGGCATCGTACCTCTGGCGCTTTCTGTCTACTCCCCCGCACTACATGCAATGGAGTCTGTGTCGACACGGAGTTCGCCTGGGAATTACATTAGACCTCACTGCGTTTACTTGTCGCAATGCTGCGGTGTATCATCGATGAGCATTTGATAACGAAGACGAATACACCGACATCATGTCTGACCGGAATTACTGGACGGTGTGTCCGAGTTATAAAAGTCAGTTCGTTTCAGGAGGCTTAGTCAAGCGACCCAAGAGGTAACGACGAGTTTAAGCATATTACTGTACATTTCCATTGAGGTTATTTACTAGTCTTCAAGGTTGGCCCGCAAAACTTGGTCCAACTTGAAGAAAATCCCAAGCGAAATGTGCTTGATGAAGTACATCGGTCTTTTAAAATGAGAAATAACTACTCTAATGTTAGAAAATTTGTGTTTTAACCCTCTCTATCTCGTTGTGTCACTGTTTTTGCACCCAGCCCGTTTTTGTTTCCGATAGCAAACGTGGCCCATGTACGGCTGAGCGTCTGCTGCTCATTGTCCTGTTGGCGGTGGATATTCTGTTTTCTAGCCTAATGTTTATACAGTTCAACCGTCTGCGATCACTGTGCCATTGTTATGTCGGGTTGAAGCCTGTCAACAGAGTCTGGGTGATCTGTGGACTGAAGTTATAAGAGGTGGTGTTTAATGTTTATGTTGAACTCTTATTTTAAGTCTTAAGCGTTATATTAATTGGTTTGGGAGGGGAAAGTGTAATAAAAAGAAGCGTGTTAAAAATGTGTCTGCAACATTTTAGGTGCAAACTGTTAAATTATTATTAAAAGTTTTATGCATTAAAAAAATAAACGGGGGTTTAAAAAATGCTCGCATGAGATGAATAGTCCAGCCATTTCAGTCTTGTAGATAAAAGTTTTTTTGTGCTGCCATTTTGATGTCACATGACCAGCTTTGTTTTTGAGTTGTGTGGGTGAGTGCTATATTTATCGACTGATTTTTCATCAATTTTTTGGTTTTGGTTAGTTAATTGCATGGAGGCACTGAGTTGCATAATTCAACTTTTTCTCTGGGTAAAATAATTAAATACTTGACAAAGCAAAATGAAACCTGCGCAAAATATAGCAGGGGTCAGTATATTGGATCCATGCAGCTCTTAAAGTGACAGCAGCCTAATATTGATTAATTAACTTTTGTAACCATAAGAAGGATTAATAAATATTTAATTTATACAGCCGTGTTATCATTACTTTATTCAGTTTGTGTACCTGAAAACTACTGTTAGACCTACCTGAAAAGTTTATTGTTCTGTTGTATTTATGTATTTATTTTGGCTTGTTAAATGAATCCAATCCATGTTTGACGTTGCAGCAAATATGAGTTCAAATACCTTTAAATTCAAAGCCTTTTTCCGAAGCCAATTTATGTCATTATAATATAATCGATCTACAGTTGTAATTCATTTACGCAGACCTGTTCACAAAAAACATGAGCTTTATCAGCTTTAAGCAAAAAAAAATGAGTAAACACAAAATGTTGTGTTTCAGTACCAAGGACATTAACTGAGCATCTCTATCGGTGGTTTTAATAGGGGTTGTTCAAACAGTATTTTTTGCCTTTAACAAGAGCAAGATTTCTTTCCACAGTAATCGGAACAAGAGGAAGAGTCTTGCTCCCTCTCCTACTCTATCAAGACCGCTCTCACCCTTCCTTTTCCAACTGGTAGCTATAATTACCTCATTTTCCTTCTCTTTCAATTATGATAATGATAGATGTGTGATTTACACTGGGCTTGATGATAAACACCGGGTAGTGTAACATGCTTGCACATCTAGGCCACTGTTTGAATATGCCAATGCCAGTAACACTTTGTCAACAAAGCCTCTCAGAGCAGCGCCAGTCAATACACAATCACTTTGGCATCCAATGACAGTGTAAGCCAACCATAATGTGCATGTTGTTCATGGAAGGTGCGTTTTCTACAGGCAGCAGTCCGCTGGAGAGTCCTAGAAATGTCTCCAGCAGTCCTTCAGTCAATTTCCCCTTCATCCGTAGGTAAGAGCTGAGCAGAATGAGGCTGTGCACTATAAACATATCCACATTTATACACATTAGTCATTTTTGTTATGTCTCGTCAGCCCTTTTGTAATGGCAGTATATAAAAGCAAGGAATAAGTGTGCAAAAGTGTCTAGCTGGCCAATAAGAATCACTGTTCACTGCAGATGCCCTTAAGGCTGGATCGGGGATGGGAAGCTTGGCATTTGTCACAGCAATTATAGTGAAGTCAGCATGTAGCCTCATTACTTTACGCTGCCATGATTATGTACAGAGGCTCCATCCACAGTTATTAATGCTTACTTAAAATGATGGGACCCTACCAGCCTCCTCGTACAGCTCAAAGAAGATTGAATGAGTTGTTTTTGGTTGTGTCCTTAATGTAACCTAAAAGCATGCATGTTTTTGTAGATGAATGATATGACTGGATAGAGGATGTTCAACATCTTAAAAGTAGTGAAGTGTGCTGGAGTTTTGGTATTTTTTTTTAATTTTCGTTTTAGTCAGTTAGAGTTGTCCTTGAATTACTTTCAAAGACAGGAGCTTTATCATATAATAGCATTTTAAATGTTTCAGACAAACAAGTTTTTTTTTTTTTTTTTTTTTAAAGAAGTCAATACATTTATTCAGCAAGAATGCATTGATTTGATCAAAAGATTTCTATTTCAAATAAAAGCTTTTGTTTTGAACTTTTTGTTCATCAAAGAAAGAATTCTGAAAAAATGTATCAGGTTTTCTTCAAAAATATTAAGTGATTAAATGTTTCTTGAATACAAATCAGCATATAAGAATGATTTCTGAAGGATCATGTGACACTGAAGACTGGAGTTATGATGCTGAAAATTCAGTTTTGCTTTCAGAGTAATGTTACATTTTAAAACATATTCAAATAGCAGTTCTTTTAAATTTTAAAAAATATTATTATTTCACAATATTACTATTATTTTTGATCAAATAAATGCAGCCTTGGTGAGCATAAGAGACGTCTTTCAAAAACATTTTAAAAAAAAACTTTTGAATGGTAATGTATATAAAGGACCACACTGTCATTTGTTGCTGGTTGTTTTGCAGCCATTAAAATAACCAGTACTTTGATCCATATATATCTGAATGGAGACTCCTTACCTGCGTATAAAAGTGTCTTCCTGTATCTCTTCCCAATTTTAGACCGGACACACGAAGGTGGTCTGTGGCGTCTGTCTCGTCTGGATATGGAACCAATCCACCCAGTTCTGCTGTTTCAGTGAGTGGGCCTCTCTCAGTTATTCTGAAAAAAAAAAAAACTCTCTTTGTTTTCCTTTGCTTTAGCCATCAATCCAGTTCATCTGCAGTGTTTTTCTGTATATAATCAAACTATACACATAGGAGATGTGTTGAATCTATTTTATATTAAATGTCTTATCTATATGCAATATTCCTTCTTTTTTTGCTTTTGGAGTGGAATTTAATGGCAGTACTAGTGCAGCTAATAGATGGAAAAGAGACTGACAAGTACACAGCATGCTAGATTTTCCTCATTAATATTGATCAACGTTACAGTGTTAAAGTATTCATGTACACAGTCACCTTGAAATGTCAGAGAATTTAAAAATTGTGATTTCCAAACGTGAAAAAAGTATTGGAAATAAATAACATACAAATTAGAGAAAAGGCTGGGGAATTTCTATGATGAATATATTTTTTCTCATGCTCTAATTGGCTAGATCAGGGATTCTCAAACTTTTCCAAGGACCCCCTCATAATTATAACCATGATTAAACCCATAGTTAATGTGGGTAGAAGTAATGAACACAATATGCTCGTTTTGTTGGTGCAAAGGGTCCCCATCTGTAGATATGCACTTTTTAATAATGCAGCACAATTTTATAATTTACCTTATTTTCTGGAAAAAAGTCACACCGGGTCAAATTAAAGTTGTTAATTGTTAATTTTGTAAATATGTATTTTAGTTACCCTCACTCAACAACAAATCCTTTACATTTAACGTTATTCAGAACAAAACAAGAATGAAAAATATAAGATAATATAAAATAAACATAAATTAAAGTGACATTCATTATAAAGAACATTGTAGCCTGTTTTAAAGCCTAAACAAATTTATTTAAAGCGAAACTGAAACCGGCATTGGGCTCCTCTCTCATTTAGTATGAATCCAAATGTTTCCATATTTGCATGTATTTGGATGCTGAACTATAATTTATTATGTAAACAAGGCTTTGTACTTCTTTCTTATATAAGTTGTGGACCGCACTTTGAGACTGTCTGGGCTTTATATAAAATTATTTGTTGAAATAATTGTAATCTGTAACCTTTATATCCTTTTAAATATGTTTAGTCATTTTATTTACATATTTCTAACCGATTACCCTGTCCTTGCCATTAAAATACCTTTGGAATTCATGGAAGTTGACTTTTGACCTGCAGTTATTTAACTACACGGTTGTCATTTTGGGCAATTCTCAGTAGTTCATGTTGTAAACTAATTTGTAGATTTATTTTCAAGGAAATAATTTGTGAAATAGCCCCTTTTTCTGTTTTGAAGTTTTATATGGCCATTCATGGCTCATGCGATGAGGTCAGCCTTGTTTAACAATGTCCTATTGAGCCAGTGTCAGTGAAGACTTTATTCAGAGGAAAGCTGTGAAGCTCCTCTGGTTTCCTCCTTCGAGCACTGGTTCTGTCATGTGCTCTTCTGTCATTCTCCTTTCCCCAGATTTTAGTTTACGCTTAGTCTTGAATTAACGTCTGTACCGTCTGCAAACTAGAGTGGAAAGTGCCCCATCCTATAGTTGTCTTGCATAATTGCACAGACTAATGAGCAGCTTTAAATTGTCAGATGCTCATCACCACTTGCTTCATGCAATCTAAGTATATGTGCCCCGCCTTGCTATGCAGACTGTTGTATATTCATTGTGCAGCAACAGTTGTTACATTTTTACACATCCACAATGTTGGGGTGACACAAGTACATGGCACATGTAAAGCCCTGGATATACCTCTCTTTTTTCACGTACGTTAGTGTACGTGCACAATCGAACACACAGCCTTGGAAAATATACTTCATTTGACTGGTACGCATACACAGACCTTCAATGCATGAGCAGTTTTGAGCAATCTTCCGCCACGCGTTACAACCCATGTAAACATCTTTGTATTCTATTCTTTGCATTCTTTGTATTCTCTTATACCTGTTCACACAATCTCTCGTCTAGGCCTCCATTGCCGTTGTAGCTTGCATGCGTTCCGGTCTGTTCTGTTCTGATTCTTGTGAATCGACACCCCCAGGGGACGGTTTGCACCTTGTGGATAAACTACAAAAATCCAGTAGTCCGCGTACAGTACTGATGGCAAAAATTGCGTCACGCACACTGTATGCTGACCGTCGCGTAAACGTAAAACGTGAACTATACTTTGGAGTTTAATGTGATTTTTGTTGTCTGAATCTTACTGAGTTTCCATCTCTCGTTTTCTTCTGCACTAGTCTTCCTCCTCATCACAAGAGCTCCTGCACCAGCTGCCCTCCCAGCCCACCCAGATGACCTCCATCGCCTCTTCAAGCATTTCAGGAGTTCAGAGAGTGTGGCAGATGAGGATGGACAGCCCTCTCCTTTCCGTCCTCGCTCACGGAGTCTTAGGTCTCTGCTTATTGTAGACAAAAAACAAGATTAAGGAGAAATTCAGCTAATATGTGAAATTCAACATTTTCATAGAGAGAAAGCAATTTCCGTTAGTTGGTGAAATATGTTTGCTTGTATAGAAATCCCATTTGTAACTTCTGAATCTTTTGATACCAAACGAACAAGAATGAAGGATTAGTTTGGCTTGTACGTGCCAGGACAAGTTTGCAAACAATCTTCTTAGAACAACAAACTGTACAGGTTTGATGTTTCATACAATAATATTGATTAACTACCCTGGCAAAAATTGTCCTAAGCTGTCAGAAATTTAAAAAATGACCCAACTAAAATAACACTACTTTAGTGAGTTTATTTTAGTAAAACTGTCATCTACCCCCATTCATGTCCTTTTAAACCTGTTTGGTTTACTTTCTTTTGAGAAACACAGTTTGAAGGGAAATTTTGAAAGGCTGTTTTCCATGTTCTTTTCCATGTAATTGACCCTTCGCTGGGACTTTGACTGACAGGCAATCTAACCAATCATAACCCCAAATCCTCCATTTTGACCGACAAAGCAGTCAGGGGAGTTGGTAGATTAACGTTGGTGAGCTTGTACTTCAAAAATTGTGTGTAAGTCTTTCCGCGGTTGAAACAACATTCCTTCTGATTTCCACTCATGTTTATTTGAAGCTATAAATTAACTAGTATGAAGAGATGAACGGTTCACAAGCCGCTTGAGGGAGCTACAGCGATCTGTCACGACACATTAAAGAGCCACTATATGGTATTTATTGTTTAAAATTTCAATATTTGAAATCAAAATAATGATATCAAAAGTAACCTGCTCTGTTTTGACTGTCAACGCGTTGTCATTGTCCATTGCTCTGTGATGTATTTTTTACTGTGTGTGAACATATGTGGCGTGAGGGCACATGGCTTTTTGGACATAACAAAAATAACTAAAGGGGGCAGGTCTTTGCGAAGGGTCAATTACAATGAAGGGGGACTGGAGCTTTCAGGCTTCAAAAAAGGAGGCAAAAGCAACCCTAAAACTTCTTGTTATAAAAGGTCCCCAGAGACTTCAAATATATTGCCCTGCAGCTTTATTTTAGGATTGCTTACATACTATTATAGTATTTATCAACATTTTTTATTAGCTTTAATTTTATATTATTAGTTTTCATTTCAAATTTAAGTTTATTTGCTTTTTTCATTGTTTAGCTTTTTTTTTTTTAGTAATTTAAGTACTTCAGTTGACATGTATTTTAGTCAGTTATTTTAATGATTTGAAGTTTAATGTTTTCATCTAATTTTTATATTTCAGTTCTAGTTCAATTGCTGAAAACTATTTTAATAGTTTTAGTTCTCAATAACATCACTAGTATAATAGTCATACAGAGAATCTTTCTGATTCTTTTATGATCCGTTTTTTTTTTTGTGTAATTTCACAGAAAAAAAGCTTGTTCCATTGAAGTGTGTGGAATGAAATGAGTAAATCATGACAGATTTTTTTTTTTATTGTGAGTTAGACTATTGCTTTAATGTTATTTGTTTGTCCAAAATTGTTTTGTAGTCCTGGGCGGACATGTGGCTCCTTTGATAACGAGATTGTGATGATGAATCACGTCTACAAAGAACGGTTTCCAAAGGTAACTGAGCTCTGGCATTTCGATTTTGTTTTTCATCATGGACGTGGATGCCACGTCATGTCATCACATGTTGTTTACTTTGTTTAAATTGTGGCTGTGGGAAAATTGACAGCCTCGTTGGTCTAAACGAAACAAATGACAATTGTCACCTACGCAGTCTCACAGCGTTTTATCACTCTTCCAGGCCACGGCTCAGATGGAGGGGCGTTTGCTGGCAGTGATTGCAGACTACTCCCCAGACAGTGCTCCTCCTCTTGCTGATGGAGTGCTGGGCTTTATTCAACACCAGCTGGTCGAGCTCGTTCGAGACTGTCTGGAGAAGTCCAGAAAGGGGCTTATCACATCCCGCTACTTTGTGGAGCTTCAGGAAAAATTGGAAAATTTTCTACACGAGGTATAAAACATGCCAGATTTTTTATGATGTTGAGTATTTTGCATAGATCCATCGTTTGCAATTTCAGCACTCCATATTAGTATCGATACTAGTAAAGTTTTTACAATTCTTGAATACTTGAAGCTAAGTATTAATGTAAATATTTATATTAATAGTAATTATATTAAAACAATGTAGTACGATACTGTTCATATCTTTGCAGCTTTTGAACTTTCTATTTATCAAAGAATCCTGAAAAAAAAAAAAAAAAACCTCAATGTTTCTTGAGCACCAGATCGGCACATTCGAATGATTTCTGAAGGATCATGTGACATGTGAAAATTATACACCGTACACACACATGTATTATGTAAAGGCATTTATTTGAACATTTATTGTTTGGATACGGTTAATCGCGATTAATCAAATGCCCAGCACTAATATTAAAGTAAAAATCAGATATTTTAAACTGTGATAATGAATAAATGTAGCCTCACAAGACATTAAAAAAAACAAACATTAAAATATCTTACTGACCCCAAACTTGTGAACAGTACTTTAAAGGGTTAGTTTACCCAAAAATGTTTTTTTTCAAACATTGCACTTAGTCCAAACTGTACTTATGTTAAGGCCTTGACAAGACTGGCCTTTTGACCATAGAAGTGCTCTTCACAGAGCGCGCGCCCATATCATGCATGTTTTCAAAAGCAGCTTCCTTTCTTTTCTTGATATTACTGTTTTTTTAAAGTATCGACACTCATTTGACATCTTTAGTTTGCACTAACATGACCATGCTGTAGTTCATACTAAGGGGTTAAATTCCCTTTCCAACCATCAGCTGCCACAGCCTGTGTCCTTTATAAGAGCAGTATTATTACTAAATGATTGCTGACTGAGAGCCTCATGGCTCCAGACATAAGACCCCTGAAGTCCTGAGTTATTCTTTCAATAAGCACTGTTCCTGTCATATTCCTTCTGAAAATGACATTCAGTGTACTGCTGTACTGAAGCAGTGTGGTATTTTCCTTTGTGAAGACGAACCTGTGTTGTGTCTGTACAGACACATGTTCATTTGTTTTTGTTTTTTTAAATAAACTGGCAGCTTACATTCCTCATACCATGCTGTGGTGATCATGTGCAGTTTTTCTGGAAAGACATGACGATAGAAAGCAGCATTACACATTAGTCATCTGCAGTGTTTATGCCCAAGCAGTTATGTCGACACTGTGGAGGGAAGGATGGATAATTAGGGCAAGTGAGAGACTCTTTTGTCTCCCCGAGGAGCTTTTGCTTCATGCTTCTAAAGTCATGAATAGCAAACGAAGGGAAGAGGCTGATCAAATTAAGCAAGGGGAAACAGGTCGTGGTGCAACAAATTCCATGTACATTTCCAAGCTGCTCGCTTCTGGTTGTTTGTGTTCGTACCTTTTAAATGAATGACGTTGTCACGAACTGTTCTATGGAAAAGAGCTGCATGAAAATTCGTCATATTTTAACACATGCTGTCATACGGGGTTGTAACTTTTGGGTGAACTATCCCTTTAAATGACTTAAATGTCATTTGGAGCTTAAGGGGGTTTATGGTCTTGTTCCATTAATGCTTCTCTCTGTCCTCTCACAGTGAATCAAGTGGCTTATTTCTGTAACTTTTACCATTTTGAGAACTGAATTTGCCTCATGTTAATGTCTACCAAATGTCATGCAAAAATGTAGGTTGTTTTGTACTTGTAAAGTTTATTTCCATTGGGTTTTTTTTACCCATAGGCATATGAGCGCTCTGAGAGTGAGGAAGTGACTGTTATTGCCAAACTCGTGAAGAAGGTTCTCATCATTATTTCCAGGCCAGCAAGACTTCTGGAATGTCTGGTAAAATGATGATTAACGCTGTGATTCTTGTATGGTTCTGGTCTGATAGCCCAATACTAATTTTAATTTATGGTTCTGAATTGCCTACTACAATTGTTCACTTTTTTAGCATTTTAATTGTGAAAAAAATTCAATTTTTTATTAAATAAGTAGTAATTTTGCAATGTTGTTTTTTCTTTAATAATAATAATAATAAGAAGAATCATTTTCATCACTGGGGTCTCCATGAGCAAAATCTCAACAGAGCGTGAGGGCTTAAATAGAATTTTTAGACAAGCAGAGTTCCAGATCATGTTAAAACCTCTTGTGCCCTAGTAATCTACCTTTTGTATTTAATTAGTGTGTGAAGACTGGGACTCATTCTAATGCCATTTATGTTATGCTGACACACCATTTTTCTATTAACCAACAGGAGTTTGATCCTGAGGAGTTTTATCAACGTCTTGAAGTTGCTGAAGGCCATGCAAAAGTTGGCCAGGGGATCAAGACTGACATCCCCCGATACATCATCAGCCAATTGGGTCTCACTCGAGACCCCCTGGAGGGTATAATTATGATATATCTACTACCCCACCCTTAAATGATCCGTTTTTGTCTGTGTTGTAAAAGGTAATTAAATATTAGCTTTAGGCAAACAAGTTATTGATTTTGTTTTTTTGTTTTTTCTTTCTTGTCTTTGGGTTCAGAAATGGTGCAGCTTGAGCACAATAACTCAGGTGGCCCAAGCAGAGAACTGGACGACTCTGCAGAGGTAAGAAAATAAACCAATACTTGACATAAAATCTTTAAGTGGCTCACTCTTTCTCTACACTGCTGAAGGTCTCATACTTTTATTTCCAGTCTTCAAACTTCATTCCTAATCACGGCCCAAGCAATTATAACTATAAGTCAGAATTATGTGTAGTTGTGACATGAAATTATTATGGAATATTGGTGCAAATCCATATAATAATGACTGTTTTTGATATAGTCTCATTTAAACTTACTTGCTAATGTCATATGAAATGAATAAGTCTGGCATCAAAACAACTTCAGTGTTAAGTGTTAAGACGCTTATCTGTTTCTTCTGGGAAAAAACCTTGGCAGTTTCCCAGTCAGATTCTTATTTATTGAGAAATAATCGGTGGATCTAGACCACGCCTTCTAACTTGTGACTTTTGACTTTCAATCACGATGTTGTATTGTTCTGTTCTTGAGGGGTTTCTGTGTTTTGTGCCCCAGAATCGTCCTGGAACCATGACACCTCGGAGAAAACCTCTGGAAAGAGATTTTGAGACCATAAAGCTCATCAGCAATGGAGCTTATGGGTGAGCTCGCACTTACTGCTATTTTCTTCAAAGAAGAAATCACCTGTTTTATAGTCACAACAATTTGGGTCACCAGTCGACTAAAGGCTGGAATACACTACAAAACTTTTGCCTAGATTTGCACTGGGGATGTTCAGATCCGCCTATTTCGCCTCCGATTCCGACACCTGGGATTCAGTATTGGCCGATACAGAGTACTGATCTAATACTAAAATAAAAAAAAATAAACAAAAAAACAGTGCTGAATTACTTAATATATGCCTCACTGTGTTGAAGAGACTGGGATCATTCTTTTGTGCAAGGCATCATGCTCGACATAAACATTACTTTCCTAACTTTGCAAAACAAAATAACAAACGGACACAAATGTAGTGAATTATTTATTAAATACTTGTTCACCAGTTCAATAACTGTACATAAACCGATAGCATCATGAGCTTGGAAGACATTCAAAATAAACAGCAGTCAGGCTGACTCCTTCATTCATGACTCATGACTTTGTCATGTATGACTCAGACATTCATGACAAACAAGTAAATACATTTATATATAAATGTATACTATAAAGTTAAAACACATTTCTTGTCATTTTTAATGCAGCTTTTTAATGACCCAGCAACATAAGATAGATAGGCTATTAATAAGCTTTTATTGCACAAATATATATTATATATTTATTTCATATTATAATATGAAAGGCTCCAATACAGAGCAGCACAAAGCGGATGCGGATCTGGCTTGCAGAATGATGCCCTTGAACCATCAAAGTCACAGCATGCAGCACTTCGCATTGATAAGTTCAAAGCACAAAAAGAAGAAAAAAAAGATTGATATTTAGTGTATTCTATCTATGCAATAGTATACTGAGCCTTTTCTTTCAACAGTTTTAAATTTTAGTTACTGTGTGCATGAAGAACAATTCATGCCGCTCTCTACTCGAGTGTTGTGATCTAACAGACACCCGGGAGAAAGTGGCATGATTTAGAAACGGCAATTAACTCCAGCAAGATAAAGTCCTTTTATGCAAATCCATAGACTTTTATCTATAGATCTAGTATAATAATAAAGAACATTGAATCATCTTGGAGAGAGTTTGACTGACAAAAATGGCACTATCGGAGCTGATGCCGGCACACATTCCGTAATTTTCACCTCAATTTGCAGTCTGGACGAGTAAACACGAGTTGCTAAAAGTCAGATCAAGTCTGCAGATTTTGGGAAGTCGAGTTGACAGATTTTGCAGAAAATCATGTAGCGTATGATGGGCACAGACTCGCACAGATTTTTATTTTTTTTTAGCTTCAGATTGAGTCCATCCATCTGGAGGAGATAAAGATTTGTTAGATATTTTGGAGCTGATTTTAGATCACATTGTTTTCATTTGTCATGGTTTCCTAGCAAATATTAACCGTTTGTTGTATTGTGATCGTCAGTCATTTAGTTTATGATGCTCAGTCTTTCTCTACAACCATTTACAAAGTCAACAAGTGTCTGATTTTAAATGTGTTGAGATTTCAAAAGTTGTGTAGTCTGTTCTAGAATTAAGAATATCAATCAGTATCTTCATACTGATTTGAGCGTTGACTTGCAGGGCTGTGTACCTGGTAAGGCACCGTGGGACACGGCAGCGGTTTGCCATGAAGAAGATCAACCGGCAGAACTTGATCCTGAGGAACCAGATCCAGCAGGTGTTTGTGGAGCGGGACATTCTGACGTTTGCAGAGAATCCTTTTGTGGTCAGCATGTTCTGCTCCTTTGAGACAAGACGGCACTTGTGCATGGTCATGGAGTATGTGGAGGGTGAGTCAGAAGAGTGATGCGTTGTTGCAAATGTGTTTCTTGGTCTAATCTTATGACACACACACACACACACACACACACACACACAGGCATCATTTCTCATGTGTACTATTTGAGTCTGCTGCTGTAAAGTTTTAATATGAAATTATCTTTGCAGGTGGAGACTGTGCAAATTTATTAAAGAATATGGGTCCCTTGCCAGTGGACATGACCAGAATGTACTTTGCAGAGACCGTTCTGGCACTAGAGTATCTTCATAATTATGGCATTGTGCACAGGGATCTCAAACCTGACAAGTAAGATCTACTCGATGATGCAATACTGCAGTTACGTGTGACACCACATCCCACGAATATTGCATTCACACTGTTTGTTTCCTGTCTTCAGCCTACTCATTACATCAATGGGGCACATTAAACTGACCGACTTTGGTTTGTCTAAAATTGGTTTGATGAACATGACCACAAACCTGTATGAGGAGCACATGGAGAAAGACACAAGAGAGTTCATTGATAAACAGGTCAGTCTACCCAAGCATGCAGTTTTCAAGTGCTACTAGTTTTAAATATTTACATTCTTTTGTTTTAGTAATCTTTTCCTCATATTTTTTCTTTCACCCGTAAAACAACTTCTGTTCGACAAAATGTCCCAAGCAGTGCCTATCCATGCAAATGTTTTATTTTGCTGCCAAGTCAGTAAAAACAGCTGGAAAAAAGGGGAAAAAAAAGTTTTTAAAAAGGAATAATGGCATTATTGTTTATAAAATATATATATTTTTTATTTTAGTTTAGTTTTTTACTTAAGTTCAAGAAAGGACAAAACTTTTGAGAGTAAATCATTATTCGCTAATTCTGTAATGTTTCCTATGGCTGTATTTGTGGTGAAATACATTCAAATTCAAGTTTTGATTGCTCACGAGATGGTGCAGCATGTTCTCACATGGCAAGTTTAAACATAAAGCGACGTTGTGACGATGAAGAAGACCATTTTTAGTGAATAATGAACTTAAATTAGTAATGTTTTTCTATACAAGCTATCCAATGGCTTCTGAAGACTTGAAACATATGCCATGGACCACTTTATCGTATTTTCTTTTACTGTTATGGTACCAGTAAAGTGACCCTTTTGTTTCACGATAAAGCATTACTTAGACATTCTCCTTTTGTAAACTTTTGTGTTTCACAGCAGAAGGAAATGAACATTTTTGAACTGCTGTGTTCTAGGTCTGTGGGACTCCAGAGTACATTGCACCAGAGGTGATCCTAAGGCAAGGTTATGGGAAACCTGTGGATTGGTGGGCCATGGGCATTATCCTGTATGAGTTTCTGGTGGGCTGTGTGCCGTTCTTTGGCGACACACCAGAGGAGCTCTTTGGCCAGGTGGTCAGTGGTAAGGATCGATCCCTAATTCTGAGTATTACATTTTTATTGATGTGATTTCTGCCTGGTGAATGATTAAATGAGTGTGGAAAAGCTCCCATTTCCCTAAATTGCAGAAGGCACCTGAGCCTTATCTAGGGATCAGAATATCATAGACTACATACATATAATATAACCTAGAGCTGGGCACTTTTGACTTTGGGCAGTATGTAACCCCCTTGCAATCCTCTAGTTCATGTTGTGTGCCCGTGTCTGTATCCCTGTCACTCCATAGATGAAATCGAGTGGCCAGAGGGTGATGATGCATTACCTGCTGAGTCTCAAGACCTTATCACAAAACTGCTGAGACAAAGTCCCTTGGAGCGCCTGGGAACAGGTTGGTGTTTTGCCCATTTAGCCCTTATAAATACTGGTATATCGGTGTCATTTTAATAATAATTAAGTATTATTTATATATTATTATAATATTTATTAATATTTTACATATTATTTTATTTTTATATTTTCTGTTTTTATTTTAATTTTAGATAAATTAAGTTTTAGTAATTTTGTTGTGTGCTTTTGAATTCATTGTTTTTTAAAAACAAATAACAATACTATTTAGCTTTCAGTAATTTTACTATTTTACCATATACATAAATGAAACTAGAAATGTTGCTTTTTTAAGTTTGAGTCATCTAATATTTGTATTTTATTTAGTTTAGTTTACAACAACAATTCTTAATAATTTTAGTTAACAATAACAACACTGCTGTTAATAAACTTAAAAAGCTGCATTGAATCATGTGTGGTATGACCTACAGGAGGGGCAGCCGAGGTCAAACATCATGTCTTCTTCCATGGTCTGGATTGGAGTGGACTGCTAAGGCAGAAAGCAGAGTTCATTCCACAGCTTGAAACCGAAGACGACACAAGCTACTTCGACAGTAGGTGTCTCCCTTGCTCTTTTATGACATCTGCTGATTCATAATTATAATGTAGATGCAACTGAAGCTTCTGTTCATCTGCTGTCCAGCGCGCACTGACCGTTACCACCACTCTGAGGAGGATGATGAGACAAACGATGATGAATCTTATCAGGAGATCAAATTCTCTTCTTGCTCGCATCGCTTCAGCAAGGTGAAATGGCTGAATGTGCACAACATTATCTGCTAGTGATGCCTGTCAGTCAGTTCTGCTTTGTTCTCATGGCAGAATAAACATTTAACACATTAAGGAGCAGATTATGACTTGTTTTTGTCATGTGAATCAGGTGTACAGTAGCTCCGAGCAGCTGGCTTCTCCCTCTAACTTGAGCCTGTCTTCCTCTGAGCGGAGCTGCAGTGAGGAGAAGGAGGACCGTTGGGATGGTCATTCAGTGCTTTCTCCAGTAGAAACCCCCAGACAGCTTGCGAGTAGCGACAGGAAGGATGCCCACAGGTGGAGGTGAGCACAAGGCTATGTATGGAATAGGTTACTGACACAGGACTTACTATTTCTGTAGTTTGCATGTTGCAAATGATGTTGTTGTATGTTTGTATGTAATCCTAACAATGCTATGCGCTCTACTTCAGGTTTATTTATCTCAATGGAATTAGAAGATCAAACAATTATTACCACAAATTGTAATGTTTTTCTTGATCGAATTGAATCAAAAATGCAAAAAAGTTGACAACCAGCATTTCCCTGGAGCATTTTGAGCACTGTTGAGCGGATTCTTCAACACCTGATTGGCCATTGTGTTCACACGCTCAACAGATAGGTCTGTGATTGGCTACAATGATCAATTGATCAATGCCTCAAAACATGTTGTAAAGAGACATCCTTGACGCTTTTCACCGAGCGCTTACACAGATCCATACGGGTGCGTTTGGAAGCAAGTGTCTGCGGATACATTAGGAATCTGCTGATAGACGCCATGTTTTTGAAGCATTGATCATTTTAGCCAATCACAGACATTTGTTTAGCGACATTTCTACTTCACATGCAACATGAGGTCATGTGATGATCAGTGTTATTATTAACAATTAAAAAACATTTTTGTTCATTAAAATGAAGCTGACATAATTAAAATAAAGGTCTTTATTTTATAATTGTGGTTTTTATTTTTATTGTGGGTTTTATTTTTATTTATTTGTTATATCTCTTCTCACTCAGTCCGAGGCCGAGAGCATCGTCCAGTTCATCTCAGCCTGAGAGGGGCAGTAGTCCTCTAATTTTAAACAGCACTCAGAGCCTGGAGGCCATGCCACACTTTGCCTTCCCTGAGGATGAGGGTAACAATTTATTAAAGCATATTTAATCTAACATTAGGTGAAATTAAAGAATGGTTTGTGAATTGGACAGTCAATGTCAATGCTCCATCTCAATTTTGAGTTTTCCTATATGTTTGTGTCCTTTTAGAAGGTCTTGTCTCAAATCTCCAGCGAATTCGTCTGCGCAGCAATTCCACTGGAACAAGACCTACTAATCGCAGGGACCAGAAAGGTCCGCGTCGCCTCGGGCTCCAGCAGGAGACCCCGGAGAAGCCACGATCACCTTATACATGCAAAGTCCCCAAGTCTGCATCCGTCTCTGGCCTTTCCCTCATCGTCACAGCAGGTACAGGGAGCTCAGATGTGCTCATGTAGATGATGTACCATCATGTGATACGATCACATTGAAGGCAACTGAAATTCATGTGACTAAAACAATAAACAAGTGAAGCAGGTGATTTCAAGAAAACAATGAACAGTTGAGAGGAACAGAGAGCTTATTGACGAAGATGAAAGCCAAACATTACTTGACATAAATGTTAGATATTTAGTACAATAATGTGGATCTTACAGAGAGGCGTTTCTTTTATATTTAATCCTTTATCGCCATAGATGACATCCCTGGTGGGCTCCAGACAAGCCCCATGTCCTCACACTCCCTCTCATCCAACCCTTCATCTCGGGACTCTTCCCCCAACCGTGACCTCTCTCTCAGCGTAAGCAGTCTTCGTCCGCCTGTGGTCATCCATAGCTCTGGGAGGAAGTATGGCTTTGCACTCCGTGCCATTAGGGTCTACATGGGCAACACCGATGTCTACACGGTGCATCACATGGTCTGGGTGGGTATTATGAATGCAATGTGAATCATTCCATTTTATTCCATTAACTACTAGTGATGCACCAAAATTTTGCCAACCGAAAATATTCAACTGCAAATTAATTTTCAGTTTAGGCCGAAACAATTTTGGAGGGCTAAAATCATTGGCCAAAACTTTTTTTGACATTTAATTAGTGCGTCTCCAATGGTGCATTTTGCCGTGTCGGTGTCTATTTTGTGCGCTCAACATGGATAGCCTACAACAGTTAAAAATGATCTGCATGGACATAGGGCTGTGTTAACAAAATCACTTTGCCATTTTCGTAGTTAATTTTGGTGCATCACTGTGGTTAACCATATTGAGAACTCAGTGTATTTAGATTTGATTAGTTTGACTCACTTAAATATGCTTTTATGTTACCGTTTATCTAGAGCGTTGAAGACCACAGCCCTGCTCACGAGGCCGGACTGAGGGCGGGTGACCTCATCACTCATGTGAATGGAGAGTGCATCCAGGGTCTGGTGCACACGGATGTGGTGGAGCTTCTGCTGAAGGTGAGATTCTCAAATAGATCTGGATTTGAAGGTGGCACATGCGCCTTTTTAAAAAGGACTGGAATAGATGCTTAATTTCTTAATTTTCTGCTTGAAGAGTGGCAGTAAAGTGACTCTGCAGACGACTCCTCTTGAGAATACGTCCATTAAAACCGGGCCCGCGAGAAAGACCAGCTCAAAGGGGAAGATGGCACGACGCAGTAAAAAGAGCAAAAGGAAAGAGGGTCAAGACAGGTTAGAAAGATATTTTATAGTGTGTTCTGGAACATTTTAAAGCTGTTACGACCCATTGAGACCCAAAATATTATATCTTTATATCATAATTTTTCTAGCAAACGGCGTAGCCTTTTGAAGAAGCTGCCCAAACACAGTCCAGGGATTCAGAACAGTCGAAGTTTCTCAGCAGGTTTTCAGCACTCGCCTAACGACAGCCTGTCTGACTCTCCAACTCCGAGCCTGTCTCCTGGGCCCAACACTCCATGCAGAAGCCCAGCTCCGGATCTGTCATGTGGTATGTCTCAGTCTGTCTCTCACTGTCAGATACAGCCTTTATATGCTACGGCTTGTTATTAGTTATGCCTCAAAGAAAAATGCCTCATTCAAGGAATCAAATTCTTGAAAAAATTAGTTTGGCATGTTTTTTGTTTTTTAATTATTATTTTTTAAGAATATATTTATCAAGCTGCTTCACTGCCAATTAATATTTGAAAAACTTGTCTACTCACTGATATCATAGAGAAGAGCCCTGCAGACCCTTATTACGACCCGCTTGAAAGTAACAACGTAAAGCGGACACTACACAAAATGGGTTTCAATAAATAAAATATAAGTGACTGTCAAAGTCAATAAGTCTCTTGTATATCAAATACTTTGACCTTGATTATAACAATAAGGTTAATCCAGGTTTTTAAATGTCATGCATTTGCATTTGAACTGAAAATACTTTTTATCTTGAAAAATCTGTTTCAAAACTGTTTTGTACTGTTCAAGGTTTAGCCATGTATCATGTAATTATTTTTTTACTTGGTTAAACATTACACATTACATCACTTTTCTTGAAAATGGTATGAAAACGTTTTCAAAACCAATTAAATTCAACACAGAGTACATTATATAAGACCTTGGCACATGTTTTAAACTACATTTTTAAAAGACTTCTCCCTAATCATGGACACTTGTGTCATTCACGTATATCCTGGATCGTGTTTTTTTTTTTTTTTTTTTTAAATCAATGCTTTTATTTAGCAAGGACACATTTAATTGATTAAAAGTGACTGTAATGATAATGGTAATAATTAATAATAATGTTTCTTGAGGACCGAATTAGCAGAATGATTTCTGAAGGATCATGTGACACTGAAGACTGGAGTAATGGGTGCTGAAAATTCAGCTTTGCCATCACTGGAATAAATTACATTTTAAAATATATTCAAATTTTAAAAAAAAAAGTCATTTCACAGTAATACAATTTTTTTTGATCTAGTAAATGCATCCTTGGGGAGAATTTTAGACTTCTTTCAAAAACATTAAAAAAATCTTAGTGCAGGCTATATATATAAAATTTATACGATTCTTCCACTGTTTGAAATTTTATTGGTGGAGCATTAGAGCACCAAAATGTAAATTGAGTTTACATTCATCTACTGATGGAATAAAAAAAAAAAAAATTAAGACTTTATCATTGATATTTTTCAAGTATGTGATTGATTGGCATCGCTTGTTCTCTCTCCACAGATTCAAACTCTCCACAGAGTTCCTCACCCTGCTCAAGCTCTCCAAATTCACCCATCCCTCAAAGTCGACCAAGTTCCCTTCACGTTTTGGGATCCAAGATTGGCCTTCGCTACAGCAAATCAGGCCGCTGCAAGTCCAACAACAGTATTCCCCCCTCTCCCCTCGCCTGCAATCCCTCCTCACAGCCTCTGTCTCCGCAGTGTTCTCCATCCGCCCTCGCTGGAGTTCCTAAAAGCATCCACTCATTTCATAATAAGATGATGTCCCCACCGACCATCGTGAGACAGACGGTGTGTCCCCGCAGTGCAGAATCACCCCGTTCGCCACTGCTGAACAGAGTTCAGTCATCTGAGAGGCTCTCTGGAGAAAAAACGTCCTTCTCCACTCGAAGACACACTATGGATGTTTCTCAGTTTGAGGCTGAGGGGCTTGAGTCACAAACTAGTGACATTGCCTCGGGTTTTGTGTGTGTCGGTGACCATGCTAGACAAGGGTTGTACCTGGCTGGTCAACGAGTGAGGGACTCCGGTGGTGTGGTTATGAGGAAGCTAAACTTGTCTGAAAGACGAGATTCATTTAAAAAGCAGGAAGCTGTTCAAGAGGTCAGCTTTGACTCTGATGACAAGAAGCTCGCAACATCTGCACCAGTGCCATCTCATCCACGTTTCAAAGTGGCGTGGATCAGCGCAGCGCAGACTGAGGGAAACTCAGAAACTTCAGCGAGGAAGGCGAATGAGCTTGGATCCAAGCTAAAAGATCAGAAGAAACAACAGGATGAGTGTTAGCCTTAGATATGTCCAGAAAACTGTGGGACTCAGATGTACGGGTGCTTCCAAGATCATTTGAAACATAATCATAGAAAAGACAGGGGTTCAAAGGCTTTGTTTTTAGTATCATTTATTCAAAAGTTAGAAGTCATTCACCTGCCAAACTGTCTTTTTTAAAGGGATGGTTCACCCCAAAATGAAAATTCCGTCATTGTTTTCTCAACCTCATGTTGTTCCAAGTCTGTATCATTTTGTTCTTCTGTGGGACATAAAAGAAGATCTTTGGAAAATAGTGTTGCTTTGGACCCCACTGACTTCCAAAAACTGTCTTGCAGGATTGGGACGCCATGAGCGTGAGTAAATGATGACAGAATGTTTGGAATGAGTGGACTATCCCTTAAAATTTGATTTACCTGGTAGCACAGTGAACTTTTGTAGTTTTTGAAAGATTTTATTTATTACATTTTCTTTTATACAAGACGGGAATAGAAAGTTCATATGGTAGGATCGCTTTCTGAGAATTTGCACATATGTGGTCCTGCTGAGGTTCAGTTACTGTTTTTTTTTTTTTTTTTGTCCCCAATTCTCAATCTCATAAATATCATTAAGTATCATATGATATCTGATTGGTCAACAAAATTTAGTTATATGTTCACTGCCATTTTGTCAAACTTGGATGTACAAGAAATTAACCTTGTGTTTTGTCAGTCATACCCAATAATATTCCAGCACCTAAGTAATGAATTTTAAGAAGCCATTCAGCCAATGTTGGCATTGCAAGTGTATCATGTTTACCTGAGCGTTCTTGTTCTCATTACTTGGAAAGAACAAATTGAATTACGAAAACTAATTTGGTGATAACGTTTTATTTACAATATTTTTGATCTGGTATATGGTGTAGCGGTGTTGTACAACTGAAATAATATGACCTATGTAACCTTTAACAGATAGTGGGTTCTGTCGGTGTTTTGTCGTCTTACTTCTGGAAATGTCTTTTCTCTTGAATTCACACAACAGCTATATGGCTTTGTTTTTGTGACTACCCTATATAAATGCCATAGTTTCAATCTGGCTGATAGCCTTCTGCAGTGTTGTCATCTGCTTGTTTGTTTGGAAAGAAATGACAGAAATCACTCAGTTACTTGTAACATGAGCTTTCGATGTAAGGGTTTGCTTAAACTCGATTGCTTCCTGATTCATTAATCAGAACTAAAGAGACAGAAGATGACGTTCAAGAATTATAACTTGCACTCCCAGTCTGACTTGTCTGTCTTTCTCTTCATCTTTATCAGATTAATGTGGCCCAATTTCCTCAAGCTGACATGCTACTTTCATTTTCTTTGTATGGTACTGATCTTTCTTTTCTTTTTCTTTTTTTTAAGTAGAAGTCCTGTGTAGTCTATAGTTATTTTCACAACCTGATTTAAGGGATGCAAAAAGATCCTAGTATAAACTAATCCACTGACTCTCAACTGCGTTTGTAAAGTTTGGATTTAACAGTGATTAAATGTGTACATAATTGCTGATAATCATATTTCAGTGGTTTTGCTGCCTTTCCTGTTGTGACTGAATGGTTTTTGTACTAAACCTCTGTGGTATATCTGTTGCCTGCCTCCAGGATTGATCAAAATACACAACCGTTCAAAAGTTTGGGGTCTGTATGATTTTTTTTTCTTCTTCATGTTTTTGAAATAAGTTCCTTCTGCTCACCAAGCTGCTCTTGAGCAAAAATAAAGCAAAAACTGTTATGTTGTGAAATATTACCTACATTTTAAGTAACTTTATACATGAATTTTTTTTTTTAATTTTCAAAATCCATTACTAGTCATCAGCTTCACATGATTCCTCAGAAATCTGACCTCTTCAGTATTCTTTGATGAATAGAAAGTTAAAAGAACAGAATTTGAAATAGATTTTTTTTTGTTACCATGTAAACATCTGAAATGCATCCTTGTTAAATGAAACAATTTCTTTCAAAACTAAGTTTCTGACCCCAAACTTTTAAATATTTGAATCCATTTTATATATTGTTCAGTTACATATATCAGAAGGGGTTTTGCTATTCTATGCTACTGACCTGCTGCTTTTGAGATTTAAAACTGTTTTATCACTAAACGACACCAAAACAAAACTATTTCGCAGGACAGCGTAATTTGAGCTGGTTATTTTTTTATCTCTAGTAGTAGATCTACATTTTTTTGTGAACGGGTTTTTACACTACTTTGCCAACCACAGCAGGATGGCGCAATAGGGAGCACAAGAATGAGGAACGCTTGATGCGTTAACCGAGACTAACTCTTTCGGACGTTTTCGGCCAATTCCGCCGTTTTCCGTCGGGCTTTCATTAGTTCTCACGCAGTCCTGCCCGCTTCGTGCTGTGCTGGAAAATGGCAGTTCGGCAAGTTGAAAAGATTCGTGCGTTATGAGAAGGGAAATTATATCAATCCTGCACTCTGCTGAGGGAGTGGATGGAAGTTAAAAAAGTAAGTCTAGCCGAGTGTTAAGATCGCACATGTAATTCGCTTGCGCGAAAGAACATCGTCAAAAGCCTTTGCAACGACTTGCCACGGGTAAGTTTTCCCAAGTTTTGCACATTGCGTTACTGTAGTCTACTAAACTGGATGTCTCGTAATGTGGTAAAATGGTGGAAAAGACACGAAGTGGGCTGCTATGAGATATGTGGACTTGTTTGCTTCTAACGAAACGCCATTGTTTTATTTCTTTGCTAAATCTCTGTTTTAGTGGGCGACAGAAATGTGCAAACGGATATGCGTTAGGTTTGCATGATGCACAAGCCTGTTCGCCTTGTCTGATCAATGCAGCAGATACACGGTTCACATTAACAGCCTGCAAGAGCTTCAGCGCGTGACAATGAGCTCGAGCACTTTTAGAAGTATTTGTCACAAACTGAACTTTTATATCAAAATTAAGACGGTTCTGAATTTAAAGCGTCCTTTTTTAGACTGCTTATATTCTATATATCTGTTTATATTATACATCAGTTCGAGCTAATGTTTTTTTTTTTGTTGTTTTTTTGGTATAATAACATCACGGAGATTTTTCGAGTTTCTCTCAGGATTGTGCAAAGAGTGAGAACGGAAAACCCGGAGTGGAGCTGGATCCGGGGAGTAAAGCTCTGCCGCTCCGTTCCATTGGGTTTGAGTCGCGTAACAAGCACGATTTTCGCCGCGATTTGTCCGTCTGAGACAATTTCTGCGATCCCAAAAGATTCCTGTGCCAAAATCTACGGTCTTTGATTGCTAGTTTGAGAGTCGAATTATGACCATTTTGATCAAATTTAACTTGGAAGTAAGAAATTCTGTCAGCGTCAGAAGTTTTGGGGCACAATCATGCAGTGTGACTTTATTAATGCTTAATAAAAAAAATAATAACCAATAAGAGCGCAGAACCTGATGACGCAATTAGTGCAACAACATCAAACCACTGCTTTCTCCACACACACACACATATTATTATTATTATTTATTTTTTTACTAAGACATTATCAAAATTAACGCTAGAGATTGTTTTGCTTTTCTAGCCACCGTTTTAATGCAGCTCACGGTCACCGAACGTGTCATGGATTGATCGTGGAGGAATCCAGACGAGTCTTCTTGTGTGCGTCCGTTTTTAACACGTTTTGACTATCCTACAGTCTGAAATTGATGACAACTGAAATCCTACATTGTGACATGGCTTACAGCTGGGATTATGTTCGTACAATCTGACAAGGAATATTATAAATCATACAGTGTGCTTCCAGCAGTTTCTTGTGGAACAATTTTTCGAGTGAAGAAATATATTACACTAACTGGTAAATTTTTGCTTAAAGTCGGCATGAACTTAAAATCTTTTTTGCAAATGTGTGTTATAGATCTAAAGGTGAGGAAATTCTACGGCGAAATGCAGTCAATCAGAAGGAATGCACACAATTTAAAATCAGATTCAAGTTTGTAAACATTTGAATATGCAAATTTGCTGCGCTATACAATATGAAGCTACATGCGTAAGTAATGCTTCATGCATTGCTACAATGTTGACAGTGGACATAGACCCAGTTTTGCTTAAATTTCTGTAATGTGATTGCAACTTTATTGTGAACGATTCATCTATGTATATATTGCATTTTTATTTATTTATTTAATGGTCAATCAGAAAGTCGTAACTTGATCTCTTGGTGAAAACAACATACTTCTCGCGGGTGATGTACGCCCTTCACTTATTTAGTCTGCTTAAATTCTGTCCTTCCACAAATGACCGTTAGCTCACATTAATTTTTGAGTGCAATGCACACACAGATAGAGCCAAGCCCTGCCCTACATTTTTTTTTTTTTTCCTTTTTCAACAATCAGTTACACTCGGATATACGTCACAATATGAATGAAAATATTTGTCGCTACTTTAGATTCACCGCGACTTTAGGTTACTCTTATAAATTATTTGTATATATCCTTAAAATTAAAATTAGCTACAAACATTTTAATACTTCATGTCATTGACCGTTCATAACAGTTTGATTGACAGGCGATCTGACCAATCATAATGCAGAATACGCTATTTTGTCCGACAAAGCAGTCAGGGGAGTTAGTAGATTAACGTTGGTGAACTGGAAAAATTGTCTGTACTCACGTCTTTCCGCACTTGAAACAACATTCATTCTGATGTTCATTTGATGCTATAAATGAACTAGTATGAAGAGATGGTTGGTTCACGAGGCGCTACAGCGATCTGTCACGACACATTAAGGAGCTACTGTACAGTATTTATTGTTTAAACTTCATTAAAACAGTTCGATAATTAAATATTAAACTGTTTCATATTTCTGTCGACACGTTTTCAGTGTCCTCTTTGCACTGGGATGTATTTTTCACTGCGTGAGAACGCATGACTTGTCGGACAAAAAGGGTCAATTCAACAGTAAGAAATGTAAGATAGCAATCCACCATTAATGGGACGAGTGTGTAGTCTTGTCCCAAACTTATACCATTGGTTGAGTCAATGATACTGCATGGGGCTGGTCAGGATGCTAACACAAACAGAGCAATGTTTTGAAAGCTCCACAGTATTTACACTCGGAGTTGACTGCACATTAACTTGAGAAAGTATTGTAAAATAAAGACACACTTCAACTTTACTTGTCCTTATTTGACTCATTGCATTTCTAATGTCCAGAGGGCATGTTCTGCATGCTGTTCCTTCAGTCCTGTAAAAGGACATATTGTTTGGGGAACACTGTCTGTCACCAGACTCAAGGGCATTAGTCAAGGTATTTCAGCCAATAAAACGACAGGAAAAAATAATGCATAAGCTTTCCATACCCAGGCAATCTCATTTTTTTCCTTCTTGACACACATTTGCAAGATACTGAGACTGTCCTAATTTTTATATCTTACACACGTCCCATGGATGGATTAAACTCCTACCTCGGTAGCCTGGCACGATAGAGAATCCTGATCCTGTTTTCTCACTTGAAATCCGAACAGAATCCAGTCCTCTGTATTTTCCTTGTTTTAAAAATCCAAATGATCCTAATAATTTTCACAGTGCTCATTCAATTTTTTTTTTTTTTTTTGGGGGTTTTGCATTGCTTGTCTCTCATTCAAATTACTCATAAGCTTGTCATACAGGGTTAAACATATTCCTGTTAATGGCAAAAAAAGTTATCCAGTGCAGAAAAGCAGTATATTTGAAGGTTTTTTAGGTTTGATCACTGCCTAGATACATTTTCTAATATTAGAACGTTTGCTTGATTTGCCCCAGCTTCTCTGGTGATTCTTGAGCACATGGCCATCCGCTGCCCAATAGGAATCCAGGATTACCTTTTCCCTTCTGTAGCAACAGTGAGTTTCCTGGCTCAATTCATTAATTATTTTGTGCCCTGCCTTGGTCACAGTGTTTTGCAAACTGCTCTTCTCTGACTGAATACGGGGGAGGAAAGGATGCGTCCGAATCAGTCCGCCGTCCTGCAGTTTAAGACGTGTGCTTGACTGTAAAGATGAAGATTTCTCTCAGCAGGACTTTTTGTTTCAGAACTCAGACTCAGAATGGACCTTTTCTCATTTCCTGAATGAACTCTGTCCTACAGCAGCAGTAGCATTACCAGAAGTACTTTAGTTATAATGATGAAAAGGCGGAAAGGGGGATGACGTGTTTTCGGAGGGGGTGTTTCAGTGGTGTGAGGATTGCGGGCTGTGGTTGGGTATGTCAGTGCCACGTGTCTGCGCTTGCACCTCTCTTCTCTACACAGAGGATGTCGGACTGAGACCTTAGTGCGCCTGGTCAAAGTGGGGTGAGTGTTGCCCTGTGATGCCTGCGAACACTTAAACGTTGTTTATTCGATTGCATCCTTCCACAGGTTCAGCAAACCTTTAATGTGCCTCTTTCTTGGTAAATGATCATAAGCCCCTGGTTCAAAGGTGCGCATGCGCATGAAAAAATAATACGTTTTACTGTTCTGTCAAATAAGTGATGCATATTACAAAAAAGCTTAAAATCAACTACGTACTGTATAACTCGGATTCTTAGACAAGTATGGACTTTGTTTCGGATGAATTTGAAACTTGAGTTGCCGGCGCTCTATGTCCACAAACACCACCCCTCAACATGACGAATTTTAGACAGATAGTTATCGTTTTGATAATGTGCTGAAATTAAAATTCTTGGTTACTTGCTGTGCTGTGAAATTAAGGGTGCAGATATTTCTAGCTTTCATTTTTTTTCAAGGTAAGAAGAGTCAATTGTTTCTCGGTTTAGTTTGCTCTTAGATTATGGTGTTAAAAAAATCACCTGGTCTTACAGAATGACTAACTGTGTCCATCGTATGATGCATGTATGAGGTGCATCATGGTTAGTGCATTTATAGTGTTTGATTTCAGTTAGTTGTTACTAATGCTTTAGTCCAACTTTTTTTTTTTCCTGAAGTCTGACTAACAGACCAAGATAATGCAATTGGAGCTCTTCTTTGTCCAGCATTGTATAATTGGACTACAATTGCCCTTGGCGTTGTGCAATTTCTCTGAAAGACAGAGGTGACGCACAATGTGCATTTAATCGTTTTGTATGAAAGCCTGGCAAAAAATTGTGCCCACACAATTTGCCATGTTTCATAGCATTATCACAAATATAATATTTGTTTATATGCTTAAATCTTTAACAAATTGTTAATAATATTTCAATAAAGGGTGAAGATGTGGCCACTACTGTATACTCGGACCGAGATGAAGACTGTAGCTGGACTATGCAAAAGCCTGCAGTGGCTCGTTTATAACTTTGCATGTAAACACACCGGTTAAGTTGTGTTGCTGTGAGTATTTTGTTCTTAATGTACTTTTTTTTTTCTTACAGTCATCACGTTACACTGGGAGGATCACATCTTGAGAGGGAATGTTGAGCAACCTGCTATAAGTTGACTCCTGCTGATTTGGCGAAAGAAATCTGGAAAGGACTTCATTCTTTATTTCTTTTCCGGTGCCTGAATGAGCATGCTGCATTCCCTCTGTTCCATCATTTGGTTGAACCGCGGGTTCAAGTTGAGAAAAGTGGCCTGTTCGGCCAACACCGGCCAGGTCTAAGCCCTTCCTACCGCGCATGCCTGCTTATGAGCTCCGGTCAGTAGTGCTTAGCTTTCAACAAAACGTCCCACGGTACGACATCATTCGCACCCTCGCGAAGTTCTAACCCCTGTCCGACACCCCCCTTCTGCCAGGGGTGATTGTCATTTCCTACTCTGAAAATGGCTGCCGATGGCTTCCAGTACAGATCTCTATACGCCTACTGTAAGGACTGGGAGGATGACATTGACCTTGAGCCCGGTGATATCCTGACGGTCAACAAAGCGTCTCTGCTGTCACTGGGTGTCAAAGAGGGAGATGAGCAGCACCCGGAATGCATCGGCTGGATCTTGGGGTTGAACGAGCGAACCAAACAGAGGGGAGACTTTCCAGGGACGTACGTGCAGTATGTGGGACCTGTGAAAATGTCAATGCCGTCCTGCCAGCCTCGTTCTCAGAGACCGCTTCCTGCTGTTCCCGGACCTGAGCCAACCTTGCAGGGTAAGGCTGGCTGCTTTTTGTTTATTTTCCTTTACTCTGTTGACCAATAACTAACCTGCTTAATGTGTGCTAAAGAGCTATCAGAATTGTTTTGGGAACTGACTGCTTCAAACCTCAGATCTCTCATAAAAACCCTTTGCAGGATTGTTTCCCCCTTTTTGTTAAAGGTAAATGGGGATTTTGCTTGTGACAGCAGGCTTCTTTTACAGTGAAGGAGCTCTTTTTTTGTCACGTAGCACGATCATCTACCTCTTTAAAGGCGCTATATATAGATTTCAAAAACCCTTGTTAGTGACACCTGTGGCTGTTATGCTGACAGATGAGGTAATTCAAATTTCACTGTTGAATGTGAGTTTGATTGTATTTGAGACTATAGACTATATAGATTTGGCTTTGTGAGACTATAGTTTGAATTAATCCCTTTTTTCTTTGCATGACACATTGACATTGCAGTACGAGAATGGCTCCTTCACCATTATCCCGACCTGAACGTTGTATAAGAATTCACTTCATGTGCCATTGTAAGGAAGAGAGGCTCTCGGGAGAGCGTAAACTTCACATTCTTTTGATTTTCCTGGGAAAAACGTCCCACGTACTAATATCAGTCTACAGGCTTTCATAGATAACCTAGGAAGTTGGGAAAGGTCGTTTTGTAAGTTTCGTTACAAGCTGTTCACACATTGGCAATAAAAAAGTGATTAATACATGAAAATTCGAGTGCCTCTTTGCACAAACTGTCTTTGCTCCTGTATTTCTCTGGCATTTTCCCCAAGCCCTCTCTCCTCCTCCCTTTATGCCCTCAGGAAGCAGTAAATTATAGTATGTTTGGAGGCCTGGCAGTTCACCAGGCCAATCTGGAGAGTTATATGTATCAGGTAGGGCTTTCAGCTTCATCTGCACATTCCCACTCCATCAGGTGATTTTTGCTTCAATGTCTCCTTTGTGTCTCTTTTTTGGACTGGTAATGGTTTTTAGTGAACATTCTGCACACTAAAAAGAAGTTGTCATATTTAATCGGTGATGCTCACTGACTAAAAAGTGAAAGTATGAGAAGTGTTGGTGTTATATGAAGTGTTGAAAAACAAGATGTCAGGACCAAAAAAGCACCATTTTAGCTGCTTCTTCTGAGTAGTGTCCAGACCTTTTCACGTTTTGAAGGCAAATTCGATGAATTCTATGTTTAAAATTCAAAAGAATTTAAAAATGTAAGGCAAGGAATGTGTAGAATTGGGAATGATGGCCATTTCCATTCTGTGAACTTCTGCAGGTGCAGATTCCATGTGGGCCTAATATCATGAACATGGTCGCCATGATCATGGAAACATTGGAAGAATTTGGGAATTTTTCAAATTGTGATTACCGTGATGATTTTGATTATATTATTATTAGAACAATTTTAAACTACTTAAAAGGTTATAGAAGTTCATTGGTCAAAATTTTTGGGCACAATTGTTGCTTTAGAGCCTTCTTGCCTAAAACTGTAAGTTGCTGCTTGCTTAAAAACTTACATTATTCTTTCTGTTTTTCTTTGTAAGAAGTAGAGAATTGACCTACATGCCTGAGACATTTGCCTGCTGCTTAAAATTGATTTGCATAAAAATGTAGGACTGTAGAAACTAAAAAGTCCAGTATTTTGACATTCTTGGATGCTTTCAAAAATGTTTCACCAAGAATGATCGTAGAAATGTATCAAATATTGAAATGAAAAATCTGTTTGTTATAATGATGCGAATTAGTTGTTGATTTTTCAACACTAATGTATTTTATCACTAATTGTCGGCCTTGCCATGAGAATAGTCACAGATGCTGGTATGGCAATAAAAACAAAAAGAATTAATAATATATGCTTTTAATTAATCTTTTTTTATATATTAAACTTATTTATAAAATATTACATTTATTCTTGACCACATAAATCTTTATTTTAGTTCAATTATTTACATAATATTTGCGCTTATTAACATTTCAAGAACTATTTTTCTATTTATAGTTTATATTGAGTAAATCCTTATAGCCAAAATGTTATGCTTTTAAGAACGAAAGCTATCTCACTAGCAAATTGATCGTGATGGTGAAACCGATGGTGAGGTGAGACTTTTTTTTCCGAAATCATGGTTAATGGTTAAATTATTTCATGCAAGTTGGATTTTAGATTAAATTAACATAATGAGCACTGTTATATACAGTTCAGACATGAACTGAAAACAGCGTAGAGTTTGATTTGTTCTTGGGGTTTAAGAATCAATGTATTCATCAAGTTGAAGATTGACCCAACCCTTCTTATAATTAGATCTTGACCTGCAGTGCATCAAAGACACTTGAATCCAGACATATTGACGGACCATTTATACCTACAGCTCAAGGCTTGCATCTACTACTTGATTTGTATCAGTTTTCCTCCAGCTGAAGTGATTGACAGCACACTGTATGAGCCTAGATGTAATTGTCTTTTTTTCCTCAGTAGAATAGTAAAGTTTCTTTATTTGTGTATATATAAATATACACACACAACTTTTTTACCTGTAATCCACATCCTCTGCAAACTGTCCTGACCGTGATAACGGTAGTCTGGAGCGTGAGCTTCCTGTCGCATTATGACGTATGTGCAGGAGCAAACCAGAGATTGTATTATTATAGGCAGATGAGAGAGTCTGTATCTCTTAACATTAGAGAAAGTGTAACGGCTAACTTAATCGCGTACGGCACCTCTCAGCCTATCGTGCAATGGCATGTAAAAAGCATGTACATTTGGCGAAATATTGATGGATTCTCATATGTTTGTCAAATTTCTATACAGGGGAGTAATATTTTTTAAATATTTACCCAAAAAGTGCCATTGTGATCATTTTACTTGCTGGATACTCTGATGTATTGTGTTTTAAATTCATACTGGCAGCCTGCGGGCGCTCTGGACTCGAATGAACAGGCATATCATGTGACATCCCAGGAACTAACAGAGGCTTTCAGAGATCGGCACATCACAGAAGGTTATTTAAAACACTTGACTTGTAAGTTTGGAGCAAAACATGGTTTTAATCTCATAAGTTACCATGTTTTGTAGGTGTGCAAAGATAACATGTTAGTTTACACAAATAAAAGTAGACCTTTCGAATGATGTATTACTCCTATCTGTATGACCTAAAACGACAAGAGGATTTTAAGTTGTTCTACTTTTATTAGGAAAAAAATCAAGTGGTCACGCTGGCGCCTCCATGTCATGCTGTAAATGTGCTATACTTTAGCTTCCACACATACACTTGGATTTGCACCTAATAATAGCTCACATTTATTTAGAATAACATTAGTGCAAGAGATCAAGTAAAGTTGCTACTACTTGTGTTTCAAATGATAAGCCATATTTGAGGTTGATGGATGATAGGCGGACGTTTACTGTAATTACATTCTGTCTCTTACGGACTTGTAAATTCACCAAGTTTTTTGTTCTGCGACTAACCAACTAATAAAATTTTGATCGACTAGCCTTTTCGAGTCGACTAATGTTTAGTTGACTATTAGGGGCCAGCCCTAGTAAATATTGTACCGATTGTTTCGTTTCATAAGACCTCAGTATATCATCAGGAGCCATGGGTATTAATTTTGTTTTGCCTGTATGTTTTTTTTTTTTTGACTCTCAAAGTGACTGTAGCCATTGAATTGCATTAAATGAATCACCAAGGACCACTGTTTCAGCTAAAAATCTTCTTTACTTTTCTACTGAAGAAAAAAAGATACCTGAGGGTGAGTAAATTAACAGCAAATTTTCATCTTTGGGTGAAATATCCCCTTAAAATGTCAGAAAAGCATCTGTACAGAAAATGTGAAAATAATTGGTGTTTTCCCATGTCTAAGGGTATCTTATTCAGTGTGAGAGAGATTTCATTGAAATCCGCCAACACTGTCCTCACAGAAATGTTGCACAAAGTCAAACTTGGTTGTTTCGCTGCCTGTGGCAGAAGTTTCCCCCCCCCTCTCTTTTTTTTTTTTTTTTTCTTCTCTCTTTTCTTTTCCTGGCCTCAGTTTTACTGCTTGTTGAAGTGAACCATGGCTTGGCATTTCTACAGTCCCCGCCTTTTCCTCCTCCCCTGTTTCACAGACTCTTCTGATACTGTCTCTAGGCAGCTATAAACTATCCACTCACTACAATTCTCAGAAAGAGAAGGCCCCTTGAATTTTCCCCCGGCTCCTTACCCTGAACTTTCTTTCACAGAATTAGATGAGGGCTAGTTAAGGCCTCCGATCTGAGCCTGTATTAAAGAATCTTTCCCATGGTGCTTTGGCTTGTGTTCAAATGCTAGGCATATTGTTACTTGGACTGTACAGCACATAATGCACTTTATTGTGATGGATAAAATTCCTGAAAGATCTGAGGTTTTTTTGTAACCAATAAAAGGCGATTTTAAAATGATATACTATTTTGTTGGAATAAAAATAAAACACTAAAAACTAATTCAATCATCATTTAAATTCTACAAGTACTTTTAGGCATTACAACATTATAATGTACAGTATTAAAAGTAGATTTTCATTTTGGGATTTGCTAAAGATTACATTTAACAGTGTTATTAAATTAGTGTTTTAAAGATGAACCTAAAGTGCATTAATCTAAGATGCTGAGATAGTTCTTTCAAAAACAAACTCCAAGCTTTTGAACAGCTTTGTACATGCGATTTTATTTTTTTTGATATTTTAGTCTATCAAAATGCTGAGTTTTTCTTCCTTTCTTCCTTTTCTGTTGCACTCCCGTCTTTACAGAATTCCTGTCGGGCCTGAAGCCGATTATGCTCAACAAAAAGAAACTTGAGCTATATAAGACTGTCTCTTGTAGTTGCTGCTTTTGTGTGTTGTGTTTCTTAATACCGTTTGCACTGCATTAAGATTAAAACATGTCGAGAGGTTTAGAGCTCCAGTGAAAGGAAATGGGCTAGGCCTTCGGTTTGCTATGAATGAGGTGCCCAGATTACTGAACAGCACAAAGCAATGCGGGTGAAAGTTGTCTTACATAATCATATTCACAGAGTACAAAGACATCATTTTCTATTAGTAGAGCATGGCCGAATCTAAGTTAATGAACACATTAGAGCACAAGTCAAGCAAAAATCAAGCCATGCTCACAAACTGCAAACTAGTCGAGCAGTTCAGCCTACCAACACTGTAAAAGATGACAGAATTAAATTTCTGTGCATTGAATTTTATCAACTGTCTGTTAACATTGTTTTTGATTGAGCCCATGGAAAAATTTAGTTTACCAAACCGTGTTGCTGGTTTCTCAAAAACCTCTTAACCAAAATAGAGAATCTAGACAACAGGGCTGACATTTTATCTCATCAATTTAGTCACAAATCAATTCCAATAGAGGATATTTGCTAAAAATACCTTATTTTAAATAAGGAAAAACACTGAATACATTCAAGGTGTCTTCTGCATAACAGGATGTCTTGATGTGGTGAAGAAAACTTTCAAAAGTGGCACTTCATAGGTTAAAAACCTGCAAATAAAAATAAAAACTAACATTAATGACAGTTCCCTTGCATTACTTGTGGCAAGTGACAGAACAGAAGTTACTTAATGAGGATGAGACTTGTCAGTCGATGTAGATTTAGCTTTATCCTTTATTTCGTGATGTGTAAATATATCCACCGTTTCAGGACTGCTTAAAGTTATTTACAAGCAATAAAAAAATGAATTGATGAATAAGAAAATCATGAGCTTGGTGTGTTTGCTATTAAAAATCAGTAAGCCTCTGCAATCTAACGGCAGTGTTCAGCATTCACATGGCATACATATCACACCAATTAATCTCAGAAGTCAATCAATCAAGCAGTATTCAGTATTTTTATATATATATATATATATATATATAATATATATATATATATATATATATAACATGAGTTTTGTAGAATAATTTCAGTGCTCATTACTCACCATAACGTCTTGAAACTTGTGACGATGAATCTGTATTCTTTTGGGAAAGTTTGCTTCGATCTTCAGCACCAGCTGGTTCGACTTCGCTCTTCTGTCACTCTCCCGCGCATCCGCATTGGAGTTCTCCATACCAACAGTTTTCCTCAGGCGTATTTTGTGTTGGCTTACAGTTTTTTTGAATGTGGGACTGTGTTTTTTTTTTTTTACTTCAACTTGATAGATTGAGCCCAATTAAATATCTTTGGTGAAATATAAATTTTTAATTTTACAGGAAGACCTTAAGCTATGATTACTACAAGGAATCTTTTTTGCCTCGTCAGTGCAGCCGTGAAGAAGTGTCAGCCGAATAAAGCAAGCTGTTGCTGTAATCATAGCATTAGTTGTTGCAGTTGTTTTTTCCCAGGGCACATTCAGTTGCAGGCCAGCCAGAATACAGACGACCAAGACGACTATAATTGGGTATTGATTAGTTGGTTCTCTCTCCAAAAACCAACAATGACTTCAGGGCCACAGCTGTTTTTCCTAAAAGCTGTATTTTGCACAAAAACTCCTGCTGCGTGTTTGACCATTCGTGCCAGGGAGTTTGCAGCTAATAAAGTTTAGTTTTGTTTATTAGTAAAGGAATCTATTAAAGGGTTAGCTAACCCAAAAATTAAAATTGTCATTAATTGCTCACCCTAATGTCGTTCTACACCTTAAGACCTTCGTCCATCTTCGGAACACAAATTAAGATATTTTTGATGAAATCCGAATGGCTCAGTGAGGGCCTCTATTGCCAGCAAGACAATTAACACTTTCAATACCCAGAAAGCTACTAAAAACACATTTAAAAGGGTTCATGCGAGTACAGTGGTTCAACCTTAATATTATAAAGCGACGGAAATTCTTTTTGAATTCACTTTTGAGTTTTGTTGTCTATGTCCACACAAGTAGCCATTTAGTAATTGCCAAATAACATTGGGTTTTTTTGAAGTTCTTTCAATTCATGGTGGTTTTGAGAAACATTTTCATCCTGTCATATAAAGGTAAAATTAAGAGACTTATTGAACTTGACACACCTTGACAGTCATGGCGGTCTGCTTCAATATTGCAATTATTGGGGTTCGAGCGCTTTAAATCCTTTAAGCACATGCGTTAAAGGGAGGTCCTATAGGGAAAGGTACTCAGAATGAGGAGTTCTACGATGAATGTTGTGGGCGTGTGCGAAAAATCGTGCGATATACAGCCCTGTATGCACATAAAAAATGCGAAGGCCAATTTTTTAATCTCTTACAGGCCTCTAGGGCCATGAGTCAAACGGGCTCTGCAAGTTTTGTTCCTATCGGCCTCCGTTAACCTTGTCTGATAGATGCTCAAACTTTTTTGGCCGCCGTCGGCCATGATTTTCAAGATATGCGAATGTCATCAAAGACAGTCTTGAAAACTTGGACATAGACACCGCATTGCATATTTTCAAGGCAATCAGACATAGGGTTGTGTAGTTATAGCCATTCTGTGCACAAGTTATAGGCTAGCTATTGTAGTAAAAGTGGCTCTGCCCACTTTAAACGTTTTGAGAATAAAAATTACAACTTTTTTTTTATTTTTATAATTATTGACAATCCGACTCCAGAAATGTTGGAGTCCGATTCCAACGATATAAGACACTTGAGCCTATGCCTAATGGTGTAGGACAGAGCTTCCCAAACGTAAGACCCCCCCCGAAAACATTGCAAAAGCTCCACGACCCCGCCGTTAAAAAATATATACCGACATTTACCTACAAATACATTTATTAACAATTTTGTAAGAATTTCATGTGATTTATGAGAACTATGATGTAAACATTCTTTACAAATATATTTAAATCCATAACACAAACCTTACACTTTCAAAAACGTATATTGGTTTGGACTAGCTACGGCCCCCCCTGCAATACCGCTACGGCCCACTTGGGGGCTGCGGCCCACAGTTTGGGAAGCACTGGTTTAGGATTTAAGAGCGATCTCGTACTTTTCTCCCCTGTAGCGCCCCCGTTAGGCTGATCAGAGCAAGCCTTGGTGACATTGTAGATCGTGTGAGTACTACCATCCCTCAAAGTTTCAAGTCTCTAGGAATTCTCTACGAAATTCTCACTTTTAGGGGAAATTTTAACAATTACAATAGGTTTTCAGAGCTACGCTCTTGAACCCCTAATTAATTTCTTTTAAGAAAATTATGGGACAAGGAAAGTTTTAATACTTTGACATTTTTGCCTATTTAAACAGTCTCCCAAGACATTTTGGAGATGCTCCCCAGAAATGAAATTAATTTTAATTCAAAAATTAAAAACATGGTCATCAGAAGACATGATAGATCTGGGGAAGAGGTGTAAAATTATAATGCTTTAATTTTACCTGAAGACAAAAAATATTTGTAAGTAAATACATTTGCTAAAATATATTTGTTCATAACAATAAATATCATTGTCACTACATGTAAAACAGCTATTTATATTTGTCTTCAGCAGTAAATGGTCTTTGACAAAGAAATCTCAGCCTAAAGTTGTTGTTCTTCAGGGGCTGTTTTACAGAAACATCCTAACTTCGAATCTCATCTTATCTGTTTAGTAACCATGGTAATTTCACTTAGGGAATAGACATTTTTCAAATCTTATTTTAAGAATTAAGTTAGGAAGTTTCTGTAAAGCATTCCTCAGGAAAGCAAAGATATAATATGGATTAAGGATAGGACATGGATTCATGTCCATGTTGAGGTAACTGTACAACGTGAGGAAAGATTGAGGGCGGAAGAGGCAGGCTTCGTGTCGGTAAGAAGGAAAAGCGAGCAAAGTTCCATGTTTAACGTGCAGTGGAGAAGTGGAATGTGCTGACATGGCACTTCGTCTGAACTCCAAAATTAATAATCAGACGTGGTTTAGCCTTGCACTGCCAGGAGGCGAAGGCAGCCAAGCTCTGGCCTCTTTGTGGTGGGCCTGAAAAGGAGGGTCTGGCACACGGCCAGTGGGGTTTTGCTTGTTCAGGATTTTTGATTAAATCGTTTATTGTGCTCCACTCACGCAAAGGGCCAAGGCAGAGCTTGCTCCAGAAGGGGTGGAACAAGACAGGAGGAAACGGAGGGCTTTTTCACCAGTAAAAAGCTTTTGTATGATAAAGACATTTCTTTTTCTTTGTTTTCATCAGTGTAGCTCCATCCATTTAGTTTTTTAAAATAAAATTTATTTAATTTTTTAATGCTTTCTTCTAATGTTATTTTAACTTGCTTTTGTGTCCGTGTTTTGAGTTAATGCAAAAGGGTATTTTAAACAATAGAACCAATAGGGAAGAAGTACAAAAAAAACATGCAAATATAGCTGCTAGCAGCGATGACGGGCCCAAGCCGGTGGCACCGCCAACCCGGTGGCATCAAGGCAACTGTGCACAGCGGGAAAAATGAATTTAAAAGGTGTCTCCAGTTGGAGACTGACCAGTTAGTCGAGTCAGATTATTCAATATAATACTAACTAAAAGCGATCATATCATAGCCAACTTATCATTAGCAGTTCAAAGTGTTATATATTCAGCTGAATTTATCTTATTATATTGTTAAACTAATTATATAAAACTAAATAGTCAGTGAAATACAAATAAACTGGTTCTTTGCCTTTATTTCTTTATACAAATTTATAGAAGAGAAGGGCTAAGAGATTTCTTATCCTACAATGCAGACAAAAGGAGACAGCAATGAAAGGGTTAAACCTGCAAGACCCTGAGAGAGAGAGAGAGAGAGAGAGAGAGAGAGAGAGAGAGGGGGGGGGGGTATTCAGAAGATATATTTTGAAGAAAACAAGTATATTGATCTGAAATATAGTACATTCATTTTAAATTCATCCAGGTTCCATTGAATTTATCTTAAGGTATTTTACGTTCTTTTTAACCATATTATTAAACTAATTATATAGAACCATATAGTCAGTGCACGACAACTGAATTGGTTCTATGCCTTTATTTTTATGAGATTTCCTGGCCTATAATGCAGACAAAGGGACAGCAATGAAAGGGTTAAACCTGCCAGACTAAAACACAGAGAACTGTTAGAGCTCGTGAACTGTCTGAATGTGTGTGCGTGCAATGTATGAGGAGAGCACGAATGTAATATAAATGATAACGATCCAGATACGATTTATTTGCATAAGTTTATATTTTAGTTTTATTTTTTAAAATCCCTTCATGTGTAAAGATGTAGTTATTTATATAACTCTTTGTGTGACATTCTTGTGATTAAATCTTGTGTAATCGCTGGAATGTTTTAGTGAACAAGGTTAAAAAACACGTAAATGAGTTCGTGATCACTCGTGTTCACAGACAGTGGCGGTATTAGACAAATTTTTACAAGGGGGGCCAAGGAGGGGCCAGTGTTTAACCAGAGGGGCACATTAAAAATGGTAACAAATTATATTTAAAGATTATAAACTTTGTTTTACTTTACTTGCTGATACCTGTAGAAAGATGTACAGTAAACATAGGGCACAAGTACATTTATTTACTTGTACACTATCAGTCAAAGTGTACAAGAAAAACAGTATTATTGTGAAATATTTTTACAATTTAAAATAACTTTTCTTATATTTGTATAGGGTATATCTTAAAATGTAATTTATTCCAGTGATCAAAGCTGAATTTTCAGCATCATTACTCCACTCTTCAGTGTCACATGATCCTTCACAAATCATTCTAATATGATGATTTTGCTGCTCATGACACATTTATAATTATTACCAACGTTAATGATTATTATCAATGATTTGTGAAGGATCGTGTGACACTGGAGACCTGAGTAACGATGATAAATTCAGCTTTGATCATAGGATATTAATTACACTTTACTATATATTGAAATAGAAAACAGTCATTTTACATTTTAATAACATTTCACAATATTACAGCTTTTCTTGTATTTTAATAACATTAGTAGTGCATATCTTCATGTATTTCAAAATGTAGGCCAAGTATTTACATAAAAAAGAAACATTAGAGCCATATTGACACAAAAAATTATTTACAGGAGACAGCACCATTTTAAGGACATACAGTAGGCCTACAATGAAATTATAATTGAACACCGTTGCAAATAGTAACCTTCTTCATCACAAACCTGATGGTGCAGCACTTGATCCACATGGATCCCCTTTCTGTCCCTCTGGCTGTTCCTCTCTCTGTCCCTGTATGTTTTCTTCCTCCTCACCCTCTTCTTCATCCTTCTCTCTCCTTCTGCTCCTCTATTCTCTCAATACCTTGATTTGTTTCTCTCACTTTTTTGTAAAAAATGAGGCTATGTCCCTTCCTCGTTTCATGATAACTATCAGAAGAAAAAAACGTGCATTACATTTCGTTGTATAACCACCCCACTTTACACGAGCAGATAGCCTGTTGATTACTTTACTCAAATGTATGTTATCGCAATGCAACAGCCAAGACAGATGAAGTTACGTGGTTAACATCACAACATTGTGCAAGAGCAACAAGAGATACAAGTCACGAGATACGCGTCCGGCGCCGCTATATTTTACCCGTGTAGAACGTTCCGTCGCATTAGTTACGCTTTTGGCGCTCGCGTGTAAAATCATAACAAATTCATAATTAATTTTTTTTTGGTCAGCACAGGGGTGGCCAGGGACATGTCTACAGAGGCACGTGTAGGCCTCCGTGTAGAACCGCCACTGTTCACAGACATCATCAAACTGCCAAACACGGCTCGCGATCTCTACATGAATGTCTTCCGTGTTTATTTGCTTGTATATTGTAGAATCGCTGGAATGTTTTAAATGGTTAATATATATATATATATATATATATATATATATATATATATATATATATATATATATATATATATATGACGAAGTGGCCTGAATTGTAAAACGAAAGCAAACTTTCTCTCTGTCTATGCTGTCTATGACATTAGAGTGGCTGTTTCTGTCAATACTCGCGATCAGTGAATTAATTTTTTTCATTTGTTTCTTAACTTGTGTATTATACAATCGCTTGAAAGTTTTAATGAATGAAATGACATGTAAACAAAGACTGTCGTGAGTTGTAAAACGAAAGCGGTTGTTCAAAACTCGGGGCTCGTGTGCTACCTGTGAACAGAAATAATGTGATGCACGTGCAGTACTGTCCACTAGAGGGAGCCACGAGACCGTGTTTGTTAAGAGCCTCAAAAACACCCAAGAATATTATTAAAGTTTGACATCTTGCCATGGCAACAGTATTTAAAAAATCACAAAGACATTCACATGTCTACATCTGAAATGTTTTGACATTATAATGAAGAAGTTTGAAGCAAATCGGGTAAAAATAAGAGGGTGATCTCAAAGCATTTTGAAAGTGACACATTTCCTGCTGCCAATTGGTGGCGCTATATCTTTGACTCACAATAGTCACATCCATGTACTCGGCCTCCTACAACGAACACACAGGTGAAGTTTCATAAAAAACAATGAATGTATGCAGACGTTATAACACACTTCCTGTTTCTCTTTTCTCGCCATAAATTCGTTGCCTCGCCACGGGCAAACCGTTTGAGATATCAAAAATCCCCTGGCAATTTTGCGTCATCAATGTCTTGTCTTCATGCTGACTGAGTTTGGTGGTGATCGGATTAAGCGCCTAGGAGGAGTATATCAAATTCCAGAGCATGTGCTTTTCAAACAACCCATAATAGCTCACTTCCTGTTGAGGCGGCGAACAACTTAGAGCACGAAAGTTGTCAGGCCCGATAAGGTCTATATGTGTACCGAGTTTCATACCAATATGTGCAAGCGTGTTTGATATATGGACCAAGTTTTCGGACCTCATTCAAGGGGGCGCTGTCGAGCCCCCCTGCCACGCCTGGGTCCCAGCCTCTGTCACGTCCTAATGGCCGCAGGTTCCAATGCGTGTGCAAAGTTTCAAGAGTTTTTGAGCATGTTAAGGGCCCCAAAAAGCCCCGAACGGTTGAAAAAAAATAAAAATAATAATAATAATAATAATAATCCTTAGAAAAACAATAGGGCCCAAGCCCTTTGGGCTTGGGCCCTAAATATAGCTGCTAGCAGCAATGTGCGGGCCCAAGCCGGTGGCACCGCCACCTCGGTGGTTTAAGGACAACTGGGCACGGCGGGCAAAATGAATTTAAACAGTGTCTCCAGTTGGAGACTGACCAGTTAGTTGAGTAAGATCATTCAATATAATACTAACTGAAAGCGATCATATCATAGCAAAGTTATCATTAGCAGTTCAAAGTGTTATATATTCAGCTGAATTTATCTTATTATATTGTTAAATTAATTATATAAAACTAAATAGTCAGTGAAATACAAATGAACTGGTTCTTTGCCTATATTTCTTTATACAAATTTATAGAAGAGAAGGGCTAAGAGATTTCCTATCCTATAATGCAGACAAAACGAGACAGCAATGAAAGGGTTAAACCTGCAAGACCCTGAGAGAGAGAGAGAGAGAGAGAGAGAGAGAGATATTCAGAAGAAATATTTTGAAGAAAACAAGTATATTGATCTGAAATATAGTACATTCATTTTAAATTCATCCAGGTTCCATTGAATTTATCTTAAGATATTTTACGTTATTTTTAACCATATTATTAAACTAATTATATAGAACCATATAGTCAGTGCACGACAACTGAATTGGTTCTATGCCTTCATTTTTTATGAGATTTCCGATCCTATAATTCAGAAAAAAGGAGACAGCAATGAAAGGGTTAAACCTGAAAGACCCTTAGAGAGAGAGAGAGAGATTCAGAAAAAATATTTGAAAGAAAACAAATATATTGATCTGAAATATAGTACATTCATTTTAAATTCATCCAGGTTCCATTGAATTTATCTTAAGGTATTTTACGTTATTTTTAAACATATTATTAAACTAATTATATAGAACCATATAGTCAGTGCACGACAACTGAACTAGTTCTATGCCTTTATTTTTGTCTACATGTCTACATCTGAAATGTTTGGACATTATAATGAAGAAGTGTGAAGCAAATCGGGTAAAAATAAGAGGGTGATCTCAAAGCATTTTGAAAGTGACACATTTCAATAAGATCTGCCAATTGGTGGCGCTATATATTTGAATCACAATAGTCACACACATGTGCTCGGCTTCCTACAACGAATACACAGGTGAAGTTTCATAAAAATCAATGAATGTATGCAGACGTAATAACACACTTCCTGTTTCTGTTTTCTCGCCATAAATTCGTTGCCTCGCCACGGGCAAACCGTTTGACGTGATAGTTTAATCAGAGAGCGCCTCTAGAGGTAGCTCTCGTGCCGCACTCTCCTCAGCCGCTCCAGTAACGGACGCGACCCAGAAAATGAAATCATGCGCGGTTGTGCATTTGTTTGTACATGCTTGCTCGCAGTCTGGGAATGGGGGATGGGGGATGGTTAATACAGTGAGACAGAGATTCAGAAGATTTAACAACATTTTAAACAAAAAATAAAATTTGTTTAAATCTGTTCGGAATTGTATCTAAACTTGTTAAAAATAACCATATGGTGCCATCTTTTGGTTATTAAATTTCTTTTTTATTTCTTGTCCTTAAACAGATCATTATTGTGATTATTTTTAAGTTAAACATACTATATTGATTAAAAAAACATTTGAATTTCTTATTCAATGTTAGTGTTATTGTATATAGAAATAAACAGTGTATAATTCAGAGGAGAATATTGTCTAGTATGATAAATTATCAGAGTGTCATCTCAAAATACAACATATTAAAGAAAACAAATATATTGATTCAAAAATTGTATTTTCATTTTAAATTCATCCAGGTTCATTACCAAACATAATTTTTTTTAAAGTATTCTTACAACAATGTCTATTAACAAGGTCTCTAAAACAATGTTTTGTCTTCTCAACCCAGGTTAAAAATAGGTATTTGCTGCCCTCTAGTGCTCATTCTGTGATCATTCAAATATGACCATATTTTTTTTTCTTAATTTAAACCTTCGCCATGGCAACACAATTCCAGATATACTATAATCGTTTGCAATTTATCATTTTCAGTATATTTTCATCATATTCAGAAAGTTTGGTGTCTATAGCATGAATACCCTAAGAGTAATAGCTAAAACTGCAGAGCTTGATTATTCAAAATATCCACATTCAAACCAAAATATCTGACTTCCTGTTGGTCAGAGATAATGACTATGAATTAGAAAGTTGTCCGGCTTAATGAGCACAATATGTGTACTGAGTTTGGTGACTGTAGGTTAAACTAACCCCCCAACTTTTGTCAAAAGATGGCTCTATAGAGCCCCTCCTCCACGCCCATTTTTATGGCTTTACTCATGTCCACTGGTCCACAATATTGATGTATGTGTCGAGTTTCATGCAATTTGAAACATGTTAAGAGCCTCAAAAACACCCAAGAATATTATTAAAGTTTGACGTCTTGCCATGGCAACAATATTTAAGAAATCACAAAGACATTCACAAGTCTTCATCTGAAATGTTTTGACATTATAATGAAGAAGTTTGAAGCAAATCGGGTAAAAATAAGAGGGTGATCTCAAACCATTTTGAAAGTGACACACTTCCTGCTGCCAGTTGGTGGCGCTATATCTTTGACTCACAATAGTCACATCCATGTGCTCGGCCTCCTACAACGAACACACAGGTGAAGTTTCATAAAAATCAATTAATGTATGCAGACATTAAAACACACTTCCTGTTTCTGTTTTCTCGCCATAAATTTGTTGCCTCGTCACGGGCAAACCGTTTGAGATATCAAAAATCCGCTGGCAATTTTGTGTCATCAATGTCTTGAGTTCATGCTGACCGAGTTTGGTGGTGATCGGATTAAGCGCCTAGGAGGAGTATATCAAATTCCAGAGCATGCGCTTTTCAAACAACCCATAATAGCTCACTTCCTGTTGAGGCGGCGAACAACTTAGAGCACGAAAGTTGTCAGGCCCGATAAGATCTTCATGTGTACCGAGTTTCATACCAATATGTGCAAGCGTGTTTGATATATGGACCAAGTTTTCGGACCCCATTCAAGGGGGCGCTGTCGAGCCCCCCTGCCACGCCCGGGTCCCAGCCTCTGTGACGCCCTAATGGCCGCAGGTTCCAATGCGTGTGCAAAGTTTCAAGAGTTTTTGAGCATGTTAAGGGCCCCAAAAAGCCCCGAACGGTTGAAAAAAAATAAAAATAATAATAATAATAATAATAATCCTTAGAAAAACAATAGGGCCCTTTGCCCTTCTGGGCTTGGGCCCTAATTATACATCCCACAGTCATCACTCTCCTCAGACTGAAGAGAAGTGGGAGACGTGGCCCGCATCGAGTTCAGCTCTGGGTCTGAAGTCTGAGGTGCAAAAATATCCAGATTTTATAGAATAGCCTTCTCATTATATCAGCCTTCCCCGCTAGACAGTTGCTGCTTTTGGCAGCTTTAGTATTCCACGAAGGACTGCACATTTAGCGCTATATTTAAAAAAGGTAACGGGCAAGTCAAAGTCAAATTTAAATCATTGGACTCAGGACACTGAGTCACAACAGTAGGTAGAGAAGGCTGCAATCTTACAAACCACAATTCAAAAATGAGAAAGAAGAGTGCCAGAGTAAATGCTGGTGTTAAGACACATTTTACTTAGGAATTGGTTTTTTTAAAGCACTTATTTTATTTATAAAAAACTAAACCGTGATCCCATGGGTCAATGACATGATGCTCTATTAATTTCTCAAAATACATTAAAATGCAATTCATTCATATAGTAAATTGAATACATGTTTTTAATTTCTCAATTGAAATTCACTCTGATCATTTTTTAAAACAAAAATGTCAGTGATGCAACTGTCCTGATGTCATAATAAAGAGAGAACCACTTTGTGAAAAGAAAGTTTGGCATAGGGGGAAAAAAAACCCTGCTTATTAATATTTGAAAAACCTTTGTCCTTGAAATCGAAGTTATATGTGGTTCACGATTCTAGGATAAATTGAGAATCACTAAATCATTTTTTGCTTCAAATGTCATTTACTAGAGGTTCTGACAAAATCTTAATTGCTGCAGTCTATTTAAAATATTTAATTATTTAGAAAAAATTATATAATGTTTGACATACATTTTAAGTCACCACCTAGTGGTGTAAAGAAGTAGTTGATACAATCGTTGATGCAGTTCGGGGCAGTTGCGGCCAAAGGGTTAGAGAGTCAGACTAGTAACCCGAATATTGCAGTTTCTAGTGTCATTAACGGCCGGAAATGTAGGTTCAGGAAGTGAATGTAGAGCACTCGCTTCCATTCTCATTACCTACAACTGAGGTGTCCTTGAGCAAGGCACCTAACCACCTAATGCTCCCTGGGCGCTGCAGCAAAAATGGCTGTGTGATGGCAATACTCACTATTCGTGCGCTTCGATGGGTGAAACAAAGAGCACAAATTCTGATTATAATCACTTCACTTAATACTGGAGGCTGCCTTTTCAGGAGCTATTTTATAGCACTTATTTTATAATACGTTTTATACTATTTTTATAGCGCTTACTAATCGATTCTGTATTTATATTATTATTTTCCAAGAATGATATAGTTATTTAATTGAATACAATTTATTGATATATTATTGTCTTAACCAACCCCTAACACTAAACATATCCATTGGTAACCTGCTTGAAGTATTTAACCCTATTTTGTTTTAATATACAAGGCCACAATTGCACTACAAACAAATATGTTTATTACTATGTTAATATAATTTTAAAACAAATAAGAGTTTTTGGCCAGCTAAATAATAACTGGAGACTGCTGACACCGAAAGCCATTCAAGTTTAAAGTGGCCGCATTTACCTTTATGATAAAAATAAACCGGATTTAAAAATGAATAATTTCTGTGGGTCTAGACTTTGCGTATGTGTGTTTGAAATTTGAATGAGATCTCCTGTTGTAGAAGCATTGGTAGGTTGCGCTGTCAAAAAACTAGGGACAAACTAAATGTTGTCCTGATTACTGCGCCCTCCGGTATTGCAGGAATATAGTATTGGTGCGAAGTGCCAAGTTACTTTCAAAAGCATTTGCTCTATTTTGATCACTTCTGTTGACATCGGTGTTTATATCCAAGCTATAAACTTTTATCCCAGTACTTTTGGGATCATTTAAATATGTGTAAAACAGAAATAATGATATTGTGTTGTTGAAAAGACTGTTTATATATATATATATATATATAAATATATATTTATTTATTTATTTTTTAATCCGTTTTTCCAGACAGATGAATCGTTGTCAATTTGGAATGAGATTGCAATCTTTTAACCAGTAATTGTGCAGTTCTAGGTGCAACCGACATGGAGAGAAAAATAAACATGAAACAGGAAATGATATCATAGTGTACCCCTGCAGACCACGAGTCACCAAGTCTCTTAAAATGTCAGATAATTAGAGCGTTTTGTGACAAAGCCGAGTTAAGGTTGTAAAATGTCATGAGGTGTGACTCCCCAAAAACACAACGATGTGTGAGCTAATAATTCTTGATATTTGTTAAAAAAAAACTTTTTTACCTTGAAAGATACATTTAGAATGTGTACACTCAAATCAAATGTTTTAAGGTGTAAGGAAAATGTTATTACTTTTTACTTGATGGTTACACCACATGGCAGTTGAGTGATTTAAAACTTGTCGAAAATAGTATAAGAACCTGCGCTTTTAATGTTCATTAAATAAGCTTCTTATTATTTTCATCTCTTGTTTAGAAGCACATGAGCAGAGGTTTGATTGAAATTCTCCTTTTTCTCTGCCGTTTCAGTTGCTCCAGACCTGGACTTGACCAAACAGTTCACACACCTTGAAACTGCTCCCCCTAATCTTATTAAGCTGGTTGAAGCAATTGAGCAGACAGGTAATACTTCTGTCATTGAATGTCATGTAAAGGGCTTTATTGTTTGTGGTTTGTTCGTTAGAGAACCGGACACATGATATGGAGCGTGCAAATCCAGAGCGAGCAGGAGATCCTGCAGAGCGCCTCCAGCCACGAGAAAGAATGAAAATAAAAATGTCTTTTTTTTAATTGATTTATATTTTTAATAGATATTTCCACATTGAAAGTAATATTGGAAGCAGAGGTGTGAAAAGTGTTTGTTATTGCACCATATGGCAGTTATTACCATCCAGATTTCCTCTATCACTATGAGCCGTCCCTCTCCTTCGCCCCTGAGCGAGAGACTGAGTGACGCTCGGACTGTCTGGCTTGACTGAAGCCGTCTTCTCACTTCTTCACGGACTAAAACAGAGCTCAGGGACTCAGCTGGGCTGTTTTCCCAGTTCTCCCGATAGCGTGACTAGATATATTTATATCTCCGGGCTTTTACATTTAATGTTTAGATGTAACTGCTTCTCTAATCCAAGCTGGCATGGAAGATCTATTTTTGAGAGATGAGCTAACGCCTCGATTTTCTGCTAGGTCTGGACTCTAGGACACTATACAGGACATCCACTGCTCCAGCCTCAGACAGTGAACAACAGAGCCTCGCTGGTAAGTTAAATCTGCAGCACTCATGCTTTGACTGTCTTCTCTTGCATAGAAGTGGAAGAGTTCTATTCACATGCTTGGAAACAAATACAGCATCAGGGTTTAATGATTTTGATTGCTTTAGTGTTTTTTAGCTTAGTAGCTGTAGGTCTTTCTGAATGTCTCATTTTTGTGTACATTTTAGCTTGTGTACGATGTTTAAATATTTATTTAATCAGGTTGGTTATTGATAACATTGTTTTTCAGCTGTAACATTGCTAAGAAATGATTAAAACGGCTTTTATGTTTTAAATGTAACTTTGCAATTAAATTATGTTGCAAAAAAAAAACAAAATATTGCATTAAATCATAAAAATATAAAATTAATCATAATTAAAATAATTTTGAATAGTGAACAAGTGTAATCTATATAAATAATAAATACATTTATTTGATATATTGTATAATAATAAATATAAATTATAAATATTAAATAAAATACAAATAATTATAAATAATAAATAATAATTATAATACTATTTACTTATACCACTAATAACAAGTAATGAATATTTATTGTTCATTTTACAGCTTTTTTTTTTTTTTTTTTTTTTTTTTTTTAAAGACCCAAAATGTTATTTCTAGGTTTAAATTCGATTTTGACAGTCTCAGGCTTTTGGACCCTACTGTATATAACATATAAATGTAATCACAAAGTTGTGATAACTAGCAGTGAGATGGCAAAATAAAATGCTGTTAAGGGTAGGATAAAGTTACCCAGCGATTAGCTATTTGGTTACCATAAGTACCAACACATTTATGTAACTCTAACTCTAAAATGCTTGAAAGGGATGTATTGTATTAGATCTAAGGCGTGTGCATCATAATGTGACCGGTCATTTGTCCTGTGCAGAGCTGCAGGAGTTGGACGTGGGACAGTGGGATATTCATGCTCTCTCAGACGCTCTTATTCGGTACCTGCAGGAACTTCCTGCCCCCATCATCCCTCCCTCTGTTTATATAGACCTTCAGGCAGCAGTGCAACTAGAATCAGGTATGTGCCACTTTTCACTCACCCGTGCAGGCCGAGAGAGAACCATGTATAGAAAGTAACAGAATTATATGAACTCGACGAACAAACAGCCAAATGCGCTGAGCGTCTGCACTGTCTTTGCCTGTGCATCTGATGACACATGCACTCATGTTGATGTCATTCATGCATAGATGTTCCCTCCGTGAGGAGACGAGAGCAGCTGTTGGAGGTACTGGGGAAGCCTGAAGTTCCACTGCAGAACCTCCTGACGCTGCATTATTTGCTCAGACACCTGGATAAGGTTTGCCAGTACGTGGAGAACAACGGCCTCGACATTCACACCCTCGGCCAAATCTTTGGCCCTCTGCTGATCAGGGGCCCTTTGAGCGGGTGAGCGCGCCGTTTCGTTTCTTTGATTTCTATTGGCTGGAGACAAATTCTGGAAATGTATTGCTGAAAATTTGCACATGTGCAAACTATCTTTCTACGTGTTTGATTTACAGGTCAGAGGAAGATGAGGGGTTTCCTGCGGTTGCAGTTGAGAGACTTCTTTTGGAGAGAATTTGGGAACAAGAGCCGACTCCTCCCGGTGAGTCACGTGGTAAAATAAAGTGCTGGTACTTTGTTTGGGAGGGGAATTATGGGGGATTGGTTGACTCCCTTGTAGCTTTGGTTTGAACATTGGGGGGTTGAAGTGTGAACCGTTTAACAGGGTCCCCGGGCATAAGCTCCCTCTTGAGGTTTATTTATTTATTTGTTTGTTCTTGCAAAATGGTCCAAGCATGCAAATTGGTGGATAACATAACTGCTTTAAAGTTAAAGTTTATAATTAACAATCACTTGTTTACAAAGTGCCATGGGAAGTAAATATCTTTATTTAAAAAATTGTTTTACACTGAACATGTTAATCTCTTGGAATATCTGAAAATCAGGTTTTTGTCTCTCAATCTGTCATTAATAGCAGAAAACATTTTACACATTGAGAAAACCAATTGTTTAGTCAATAATTCAAGAAGGCCCATATTTTAAAGCTCTTTCTAAGTTGTACTCGGCCTTAAAAGTAACATAGTTCTTGTAATTGCTTAACTATAGCATTTGTTACAAAAGTTACAGGTAAGATCATTGACTCCTCATTATTCAGCTTTGCATCACAAAAAAATTAAAAATAAATGAATCAGAACAGCTTCGTCTTCCAGTAGTCTACTCTAGGAGAGAAACCATCTTGTCATTGACTATGCTGGTAACTGAAAGTTTGCAGGATTGATCCCTGAGCGATCATCATTAAGCCCTTGAGCAAGGCAGGAGGCTCCAGAGACACTGTTGCTGTATTATAACATTGCACGTTTCTATGGTGACGATACGTTTAAGTCATAAAATCAAATGTTGGGCCCAGTCGTTTGGGAATAAACAAAGATTTATTTATTTTAATCGTAAATATTTGTATCTTATTTGACTTGTTTAATCAGCTCTCCCTCCTAAACCGCCCAAAGCCAAAGCCATGGCCTCATCTGTGACCAATGGAAACAACAGCTTGCTGAGTGACGCTGAATGGTACTGGGGAGACATTTCAAGGTAAACCACTGACATAATTACCAGGTCAGCTGTTATTAAGGTCATCACACATTTCTGTACATGTTGAATCTTTGTTTGATGCACATGGGTTTAGAGAGGAGGTGAATGAGAAGATGAGAGATACTCCCGATGGTACGTTCCTGGTGCGGGACGCCTCAAGCAAAGTGCAGGGAGAGTACACCTTGACACTCAGGTGAGCGCTCCCTCAGGAACTGCATTTTGTGCGATATCTAATAGGAGATGAATACATTGCGTAGGTGTGCTGCTGTTTCGTTTGTTTAATATGCATGATTACAAAGTGTAATTTCTAACAGGGACATAACATGATCAAAGCCTTGTGTTGTTTATTCCAGGAAAGGAGGGAATAACAAACTGATCAAGGTTTTTCACCGTGGGGGAAAGTACGGATTCTCAGAACCGCTTACTTTTCTCTCTGTGGTGGAGCTCATCAACCACTACCGGTATGAGTCACTGACCCAGTACAACGCCAAGCTGGACACTCGCCTGCTCTTCCCCGTGTCTAAATATCAGCAGGTGCGATGTCTCCGCTCTTCACAACTTAACAAACCGATGCCATCTTTCCCCACAGTCTTCATGTTAATAATATAATTTGACTAAAACGACATTTCTGTCATTATTTACTCACCCTTATGAGGATTTTTTTAAAAGAATATTCTTAAAGATCCTTTCTATACAGTGACTGTTCATAGCAACCACAGATTTTCAGTTTCCAAAAAACCCCATAAAAACACCTTAAAAGTAGTCCTCATAATGTTAGATTCACATTTAAATGTTTTGGCTTTAGAATTACTCCAACTGCTGCATCCGATATGTTGTGGTTCATCTGGCTGTTTTGAGCTCAATATTAGAGAGGCACAAATACTAAATATCTCCGCCGATACCGATAGCCCATTATCCAGAAAGATATCTTCTGATATTGATAGCTTACGGAGAAAAAAACCTCCCAACTAATGCTGTAAATTAGACTGGAACCCTCTCATTTGGTACATTATTATGTATTCATTGGGTCAAACAGAGCCTGTTTTAACATTGCTACATTTTTAACTGTTAATGTTTGATTGACAGGATATAATGGACCCTTCGCAAACAGTTTGATTGACAGGCAATCTGACCAATCTTAACCCAGAATCCAGCATTTTGTCTGAGAAAGCAGTTAAAGGAGTTAGTATACTAACGTTGGTGAACTTGAACTTCAAAAATTGTGTTCATTTCGGTGGTTCGAATCAGCTCGAATCAAATTTGCACTGGCTGTTAAACACCTTTGAACTTCCATTGGTCCATGGCAATTATGTTAAAAGTGGGAGTGGCTGAAGGCTCCACCTTCTTTGATGTGGAACTCTTTTCAGGTTCAATTGTTAACCTATTTGTCCACTCATAGCACACAGCACTTATGTAAATAGCCTGGGCAGCGTCTGAATGTTCATATGGCGTTGTCAGAAAGTAAATTGGGACCTTAATTATACAAACTTCCTTAAGACCGATTAGTCGACTAATCGCTCGGGCAACCCACCGACTAGTCGATTTAATATAGTTTCGCACATTTCTATTTAACCAACTTGAGGGTGAGGAAATAACAAATTAATTTTGGGGTGAATAAGGCTTGTGTTGTGACACGTTGTCTTGTGCTTTGCAGGATCAGGTGGTGAAAGAGGACAGTATTGAGGCGGTAGGAGAGCAGCTGAAGGTTTATCACGAGCAGTATCAGGAGAAGAGTCATGAATATGATGTACTGTATGAAGAATACACACGCACATCACAAGTAGGCTGCATTTCATCTCTCCTGCAAATGCATTGGGATCTAATTAATAGAGTCACTAACGGAGACGGTCTGTCCGATCTCTCTCAGGAGCTGCAGATGAAGCGAACCGCTATTGAGGCCTTTAGTGAGACCATCAAGATCTTTGAGGAGCAATGTGAGACCCAGGAACGCCTCAGTAGAGAGAACATTGAGAAGTTTCGCAGAGAAGGCAACGACAAGGAGATTGAGAGGTAGTCTTGTTTTTCATTGCACGTCAGAGCACTATATCCACACAATCCATTATTCCCTGGTGTTACTTTGAATTAGAGTCATGATTTGCCTTCTATATCAGAGGGAAACTTTTTCACTTTCTATTCAGAATTCAGAGCAACTCTGAGAAGCTGAAGTCTAGAGTGACAGAAATTCATGACAGCAAGAGAAAATTGGAACTGGACTTAAAGAGGCAAGCCACAGACAATCGAGAGATAGACAAGAGGATGAACAGCTTGAAACCAGACCTCATACAGCTGAGGAAGCTAAGGGACCAATACCTTGTGTAAGTACAGCCCCCATATATATCATTTTTTTCATTATTTAGTGAAGCCAGTAAAGACAATATAAAAAAAATATATAAAAACACATTGTGTTGACATTATTTTGCGGTACACAGGTATTACTGCAAGCTCACACCATCATTTCTTTTGTTCTGATGCTGTTGATTTAGAAAATTGCGGTAGAAACTCTGTATTCTGTTTATTTATTCACAGTTAACTGCTGGTGATGTTAACAACACTGATATTTTCTTTGCAGATGGTTGACTCAGAAAGGCACCAAGCAAAGGAAGATCAACGAATGGCTGGGTGTAATGAACGAATCAGAAGAGTAAGTTCTGTTTAGTCTGTCTGTGGAAGTGCAAATAGGACCTAAATTTGTTTGAAGCCAGGCCTAGGTACATTACTCTTTTTGGGATAACCATGGAACACCACTTAGAGAATCTGCACATTAATTTGGACATCACAGAGACATCCTAACACAGAAGACATAGTAAAAAGGTTAAACGTAATCATGATCTAATGCTGAGTCAAGTTCATATCGGAAAGATTCCTCTGTCAAGCATATGACATAAAGGTTTTATTCAGAAAGTTCTTCAATGGATGTTGTTGTTTTTTTACCTCAAAAAATTTTGAAATTCTATCAAATATTAAAATGAAAGATTTTACCTTGTAATTTTACAGAGACATGATTGGATTTATTTATTTTTTGCCTGCCATTTGTATGGTAAACCACTGTTTTTGCCCAACTTTTTGGTGATGACATGGCATAAAACTTTTTAATAAACAACAAACTGGAACATTAACTAGAATATCTTTTTGCACAATGCTCATTAATGAAACAAAAGGGACCAATAAATCAGATATAGAAAAACTGTCATTATTCCACTTCTGTCCTTTCAGCCTCTATTCTCTGTTGGACGACGACAATGATCAAGCCCATCATGACGAGTGCTCCTGGTACGTTGGGGACATCAAGCGCACAAAGGCGGAGGATCTCCTGAGAGGCAAACGAGACGGCACCTTCCTCATCAGAGAGAGCCAGACCACGAAGGGCTCCTACGCCTGCTCTGTGGTGTGAGTTTACATTTACATTTTTACATTTTTCATCATTTAGCAGACGCTTTTATCCAAAGCGACTTACAAGGAGAGCAATTCAGGGTTAGATGTCTTGCTCAAGGGCACTTTAGTCATGGTATCGAAGGTGGAGAGAGTGCTGTTCATTCACAATCCCCACCTTCAATTCCTGCCGGCGTGGGAATCAAACCAGAAACCTTCAGATTACAAGCCCAACTCCCTCACCACTAGGCCACGACTACCCTATATATATATATATATATATACCCTATATATACCCTAGTGAGTTACTGAAGCAGTGCTCTATTCACTGCATCCAGCTTCACATTTGCTGCAACTAGGCTGCTTATTCAGAACTGGTTCCTTAGTTTTTTTATGGAACAACATTCAGTTCTATTAGTGGTTCTAAACTGTGGATTTTTCCACTATTATAAATCTAGAGATCAAAACGTTTAGTTTGACTAGAGTAGTCTAGTAACAAAACAAATGATTCTAATGAAACCATTCTTATTTTTGTGAACCAGAAAAATCCAGTTCATATAGTGTAGTCCGACTCCTGAAAAAAAACTCTTTAATGAATCAAATATACAGCTTTCATTTTTTATTGCTGTTTAAAGGTACAATATGTAGAATTTTTATATTAAAATATCCAAAAACCACTTGCACAGTCTTATATATTTTGTTAAGCTCAATTTTAACCATTTTAAATAGTGGCCCGCCCCGGTCTTTTCACTTCACATTGCGCCTATAAATGACGTAATATCCCTGGGCTCACAGTAACCATGGCAACAGACACGGACAGCTGCGTCACGTAAAGCGGCGTGCTGCTGTTGTTTCGTCCAAACATTATGGACCATAGCAAGCAAACTTTGGGACAAAAGGAGAAATAAAATAAGGATCAATATCAGCGTGGGTTTCCGAGATGGCGAGAGCTTTGCGACAAACTTTGCCTTGACAGAGACGGCGCTCTTGCACGTTATTAGACAAGATAAGCAAATGTAGGCTATAAGACTAATCAATGTTATATAGTTCAACACGACGAAGTGTTAGAATATCATCAGTATGATAATCTAATGTTGATCTATCTTACTGTTAAGTCTATTACAGCCAAGAAACTTATACTAAACATTACAACTTTCAACACACTCAAATGCAGTTTAGTATGATAGTGAAACGTTAGATCAAGTGAAACAGCGCTGCGTTACCTCACAGTTTTAATTCGTCAAATAAACTGACCTGTAAGAGTATTATTTCACTCTGTAGAATGAAATGTCCTCGTTTCTTTATATCCCCCGGGACTCGTGCGTGACACTGATATCTGTCTCTCATTAGTAATCACGTCCGCGATTCTCGGCCGTGCCCAGCTTCATACCACAGTCATGTTAAAAACATGCATTCACTCATCCATAAACATTATTTCCCCATGAATATTATTAGATCCATCGGCATGACAACAAGTTCCATGATCCCATATTCACTGCGTCATCAATCTACGCCTGTTATTGTTTTGAATTGTTTAGCACCCCTAGTGGTGAAAAACTACGGAGGCACCTTTAATATTATTGGATCTCTAAAAAGATATGAAAAGAATTTTGTATGAATTGTTCTGGGTCCTTTAAAAAGTATTACATTTAGTTATTCGATTAAAAATGAAGTTATTGATTTTAATTAATTTAATTAATATCTTGACAAAATAATTGAAAAAAATAAACTCAAACTGTGGCACGATTCACTTGAATGTGAAAGGAACACGGACTCTGGTGCGCACTTGTCCAGGATGAAAAGTAACCTGCATATGCGTTTTAGCCGATGCCATAATCCCAAGTGTTGTTTATTCTGCTGCGCATAACACCACAAATAAAAAAAAAAACACAACATATTGACCGCATTCTGTTTTCCATCATGCGGCGCGCACATTTGTGATGACGTAAGATGAACACAAGTGCACCAGGGTTCAATGCATTCAAGTTGAGTGTGAAACCAGACCGACACTGAGGGGGGCACCAAGAACAATCTCGCTCGGACTTGGACAGCCGCAAACATGCTCTGTGTGAAAGCTCCCTTATTAAACTTCAAAGTGCTATGTATTAAATAAATGCAAGTGCTGCATGTTCAAAGTCTAAATGCAGTGCAGGTTCAGAGCTGTTTGCAATCAATGAATAGGGCACATTCATGCCAAGCATTTGCTTATGATCTGCTGTTGATGAATTATAACAGTGTTTACTTTATGATGTAGATGATTAAAACAGTGCATATTTTGTCTCCCTCTTTTTGAATGAGCAGCTGGAATTAGACATTTTAAAATAAGAGTCCTGGTGTATTTTGTACTTTTATTATTCAAAGCCTTCATTATGCTTTTTTCTCAATATTATTGGTATTTGGGTTACACAATAAACTGTATCTGGTATCGAATTCAGTGTACTCTTGTAGCTTCGAGGGTCGCCTCATCACAGGAACGAAAGATTAAGAGTATTATTTAACACATTCATTATATAGACATAGGCGACAATTGAACCAACTTCAGGGAAATTCATTTGAGATGCGCTTCCCCTAAAAAAATCCGGCTACATTCACAAACCACTGTTAATTTTAACATGATTTGGCATGGCAGCCGGTATTAATACAAATAACCATTGCATTACTAATGCAAGCCAAACCCGGTTCCAGAATCGAATCACTAAGAGTTGTCGTGGAAATTCAGAATACTAATCTGACTTCACCACTGATGATTTGAACAAACTCCAGTTGTCGATATAAAATACAATACTGCAGTACCAATACAGTTTATTTATTATTTATAGTACCTTCAGGTTAATTCCCGTCCCGAATATAATACTTCAGTATCTCGAGGTAATTCCTTTCTCGAATACTTTTGATACATTTACAATACTTCGAGGTAATTCCCCTCCCGAAGTACGGTGACGACATTTTAAGTCTTACAATTGAGTAAAAATCAATGTCTTCTTCACTGTGATTTGTTCTGGTGATTGGTTTGTAATGATCTAAGCAAATCATATGACTGTTAGTTCTACTGTGTTAAGCACTTTTTGAGTAAGTCTACATGGTCTTTGACCTGAGCATCCTTAGTCTGCATTTTCTGTTCATTTCATGCTGACATAAAATAATTCTATCACAGGGTGTTTCTGAAATTAGTGTTGGTACTCAAGCCTTAATGAACATATTATATTTTTGTCCTATCGATTGCTATGGTTATCGCCATGTCAATCATTGCAGCTTTGAGAGTGAGTCTGTGGCCGGTGGTTTATTTTGAAATTGTATCAGTTTGTTTTATATAGAAATGTGGTATTAATTTTATTTCTCAAAAAGTCTTACATTTATTTTTACAATTTGGTCTGAAATTTCTTTTTTCTAAATATTTATTCCTTAAAAGTTCTTAAAGAATCACCAAAAGTGTAAAGAGGAATTTTCATATTCTTCACGGTTCTCTTCCTCAGCTGTGACCGACGCTTCCTTAAACTCTCCCTATCTCACAACACATGTTCTTCTTTTTCAACAGAGTGGATGGAGAGATCAAGCATTGCATGGTTTACAAGACGGCCACAGGTTTCGGATTTGCTGAGCCCTACAACCTTTATGGTTCCTTGAAAGACTTGGTCCTGCACTACAAACACACCTCTCTGGTCCAGCACAACGACTCACTGAATGTAACCCTGGCCTACCCGGTCCTCGCACAGCCGCCTAGATGAGCACCATGACACGAGACGTCAGAGGACACACATATAAAGCATGATTAAGCACATTATACAGAGCAAACTATACTAACACCAAACTTTTATGTTTATCATAGAGAACAGATAAGCACAGTATATTATCGTTAGTAAACGTACGGCTTTTTTGTAAGCCCATAGTTTTCCGTATCAATCGAAGTCGGCTGCAGTAATTACGGTAAAATCACAGCTTGAGTACTCTGTATTTGTTGTCCCAACACAATAGAGAGGAAAGTGTCACATGATTCCATGAAAGCTTGAACTAGTGTCGTAGTCCTGGATATTTTCGATTAGGACACGGGCCAGGGACGAGATGAGGAATGAACTGAAAGTTAAGCAGCTGTTGATAATCAATCTTTTAGCTGTTATGCGGCATTCACGCCATGTCGTAGTTACCGTAATCTCGAGATGACAACACGTGATGTTCTATTCTGAGCTGTACCGTAGTTACGGTAATAACGACATGGCGTGAACGCACGTTTACTTCACTGTGTATTTGTTTGGTAGGTCGCTTCTGCCAACTATATGAATAGATTCCTCTCTATGTGAGTTGTCCTGTAGATGATGTGAAGCAAACCTTTTTTTATATATATCAGATGTGGTCGAGGGCCGCTGAAGTCCTTTTAGCTTCTAGTTTGCCTCTTAAAAGCTAGTCGTCATGGTGAGAATAAATAGCCATCAACGATGGTGTACTTTAATTTGAGATTTTACACCACAGAGGTGAAGTCTGGCATCTTAATGGTTTCTGTGGACTGGTATTGGTGCTTCCTGCTTTATTTTTGATTCTTGTAACATGAGAATGATGCATACAATAGCTATAGCGGACCGTTAAGATCCAGAGCAAAACAAATGTGATCCCAAAGCAACGACACGCACAGGAACTTTCACTCGCTTAGAACGGCTTCAAGGGGCAAAGCAGGTTATTCAACAGACGCAAGCAAAAATGGAACAGAAAACCCTCTTGTGAAAACACCTGGGTATGATTACAGGTTTGAGGAAATTATCAGGTGCAAGTTGATATATTTTGGTAGTAAATGGAGTCCTAATGGTTGTTGGGCATTTTGTAACTGTACTCCCTCTAGTGTTTTCAGATGATACACTGGTCTGTACATCAAACAGTCAGCTGGATGAAAAAAAATGTGAGCGATCAGATGCTTTTTTTATATCAAGAAGAAACCGATAGCAATTTTATGCTTGCGTACTAAGAATCAGTGATTAAATTACATTTTTGGAGAAGAAATGGTTTTAAAGTGCCTTCTGCCCACGTGTCCTTGAAGCTTTCCTGGGATTTGGCCAGTACAGAAGCTTCACTTCCATAGATTCAATAATCAGATATTCATGACGTATGTGCATATATACACTATGTACTATATCTTTATATATATATTTACTCACTGAGCCCTACAACCAAAAGGAGGATCATCCCATCAAACACATTTTGTTAAGTACATTAAGATAAAACTGTCTAATTACAAATGTATTGGGAGTAGCAAGTTAAAGACCTCTTATTTGTAATTAAACATAACTCTGTTTGCTTGTAAGCTTTTAGTGAGGTTTGGTCTTAACCAGAATGCACTTTCATGGAAGTTAATTTGAGGTCTGAATCAAGGCCTGTTCACACCAAGACACACATTCAGTGCGATAAACCTTTTAATTAGATTGAATGGCTTGTAGTGCTTTCAGGCTGACATGAACATTCACGTGCCATCAATGTGACAGAATTTTTTCAATCTTACAGCGAAGTGTTCTAATCTCTTAGCCATCGCACTGCGAAATACTTTTGGTCACATGAGCCGCTGCCACTCTTACACGAAGCTACGACTTGGTGGCGCTCCCAGAGATCCCATTTACATCTTGTAAATCTGACTCTCTTTTTTTTCTTGAAATTTTGCAGTTCTGTTTGTTTTGGGGGTTTTTTCGCTACCACGATATACAAAATGAATAAAAGGTCATTACAATTTTTTTTTAGGTTATATCTTGCAATTCTCTCTGTTTTGTCAGAAAAGTCTGAACTGAAAAAAGTCAGAGTGAGATAATTCTTTTATATTTTTATTCCGTGGTAAACATTTTTTGCTAAAGACAGACCTGCGAAAAGTTGCAGACCAATGAAAAGTTTCTTAGCACCTTGTGTAAAACATTGTTACCGGAGTATTTCTTGCTTTTCAAAAAGCGCCACGACTATCAAAGTGTGAAATGGCATTTTTATTCAGCCCGTTTAATAAGCATTGGTCTAAACGCACAAGAAAATCTGACGGTTCTGAACCTTCATGTTGGTGTGAACAGGCTTTTATTCTGGCTACATTTTAATCAATAAAAATAAGTTACCAAACCATCAAAAACTTGCCATGCGTTTTAACTGATTTAAAGCGCAAGTTGAAATTGAAACTTCATCAAAACCTTGAAACTTTAAACTTGCCTAAATCTAGTGTATTTTTTGCTTTTGACGTCCTCCTTTTAGATGGATTAATTTTTGTTTAGGAATCCACAAAAGACAATAAAGTGGAGCAGGTTTTAGTTTTGTAAGCGTGCTTGTCGCTGTACTCCAGTTAGTTTTATCCTATCGATAGGATGAAGTTGTTTTGGCGTGGAGTGGAGCGAGAACAGAGACACTGGTTATGATTCCTTGAATGACTGACTGACGTCGGGTCATTGAGAGCACAGAGAATGAGCCAGAGTGTTGGATGTGAAGAAAGAGTTCGTGTGAGAAAAAGCAGTGGAGTAAAATCCTCTAAATGCACTATACAAGCACATCTTGAGGTGATTATGAGTGACAATTAATGAAGCTTGACGGTCTTTATGAGCAACAGAAATAGGTTAGGTACACATTTTAGATACAAGCCTATGTCATAATGTGTTATGATCTTGCCGAAGTGGGTCTGTTCTTTCTTTTCATTTTCTTTAACTCCTTTTTAAAGAGAGACTATAATTGTATGTCTGTGTTTTGTTTCTCATTGTAAGTAATGACCTTACGGATTCAAAGATAAGCTAGCTTGAATATTTCTCTTCCATTCAGTACAGTTACAAATGTTTACAGTATCTAATTAACCAAATAGGAAATGTATTTTCAAATGTGCTATGTCTGGTCCTGCAAGTAATCTGTCAGATGAGGTTTCTTGTCTTTCTTTTTTTTTTGTGCCTCTGTTGTTTTAAACTTGAAGATTTTGTTTTCCTTCTTTGTTCACTTTAAACAGTGCTCCCTCACCTCGCGACATATTTTCTAAAGGAACTTTAATGTGGTCTTTTAAAATGCAGCTATGACCCAGAGCGAGTTTCTCTGCTTCCCTCGTCATTGTTTTTTTTTTTTTTTTTTTTCCATAGCAGACATATTTTTCAAGCTACATAGAATGATAAAAGTCCAGAATGAAAAGTTATGAAAATTATATCCTGATTTCTGTCTAACTTCCTTCTGTAGTCTCAGTTGGAGCATTAACTAAAATGAGCAGTTCTTTTTCCCCCTTCCTTGTTTCTATGACAAGATATACATAGAAAAGTAAGATACAGCAGGGTCAAATGTTTAATAGACGTGTATTTTTGTATTTAGTGGTTATGACATAACCACTAATTATCCTTTACCTCTTTAAACTAAATGATACTTTACTGTCTTGTTCCCCTGAGTGCATGAAGTAGTCTAAGATAATGCACACCAAAGTGCCATTAGACACAGAGGATGGGGAGCACTGTTAGTTACCCAGTACATTTCTACTGGATGTGTGTGTGTCTGTCTGTGTGTGTGTGTGCACAAACTTTATGTACATACTTCTATTTCCTTTTACTACTTCTGTTCTGTCCAATCTGTTTTTGGGTGCAGATTGTTCAGTGTACAGTTTGCATCAGTGTTGTTTGTCTCTCAAACAGGTACACAAGCATTACAGAGATATGGCTCTTTAATAGGTAGATGGAATTATTTTTAAGACAATAAAAAGATATTGAGTCTATTGCACCTTCTTGTCTGTCGTCATCAGTTTGATCTTGTGATGTGTGACGCGATCTAAACAACTGACTTTTACAGGGAATGTCATGCTGAAGCAGCAGAAAGTACCTTGAGCTTGTTTGGTCAGTTGTTCTTTGATAAACACTTTGGCATGTGATTTACCTGGGGGAGGAAAATTTGTAGAGAATACTTGAAATAAAGTTCCCCAACAGCTTTGGTTTTAAATATTTCTGTTCCTCTTTCTAAGAACGTCAGACGTCTGAATTTTATGCAACACATCTTTTTAAAGTTACATGGAACAGAGATTGTGATTGTCTTCCCCATTGTGACTAATATATCCAAGTGAAGCAGCTTCTTGAATGAGAAGAAAATGAAGGACAGGACTTGATTTTGTCCATTGTTTGGTTGGATCATTGGTATCTATGCCTTTAATTTAAGATTAGGAGGGGCTTGTGATTTAAATTATTAAAGAATTGTCAGTTTTGACAATTCATAGTGAGTTTAAATCTACAATTTTATAACATGGATCAATCAGGTATGTATTCAGAATGTGTGACTCCTTGAATTTATAGGATATGTGTGCACAAATTTCACATTGTTTCCTTTTATTGTTGTTCATAGGAGCAAACTGGCATTAAACATCCCATGTGATTGTTTACACCAGTCAAGTATAAAGTTCACACAGAATCAAGACAGTCAGCATTTTCATTTATAGTAGACATTTTTTTTGTAAAACAGCTCATTTCAGAACCTTCTTGCCACACATGTTGTCATTTCGGTAGTTCAACGTGTTATTTGACGGCCAACTGGTATCATAGTATTTATAAACAAAAGTTACATTTTCAGCGCAGTCTTACTCGTGATGGTAACAATGTTTTGTGGCCATAATAAAAGTCTCCAGTATTTACAATGGTGAGTTTTGCCGGATTTTAATGACGTCACGTAAACACACCAATCAAAATCTCGGTCCTTAGATGTATGTAGGGGGAAGAAAGTTTAAAATGCTGTGCACATACACCTTTTCATTCAGAGACCAAGGCACGCAGGAATCATGTACGGGTTTAAACTGTCTGTTCTGTTGTTCGCGGTGCTGTCGCTGAGTCAATGCAGCGGTAGGTTTGTTTACCCCTGTAAGTTTCCGCCATCAAAGTGGTGCGACTCTAAAGACATTGCAGCCGAGTGTGGGGTAAGTATCAAAACTTACGACTGCCTGCTTACATTTCATTTTAAGAAACCACTGTTTTTGTATTGCTTTTTGACCATTTTACTTGCACGAAAAAGTGAAAATTACATCTTAGTTGCCTGAAGTTACAATACGTTTAGTCCATGTAAATAACCCTGACGTATAATTTCGCTTCTCGTCTGGGAAATCCCGAACTGATCTTATCCTTTTGTTCTCTTCTTCCTCAGGTCCTGGAACAATGTATGATGTTTAATGCCACAAAGCCCAACGCTGACAAAGTCAATGTGAGCCTGTACTATGAGACTCTGTGTCCCGGATGCAGAAGTTTTCTTGTAACGCAGCTCGTGCCAACCTTCCTTATGTTGTCAGACATCATGAACATCGATCTGGTTCCATTTGGAAATGCTCGGGTATATTTTTTGCTCAGTTTTAGTCTTTGCACAAACAGCACATAATTGCTATTTACACTTTTTGTGTATATAGTCTATTGCTATTTGCATTTAACATGGTGTAGATTACATTTAGTGTAGGCCTATTTGACTCGATGCAAATAGTATCTAACACAATTTACGTCACACTTAGTAAAAGCATAAAAAAATAAATGGTTTGTTCTTGTAAGCGACATTATGTTGCTCATCATGCGTTTTCCTAACAGGAGAAAGAAGATCAGGGGAAGTACACCTACACCTGTCAGCACGGAGAGGATGAATGTCTAGGTAACATGATTGAGGTGAGGTTTTGCGCTTTATTTCACCACTCACACATTTTAAAAGCAGAAGTGGATTGGTGTTAACATTGAAGACCTCTTGTTTAGAGCTAAAAATAGAGGTTATAATAATTGTAATTTGTTCTATCAGACCTGCCTGATGAATAAAATAGGTGCGGACGCGTTTGTGGTCATTTTTTGCATGGAGTCAGCAGCAGATGTGCTGAAAGCTGCCCAGCCTGTAAGTAGTCATTTCTGTTTTACCTGCTTTTATTCTATCCATCCGTCCATTTATCCCGGTGCTGTGCAATGCTAATTTGTACCTCTGCTCCCATATCTCAGTGTCTTGGAGTCTATTTTCCTGAAATAACATGGGATTCAGTCATGGAGTGTGTGAAGGGAGACCAGGGCAATAAATTAATGCATGGAAATGCAGTGAAAACAAATTCTCTGAATCCCCCTCATGAGTATGTGCCCTGGATAACCATTAATGGAGTAAGAAATTTTATTATTGATGAGGATTTTCTTTTTTTAATTAAATCAGTGTAATTAAATAATCAATGTTGTTCCTGCAGGAACACACAGACGACCTTCAGATGAAAGCGATGAGTTCTCTGTTCAATCTTGTGTGCAGTTTGTACAAGGTTTGTTTGCGACCTGATCGATGTCTGTTTGTGTTTATTATCATTTTATTTATCCTATCAATGAGGAGTCCATCACATGACCTCTTCATTCTTTGTGTTCCTACAGGGTGAAAAACCAGCTGCTTGTGCTCAAGGGTTGAAGAAAACCAGCAGTTACTGCATGAAGTAATCGTTAGATCTGATAACACTACTCGTGTCAGGAATGGAGACCGTGTATGAAACACAAGGGAATAGCCTACATGCGGAAATGTATTTGAATCATTTTAATTTGAATAACTGTTGTTTTATGCCTATATTTACATGAAAGTGTAATTTTTTTTGTACATCGTTTTCTGCTGCTGACTACAACTGATCACCATATTTTTATACTATAAGGTCATGTTTTAAAACCATTTTGCATGCATAAACAAAATAAAAAATGACATTTCCATCACATTTGCGCTTTTAAATTTCCTTTGCTTGTGTTACTGATTAAGAAAAACATCATTGCTAAAGTGGACTTTACTCAGGAGAATTGCTTCCTCAGTGTTTTTTATTTATTTATTTATTTATTTTGCTTGTTTACATGTTTGCTTATCATTAACCTGAGTCTTTCAAAAATTATTTTGACCTACAAAGTGAAAATACTTAGAGGCTTTAAATAAAACTTATATTAACAATCGTTAATATAATAATACTAAAACCAAATAAGCACCCAAAGATCAGAAAGTATGTGCTAATGGCAATTTTTTTTTTTCAAACTTGACGAGATGATTGACAGGGGTCACAGTGTGTTCTGCGCACGCTGACGCAATCATGATGCTCGTGAGCGCAACGCCATTACGCATTTGACTCGTCACGGGCTCGTTCATGCTGCTCTGGCTGGTTATATGAATTAAATCTAATGATGGAAATATATTAGTCATGTAATTGCAGCTGAACTTGAGGAAAGAAAAAATCGCGGATATCGTAACAACTCTAAACATGTTTTAACGATCTATCTGGGCGTACTAAGGAAGATGAACTCCTTTGAATTTTAGGTTAACAACACTTCTCAGTATATTTTTTGTGTATCTTATGCCATTTATCCTGGTGGAGAAACTTACAAGAGCAGAAGACCTTGAGAGGAATTTACGTTAAATCGGCCTAAACATGATATCTCGTCAGAGTAAGGACTTTCTTATACGGATCGCCGGTTACTGGAAGCCGCTTTTCAGAGGGAGATTTCTCATCGTGACCAACACGGTGAGTTGTGGGGGAATGTTAGCGGCGGGCGATCTCATCCAGCAGACGCGAGAGATACGAAAGACACCGGGACGAGCACGTGACTGGTGGCGTACAGGTAACAACAAAACAAATTATCATTTACACAAAATATATATCGACACATGCTTGTAATTTATATGCCATTGCATGACACACACACACACACACACACACACACACACACACACACACACACACAAACTTTTAACTTATTTTTTTTAAAGTATCGTGTGAATGTCTTGTCTTGAAAGTATCGCGAGATTTATGAACTCTCGCGGTGTTGCGCCCTCTATAGGTTGTATGTTTGGCGTCGGATGCTCCATGGGCCCCTTTATGCACTATTGGTACATGTGGCTCGACAAATACTTTGTTGGTAATGGCATAAGTAATGTCTGCAAGAAGGTGCTCACTGATCAGCTGGTTGCATCGCCAGCACTGGGGGCCTGGTACTTTCTAGGTGAGATATTGCTGCTTAATTTCCATGCATTTCTGTTCCTCACTCAGTTAGTCACAGAATGTAAAAAAATGTTATTATAGTGAGCCATAATAAAACTAATAATAATAAAGATTTCTAATATAATGAATAATATTACACCTGTTTTATTTATTTTTAATGAAGGTATGGGAATGATGGAGGGTCACACTTTTTCTGAGGCACAAAGAGAATTCGGAGACAAATTCTGGGAGTTTTACAAGGTATGTGGCATTGATGTGCACGTGTTCTTCGTTCAGTCTCAAATTATGTATCTTCATATCTGACAGCTGTTCATGACATGCTTCTTTTTAGGCAGATTGGTGTGTTTGGCCCGCAGCTCAAATGGTAAACTTCTACTTCTTGCCACCCAAGTTCCGTGTTCTTTATGTGAATATAATTACCCTGGGATGGGACACCTACCTCTCCTACCTCAAACACAGTAAGACACGTTTGCATCTGTCACATAACACAAGGCATAACATAATACATTTGTAATAATTACTGAAGATGGCAATACATAATTATTAATGTAGTCTTGGTGGTCAAGTTTTAAAGCAAGACTCTTTTCCTGAGTGTGAGCTTCCTTGTGACACATGATGCATGACACATGACATTTGTGTTTTTCCAGGAGTAGATTCCACACAAGAAGCTGAGGAAACTGAGTGAAGATGTCTGAAAAAAAAGGAATATTTAAAACTGCTTGGATCATAATTTAATTAAAAACAGATTATTCAAGACTGTTAATGTACAGCTTTCTGATTTTTTTTTTTTAAATTATATATAATAGAATTAAAATTTTATCCAGGGACATTGCACATTTTATTTCAATGTGTTTTGTGTTGGTTTTGAATAATATAAAAAGTACTGAATGTCATTTTAAACAAATTCAACTGTTTTAAATCAGTGTTTTGATGACATGAAGCGCAATACTGTTTACAAATATATTCTTATACACTATAGTATGGTGGGAGAGAATACCAATTATATAGTAATCTTCCTTCACTGTAAGAAATATTTTCATTTTAGTCGGACATGTTTATAATCACAATAATGTGCCAATATTACTGTCATATTCTGGATGAATGCTGTGACAGGCCTATGCTGCATAAATGTGTGCTTCAATCCAGTTTCTTTTCCAAAGTTATGTTGTTCATAAATTGCCTTTACATGTACATTTTCAACTAATTAAATTTTTTGATGATTAATGCATCAGTTGGCTTTTGATATCCCGTATTGTCTTTGTGACATTGTTGTTTTTAATGGAAGAAAATAAAATTTTGAAACCGATCATAATTTCGAGAATGATTTTCATGCTTTATAACTTACATTTTGAGGTTGAAATCCAAATATGAGGAGGCACTTTTACTCCTCTATCAAGACATCCATCTCTCCGTGGCGTATGACAGTCCTTGACATCACGTGAGCTGCTCTGTCTGCAGTCAGCACAGGCAAACCTGCTGAGTGACAGGACACCGTCTTCATAGGGGCTTCCAAGCTGATAAAAAACAGATGTTCTGACAGGAAGTTCTCACAAAGCATTTAGATTTAAGTTATGATGGTTACTGGCCACAGGATTGGACAAAACCCTTTTTTTTTTGGAAGCGACCAGAATGAACAACTCTTGCACTTGGAAAATTATTTGAAGAAAAACCCAATACATCTTACCATATTTTCTCAGTTTTAGAGGTATGTGTTATTTCCTTGCCCATTTATACTATTGTTCATTGAAATAATTGTTTATTATTTATTGACCGGTGCTTATTGTTTCTTGTCATTTATATTATTTAACTGTAGAGTCATGTGGTTTTTTTTCTTTTCTTCAGTAATCTTAAAAAGTTGTTTCTACTCTCTGAACAAATCCAGTTTTATTGTTGTCCATCATGAAATGTGTATTTTCAGAAGTGCCTTCAACAATATGAAGAAAAGTTCTTCTTTGAAGTCTTTCTGGACATCAGAGGTAGGTCATATCAGTTCATCATTGCTCACGGTTATTATCCTCTCTAGTTTGACTCTGAAAAGATTAGTTTTGATTCACTGTGACTGTGCAGATTATCACCAGTTTAACATTTTGAATGAAAGCGAACCCTTAGATTTTAGGCTGTTTTATTCAAATAAAAACCAAACTATTAGGCCATTTCACATGAGATATTATTCATTTGTTTTTGTGATCGTAATTGTCAATATTATAATTGCATTTTAATGAATTTACTTAATGTTTACTTCAGAGAGAATGGGACACCGAGAACCAGCAGGGCCTGCACGGATCCAAATCCATAACCAGTCACCGTAAAGTTAAGAGGACCTTTTCAGGGATCATTCAGCTTCCCCGTCTGTCCCGCCGGCTCTCGGCTCAGGGAGATTCAGAGAACACACCCGGCAAGGCCACATTCTGTCTCGGCATCGCCAACGATACTTTTCAAAGTTCCTGGTAAGCCGCTCTTTTTCTCTCTTTTTCATCCCCCTTTTTCTTTTCAAGTCAATTCGAATCACTTTATCTTCACCTCAATCTGACGAAAGGATTTTAATTTCTGGTAGTGACGTTCGAGTGCTTAGTGTTTGTGAAGAAGAATGAGGAAAATCTTGTTTTTATCGTCGGTTGTAAACAAGAGTAAGGAGTAACTTTACACTAACAGATTTTAGTCGATAACCGTCATGCACCTGTTTTCAAAATAGTGGCTTCACGTCAGCAACTTTTCAATGTTGTGTTGTTGGCGTATGATTAATGTAAGGTATAATGGCTTGCAATTTAATGTAATGTACATTGAACTACATCAGTATTGTATCGATTGTTGTTTTATGCCTATGTGTACCTCAATTATTCATTAATTGATGTGGGATTCGGTGATTGACGTTTTGCATAGAGACAGCAGGGGGAGCTATTGTTCCCTAAAGAGCAGAAAAATACTTATGACAAGAAAAGAGTAATGATAAAAATCATAAACACAGTCAGTAAATTTGCAGTGACACATTATAAACTTTAATTATTTACCAAACTCGCCTTTCAGGGAACTTTAGTGGCAGCTGATATCGTTAAGATATAAAATAGTAAAAAGTCACAAGAACAATTTTAATTTGTCTCCTTTCTCACGACTGCCCAAAAACATAACAATGGTTAAAAGTTGATCAGTTTTTCCTCCATATATACAGTGGCTCCAAAAATTATTTAGACACTTACAGTAAGTCACACTTAAAACGTCTGAATGTCAAACTCCAAACCAAGTGACAACTGCAAGCAAATTATGCTAGAGCTTTTTTTCCCCGAGATGTTTTTGCAGTTACTTTTAATTAGCTGGTACTTTTAATCAAGGTGATTTTTAGTGAATAAATGAAGTCAGTTCCCCTCAAGTTCATTACATAAACTATGGGCATGATCCACTAATGTCTGAAGCATCCAAATGCATTTTGTGTTGATTTTGAGCGTTGTGTTTGATCAGAAATGCAGTAAAAAAGAAACAGTATTACTGTTCAAAATAACTTGTTTTCTATTCTAAAACATATTTGAAATGTCATTATTACTTTGAGGGCAAAGCAGAATTTTTACTCCGATATTCACGTGATTCTTCAGAAATGAATCTAATATTGCTGATTTCCTGTTCAAGAAACATTTGTCGAAAATGTAATATTCATGAGGACAGTGTCTATTTATAATGCTTTGTTTAGCATTATAAATGTCTTTAGTGTCACTTTTGAACCATTTAATCTATCCTATCCTTGCTGAATAAAAGGATTAAATAAAAATATATCCCTGACCCCAAACTTTTAAATGATAGTGTTAGTGTATATTATATTTTGTATAGTGTTATTTGTATGTTTAAAACTAAAAAAAGCTTTAATTAAAAATATTCATATTTACTATAAAGTTAAATAGAAGGCACAATAAATTGTTTTGTAAAGCATACGACATTCTCAAGTGTATCTGCAAATCCTTTTTCGGGGGCCCCACTGTGTGCATATTGTTTTTGCATACACAACTCATCCGGCAGTCAAAGGATCGCAGTGAACCTTTTCCCCTCTGATAATCAAAGCCCATGGGGCCCGTGATAGAGGGCCATCGTGACATGAGCCATGCTCTCTGTCTGACTTTATCTGACTTTGCTTTTTATAGTCAGAGCTTTCATGTGACTTCTCCTGGTAAACCTAGAACATGTGAAAGGCATACGCATTTCTCAGAGAACATCTGAAAGCCGCGATCAGCTCTGTGTTGCACCGCTTGTGCGTTGGCTTCTCAGCACACCGGGGACGGGAACAGGAAGTCATTATAGACCAGTAAACACTGGACCTCGCACACTTATAGTCTTAATGTGGAGGTGGGGCCACTTAGAGAGCTCTATCATGAAGTCTTCTCATTGTAAATCACACTGCCATATTTAGTCTGTTGGAGGGAAGTCTTCCAAGTTATGTAAACAAAGCGAGTTCACGAGGGGAGATGTTCCATTGCTATGATGGCTGGCTCCATTAATGCGCCTGTGATCTCTGAAGCAAGTCTGAATTTCTCAGCTCTAGTGAAGGGTGAGAGATGTAGACTGTGGTTTCTGTGTTGAGAAAGCAGTGTGAGAAAGCAACTCATGGCATGACTAGACAATCGTCCGGCCAGTTGTGAAGACACAGGAACTCTGCTGTCATGAGTGACATGCTCTCAGAGGGCTCAGAAGAGGAGAGACCTCAGAGACCCTCGCATCTGAAGCTGAAGGGGAACTCTCCCACCGGCTCGCCCAAAATGTCTCCGCGGGACTCTCCTCGGAGTTCGCCCCGCAACTCGCCTCTGCTCTTCCGAAGGCTGATGATGAATCGCAGCATTGCTTTGCAGAGACGCTTCACTTTGGCTCACACTCCCAGGTAGGTTCTGAATCCTTCTGCATCGTTTATTTAGCCTCTTACCGGGAGGCTTGGCTTCAAACACACACACAGAAGTCTTGTGGCACTGGCATCTACGTAACAGCACATCACATGGTGAATTTTGTGGCTGCTCCCCCCGTCCAAAGTTTGTTTTGATGCTAACACTTCTAGCTACAATTATAATCACTGTAATCAAGGAGGTGGTTTGTCTGCTGTGTGGAGGCATAAAAAGATGTCTTTGTTTGGGAGGATATCTTGACCTGAGCTATTTATTGTCAGCCTATCTCGGCAGGGATCGAATGAACTGTTTTTCTTTTTGCTCATAGTTATACTGGTTCTGTCTCTTAAGCCTGGTAAAGTCCAACCTGGTGGTAAAATGAACTATGAGCTCTTAACTTCCTGAGAATTTTAGATATAGGTACATTTATACAGACTGCAGTGCTTGAAGCATAGAGAGTGATCATATTTTGTAGTTGTATTTTATTATTTTGACGTTCCCTGACAAAACAGTTCTTACAGTGTAGATTTTTGGACCTTGATCGACTCAAGTCAGCATTTGTGTCCAATAAGTCTTGTTAGGTCGTCGATATGGTTTGTAAGTTCTGCGAATTATTATTTTTTTCTGGCTTAATAGGTTTTTTTCCATTTTGAATTTCTTCATGTTCAAACATTTGGAGTTGGTAAAATGTGATATGCTTTTCCAGTTTCTTATGCTCATTAAGTTTGCATTTATTTGATTAAAAAATTCTATGTTTGTATGTTTTTTGTATTATAACGATTTTAAATAGCTGTTTTATATTTTAAAATCTAATCTATTCGTGTGATGGCAAAGCTGATTTTCAGCATCATTACTCCAGTCTTCAATGTCAGTCACATGATCTTTCAGAAATAATTATGATACGTTGATTTGGTGCTCAAGAAAAAAAATTCTTGTTATTATCAATGTTGGAAACAGTTGTGCTGCTTCATATATTTCTGGAAACTGTGAATCGTTTTGTTTTTAAGATTCTTTGATGAATAGAAAGTTCAGAAGAACAGCATCTTGAAATAGAAATGTTATAAAAATGTTATAAATGTCTTTACTTTCACCTTTGATCAATTTAATGCATCTGTTCTTAATAAGAGTTAAAGTTTCTTTCAAAATAAATTACTGACCCCAAACTTTTGAACGGTAGTGTGTTACACCTAATGCTAAGTAGCAGATATTTCAACAAAATGTGAATGTTAGAAAAGGTTATGTCTTTCTTTCTTTTTTTATTGTCCTCAAAACACTCTGAAAGTGAAGAATCACATGATTCAAACTATGTAATTGCCTGAGTTTTATAGAGATTGACATCAATAAAACCTAGTGTAAATCCTTAAAACTGCCCTTTTGGATGCCATTTCCAAAATACATCTCTGTGCCTTTGACATGTTGCAGCCTCTGTTTTGAGTTGTTTTTGTGTCTGTTAAGCGTCTAAGATTTGAGGAAGTCAGAGCCTGACAACACTGTAAACATCCCCAGCCATACACGCACATGCAATAAATGTTGAGAAATCATCAGCAGAGCTCACAGGAGGTGTTATATTTCAAAACTATGAAATAGACTTTACTTAAAATATTTATTAACTGAGATTACAGTTATCAAGTATTTTGCCAAGAGGTGACCACAAGTGAACTCAGGAGTTGTTTATCAGAGAATAAATCTGCAAGAGAACAGTTTTAGCCGAAACGTTTAAACACAGGTCACCGTGTTCATGTCAGCTGGTTTGTGTGATGTAAGTGGAAAGAGTCAACCTGCCATCCGTCTAATGAACACTGAAGCAGTTCTCTTGGCTCTGTGAACAGTGGAAGTCCACACAGGTCAAATGTGACTTTTAAAGCTGAAAAGATCTTTTCTGTGTGTGTGTGTGTGTGTGTGTGTGTGTGTGTGTCAAGGATTTAGGGGAAGAAAGAAACAGGCTGTTGGAGAATTATGGCAGGATGGTGTAGGAACAGGAACGATTAAACAAGCCATATCTCTGTCAGAATACCGTCTGCAAGAGATGAAGCAAATCAGAGCAATAGACTTTATTTAACATTTAGTGTCAGGACCTTGAAAGTGTTTTTAACAAAATTTTATAGGGCTATTATACACTGCCCAGTTAAAAAACAGTCAGCATTTGGATTTAAATAGGCATGTACTTAAGGTTAGCTTACTCAAAAATGAAATTTCTGTTACTAAGTACTCACCCTCATGCTGTTCCACATCCATAAGACCTTTGTTCATCTTCAGAACACAAATGAAGATATTTTTGATGAAATTCGAGAGGTTTTTTCATCCCCCATAGAAAGCAACGTAATTACCATATTCAAAGACCAGAAAAGTAGTAAAGACGTCTTTAAAACTACAGGGTTTCAACCTTAATGTTATGAAGCGACGAGAATCCATCTTTTTTGTGCAAAAACAAAAAAAATAACTAGGGACGCAGGAAATTGGATTTTTCCCGATATGACAATATTTTTCAACTCATTTTCGATAGGATAGCCAATATCAATATGTTCATCCCCCCCCCCCCCCCCCCTCGTTTGGAAACAACACCAAGTCTCTCCCGTGAAAGAATTATAATTTAATTATTTTTCACTTCAGTTAGTATTGAGCAAAAGCTTTTTTTTTCCATTCTCAGGTCTCCTTAGCAAAAGGTTTCTTGTTAAAGATAAATAAACGTTAAGTTCTTTTTTAACATACGAGTACATTAAAAGCTTTGAAAATAACAATAATAAAGTCAGTCACATTTTTCCCTCAGACAGATGCTATTGTAATCTAAATATTTTATTTCTGGATTTAAAATTTCTAGATGATGGAGTCGTCAACACATGAAATGTGGGTGGCATGAATTAAGTTGATATCAAATAAAAATTCTACAGTTATTTTAGTAATCCTTATTTTCATCATCCATTTGATACCATATTACTACAGAGTTATAAACTGTATATAAAGTTATTGATTAATGATTTATGACATCAATTACTGCTTTATTTATTCACAAATAGAGGCAACCTCAAGGTATTTGTGTATTCTACTTTTCGTTTCATTAGTATAACAACAGCGGCCCTGCCCAATTAAATATAACATTCTACCATGCGAGCACTAGGACCTGGAGGATGCTTTTGTTGCTTTTGAGGCTGTTGCACGCCCTAAAATGTAGAAGAGAGTTGATGGGTATCGCAAAATGGACGTGTTTTTCTATACTCGCATTCACAAATTCAAGGCAGCAATCGAAAAATGTGAATCTAATCACCATACATGCAAAAGTTCACTTCAAGAATGACTACAATGCTGACGTGATCTTATCGCACTTGTTATTGCAGACACACATCAACACGTTTTCATTTCAGCAAGGCATATAACAGTTGTTCATATAGGCCGATGCCGATTATTATATTTTAAGCCTTATTCGGCAATTCCAATGTTGTGCCAAAATATCATGCATCCCCTATATCGTGCATTTAAGTGAAAACAACTGTCGTCAAGTTGACTATTTTAACTGATGTCTTTACTACTTTTCTGGACGTTGAATGGTGGTAATTACGTTGCTTTCTATAGGGGATAAAAAAAGAAAAATCGGATTTCATCAAAAATATCTTACTTTGTTTTCCAAAGATGAACGAAGGTCTTACAGATGTGGAATGACATGAGGGTGAGTAATGACTGAAATTAATGAACTAACCCTTTAAGAGTCTCTGACTGGATCATTATTGCTGTGATTATTATGTTTCTAGCATGTTATATGTTTGGGAACAGGTCTTTTAAGCCTAATTGATGAAGTGTGTTGCTTTTCATTTCCTAAACAACCATTTAGGAAGACACATCATGGCCATTCCAGGATGACAAAGCCAAGATTCATTAGGTTTAAATTGTGAAAGAATGTTTGGGAGAGAGCATGAAGAATCATTTTCACACATGAAACCTTAAATTCATTGTAAGTCTTTAGGAAGTGCTGGAGTAGACTTTATAGAGTGATTGACTCTTGCATTTTTAATAAAAGATCTTGGCAAAAAATTTATGCACTTCTTAATGGAAATAATTGTTGTTTGATTCATGCTCCGTCCCAAACATTCTGTCACAATTTGAGCCTGATAAATCTGGGCTTTGTCATCCTGGAATATGGCCACGATACGTCTTCCTAAATGATTGTTTAGGAAATGAAAAGCTTCACCCTTCATCAATTAGGCTTAAAAGACCTGTTCCCAAGAATATAACATGCTTTCAACTTTTTTTTTTTTTTTTTTTTTTGGCCAGGCACTGCAACAGCAGATCTGTTTGCTCTGAGATGTCCTTCCACTGAGTGGTTAAATATAACTTTTGTGGTTCTTAACTCCGCTGGAGATTAATGCATCTCACCGTGGCAAATATTTTGACCTATGAATCCCTCAATATTTAGGGAGCTGATTCTGTGTTATGCTGCATTTTCGAAGCATGTGAGTTCAGTGAAGGAATACAATCTTATGGGTATTTTAGAGAAGGTCTACTTCCCTTGATTTTTTTACCACCTGGGTTTTGAAAAACATAATTCAAAGAGTTGTCTTTTTTTATCACTTCTTCTGCTTTAACAACTATTCAGAGATGCTAGATGTGTTTTGGATCCAGATCTTGTGTGTAAGGCTCACGCTGCTCTTGACGTTCTTGAGCGTTATGCTGTCATGTGCTGATCTGCCTCTCAAGACTGTTTGGCCAATATCAACAACCTGAGTTCAAGCGCCTGCAGCAGCCCTCCTCCTCCCTCACCCTCGCCTGACCCATAAACAGATCAACTCAAACTTTCATCTCTCCTCTCCTCCTGTCACTTACAGTCTGCCAAATCATCTGCACGTATTTATAATGACTGTTGGTTCTTTTGTAAGGAAGTTGATGAATAAATTTGTGTTTTTTTTTAAGGTTAATATATATATATATATATATGTGTGTGTGTGTGTGTGTGTGTATGTATATTTATAAATATACATTTTTAATTTAATTTTAATTAAAAATTAAGTTTAAAATATCAGTCTTTAGGATGCTTATATATTATATTATACAGAAAATTTGCTTAAAACCGTTTTAAAAGTAAAAAAGCATGTCTCTCCACAGGACATTTTTAGATATTAAACTATTTTGACTTTTTTTTTTTTTTTTTACGGTGATGATTCTCTTTCTATTATGTGGAGGCCTTACACTGCAAGACTAAATAAACTTACATCTCTGTTTTTAGGTTAATATGTATTTGCAGTCAAATCGCAGGACAATTTCCACATTAACCTGAATTAAAAAAGTAAAGTAACAGATTCAAGGAGGTTCTTTTGTATCCTTCCTTTGCAGGTGGAAAAAAATATTTTGTGCCCACTAGAGGGTAGAGCTGAGTAGCTTTTCCTTATCTCTCCCCTTACTTGACATCATTGTCATTTTGTACTTGTAATAATCCTGTTCTATTAATACAGACCATGCAACTCATCTCAGTTAGTTAATGTCAAGACTAAACTTCGACATTTTATATTCTACACAATTTGTACTGGAAATATTTTTCTGTCATAATTCTGAACACACACACAAAAAAAGGAAACAATAAAAGACCTTTTAAATTGACATTCAATGAAAAAAAACATAACTTGTAAAGAACAAGAAGATGACGTTAGGCTGTTTGAGCCGCTTGTGTCTACATGCCAACTCGCTCATTGTATTGGATTTAGTGACACACAGTTAAATTATTTCGCTGCAGGCAGGATTCAGTTAGTGTTTCATTTGAAAACAGACCAGTGATGTGCAAGACTCAGGTTATTACTTTTAATGCACTTGAAGATGGTAAAGCAGCAAGTTGCAGATGTTGAGCCTCAGGATACCCTATCTATCACAAACCGACCCCTTAAAAATACCTTATATTCACAAGCAACAGTGCTGCAGAGTTTCTCTCTCTGTGTCCCTCTCTCCCCTTCCCTCCTCTCTCTCTCTCTCTCTCTCTCTCTCTCCTTTCACTCTCTCTCTATCAAAGGCTGGTTGTTTGAGGCCAGAGTTTAGTTTCAGGGCTTTGGATTCAGAGAATGGCACCAGTAGGCTGGATGGGACGGCACACTCTATGGAGCATCTGACGGGATTATGAGCCACAGATTTTCAGGCTTTTATGCAACTAATGATATATCAGCAAATAACCTATTATGTTCAGGAACATAATTTTTTGCTGGGCTAATTTTTTTTAGGACTTTGTGGGATTGAGCAAGGCGAAACTAGGAGTGTCGTGATTTCCTAAAGACTTTCATCCAGGACTTTCTCCGCTGTAGAGGCTATGGTAGGCCTTTATGCTGGCGACACAGTGGCTTATTTAAGTTTATATCAAGTTTGAATGCCCAGCTGAACTGGCGTCTGTTTCACATTTAGACAGAAACACTTTTGCTCTGCTGAGTTTTTGTTCAATACGTGGCGTCAAGATTGTCGCAGCATTATGTTTCTCAGCGGATGGAGGCACTGGGCACATAATGGACATGAGATCAAGATAAGAAATCTTCTGAGGTGTTGCTTTTAGTTGTGTCATGCTCTTGCTGTCTAAAATTGGAAACACTTCCAAAGTTTTACCTCTAGTATTCAAAAGTTAACATAATCCTCTCTCACAATGAACAAAGATCCTCGTTTCCCCAGGAAGACAATGCAGATGAACTACTCAACACGACGACACTCGTGCATTGGGTATGTATAAGCAACAGAAGCAACGCTTGAGTGTGTCTTCACCTTCACTTGAGTGGGTCATATGCTAATCTGACTTTTAAAGCTTTAATTTGACCATTCCATTGATTATATAATGACCTTGGTTGAACTTTGCACCATGTCATTGTCCCATGATGTAAATATCGTTTTTGCTCTGTCGATAACTACAGAATGAGATTTGCTCTCCGTGTGAATATCGTCTTTTTCCAGTGCTCAGCCCTGACAGGTTTTTCTTGTGTAAGAAAGTCTTGAAGCAAACCAGTGCTCCCATCTCCACTGGATTTCTGACATCACTAACATCAACTCTGAAATGATGAGTGCACCGTCTAGTGGAGAGTGTTGCTCTGGAGTTACTTAGATTTCCCTCATTCTCTGCAAGCAATGTTATACATAGTATCACAGTGTTAAAGCAGGCAGAGAGCGGCGCTGGCTGTTATGTGATGTGTTGTGTAGATGCTATATCTGTGGCCTGGACAGCCTGAGGCCAGTAGAGGTAGAGAATCGATGGCTCAGCCTCAGCCACTGTCTGTTGATGTTCGCCTAAGGCGGCCAGGCAGAGTCACGATGGGCAGACACAACCTTACGCACACAGTAACCTCTGTACTATCCAGCATGCCTGGCATTATCTAATGTAAATGAGGAGTGAATTGTGCTCTTGTATGTTGTTTCAAACTATCAAATTCAGACACTTAAGGGAAATTTTGAGTGATATCAGCCACTTTTTATGCTTTGAAGTATATCTCCGATAACAGATATATTGGCCAGTAGATAGATATCAGTCTATATTTATATTCCAAAAAAAGCATTACCATTCACCATTCAAATGCATGTGGTCAGTAAGATTTATAAGATTTATTTAGCAAGGATGCATTCAATTGATCAAAAGACTTTCTGTTCATCAAAGAATCATGAAAAAACTTTCACACAAAAATACTAAACAGCACAACTGTTTTCAACATTGATAATAAGAAATGATTTTGCACACCAGATCAGTATATTAGAATGATAAAATAAAAGAAAACAATAAAAAATGCTCGGTTAAAAATGGACAAAACCAGTGATTGGACAAACTCAGCGGTTGGGTTAAATGTTTGCTGGGTAGTTTTATTTTACTCGACTGATGTTTAAAAAGGACTGTATTGCCTGCTTAAAATGAACCCAGAGTATGTTGAAAATCAACATTTATTAATATGTTTAAGAAATGAACATTAATATTTAATAATTAATATGAATACATTTAATGAATAATAATTCAACAATAAACATTTATTACATTTTATAAAATATTTATTAATAAATGTTCACCTTTTGATTGTTATTGTTGCCTCTAGTAAGTATGTATCTGGTTTTGTATCTGTATTTTGCGTTAATTTTAAGCCAGCCATATAGTCATTTTTAAACAATAGATGGGTTAAATAAAACGGCCCAGAAGGTTGGGCAAATATTTAACCCAACTGCTGGGTTAAAACAACCCAATTGCTGGGTTTGTCCATTTTCAACATAACATTCAGCATTTTTTAGAGTGTAATAAAGAAACAAAATCTAAGTCTCCGTAACCATTTTATCTGTTTAACCAAAGAAAAAATTCTAGGCTCTAGAAATTCAATGATCATTTGGCTATAATTTTTCAGCCTAAATATATTGGCCTATTTTACTAATCCGACTTTTAGCATTAACAATAAAAAGTCACATTTGTTGTCTATATGACATATTGTGCATCCCTAGATGAAGGTTGCAGTCAAGACACCAATGATCACAGCCGCTATATATGTGCAGTAATTTTATTGGTAAGTCTGAGCTATATTTATCTCTTGTACAGTAGATTCATTTGAGCCTCTTTGAAACACTGCCACTCTTCAATCTATGTCTCTCTAAAGGACCTGTCACAACTCCACACAGCATATCACAGTGTTGCACTGTTCACAAGAGGCTTTTCACTCAGAGACAACACTTTACTCTCCATGTGACTCAGACAAAGATGTGACTTGTTTCCTAGATGTGTCTCACCACAATAGCCATTTAAAGCAGGGCAAGCAGTGTTGTAGGGCATCAACATCAAAACAGAGGACGGGATATTTAGCTCATCATTTCTTAGTTTTGTACCACATGTAGCTGATCACCACTGATCTAGCTAGAGCTAGACACATCCATGTGATGATAGCAGGGGCTATAAAGAAACAATCTTAGTTTGTTTTTGTTAAACAAAAAAACTTACAATGAACTACAATAATTCAATGTCATTTAAATTTGCTTAAAGAACAATTTCTTCAGGTCCTCAAATATGATTGGCTGTAGTTCATTCTACACAGACCTTCTTGATGAGTCATTGAATCAGCATTTCAACCGATTCATTCAAAACGCTTTTTTCATTCAGGAATGCCAACATTGTGCTGCTTGACAACAAGAAATGCCTCCGCTGTGCTTTCGTTTGTAGCTATTTTTGTTTTTGGCGAAGAAAAAAATGAAAATTGAGTAAGGTACTCGATATTAACTTTGTTTATTGAGCTGATTATGACTATGTGTGAAAAGATACTTTCACGGCACAAGTTTAAGATATAGCCTATGTCTGGTTCAATGTTGACCGTATTTGAGCCTTGTTGCTGTGTGTGTATATAAGCCATTCACACCAACGTGTTTTCAAACAGTGAGAGGCGGGACAGTAGAATGAAATGTCATCAAAGTTTAGCGACTTGATTCTTAATAATTTAACTTCTTTGAACTTAAGCGCTGCAAGACACTGCGAAAGACGCGATGTGCGAGTCAGTGGTCAAACATGCCCGTCTTACGCATGTTTACATAGGGGAAGAAAACAATTATCGTGTGTCCCAGATGACTCACTGTGCACTTATACTACGCACTATGTACTCAACCATTCAGTGGATGAATTTTATACGATTATTTTGTCATTTAACATCAGAATTTGTTAGCCCCTTTCCCTCCGCTACATAATTAAAGCTGTGACAGTTGAGTGCATAAAGTGTACAACATTCCACACTTCAGGCCCTGTCCCAAATGGCACACTTACGGTCATGCGGACTTGCAATGGCTGCCGCGTGCGCGTGTCCGTAAAGTCTGTGAGACCGTGTGGTGTTCTATTTGTCATTTTAGATTTCAGAGGGGTGTCCGTGTGACTCCTCTGGTCCTACTCTCCCCGCTCCAAGTGGGACTCGAACCCCATCTCAGGCATGAGAGACGGGCACACTAGCAAGGACGCTAAAGACCCCATCCTCTTGCATCGGTCACTATAGTGCACCTCTTGAGATTAGCGGAGAGAGGTTTACCTGCACAGCTCTCCCTAGCTAGCCTCTGTTACACTCACGAGCACCCCATTTTGCCGTCGATATGTGCCCTGGATGCACACTTTTACCGAGCCTGCACTGAAGCGAGCTCCACAGCAGACTTCTTCCAGACAGTCAATGCAGTGTTATGTCACAAAAGTGCTGACTCGTAGGAAGACCACAAATGTCGGGGCCTTAGTTGTGTTCCAAATGTCGTACTATACACTATGCGCTTAAACAACTATCTACTCAAATGTGTAGTTTATGAAATGTATAAGATTATTTTGTCTTTCAACATTGGAGTCTTATAGCCCCTTGCCCTCTGCTTCATAATTAAAGCTGACAGTTCAGTGCATGAAGTGTCCAACATTCCACACTTCATTTTTTCAGTTAATTATGTGAATCATCCGGGTATTTAAAGTATACTTTTTCTTTTTGGAATTTTCAGTGTGAACACATAAGAATATTGCATAAGTACATGAATTTGGGTGCATCTGCATGCACGAAACACGTGGTGTGTGAAGAATGTCGACTGTCGGATGCTGTCTGTCTGAATGCTAAACTGAGCTAAAACTGAACGACTTGAACAATATTGTGTTTGCATTGCATTTTATGTAAGACTTTTTCTAAACCCTTAAAGTAGTTGTGTTTGCAACTTCTTAATTGCTCTGGTTTGGCAAATAACTTTGACATCTCATTGCATATTAGAGTAGAACCTTGTTGAGTCGCTCCAAACAGATGTCGAAAGAGAAAGTCAAGTGAGGTGAACCAATCACAGGACAACAGTGTCAGTAACCAGCGGACCCAAAAATAAAACCTCAGAGCTCAGAATAGTCGATAGATGCTGATGCTGTGACTGGAGTCGCTGTGCGTCACAGTTCTGCTCCATATTTTCAGCATGGCTGCTTTCCCCAATGACTCCCACTGCTCATTGATCCGTCAGCCTCTCTCACTAATGCCGGAAACCCTGCCAATCCGACTGCCCTTTCTCCATTAAGAACCAGCAATCTAATAGAAGCTGTCAGACCATTTTTTTTTATACCTTGCTGTTTTGGTTAGTGTTGCAATGCTCTTATTTTATAGGCTGGTGACATCTACTGGTAATATTATGTTACTGCGAAAATCACATATCAGATCATTTGAAACAATACTTTGCTTGTGGACCAAGGATTATCAGCTGTGCAGTTCATACCCGAGGTTCAAAGGTTATCCATTCTATCTTAAACTAGCCTAAGCTGGTTTGGTGGTCTTAGCTCGTCTCCAAGCCTGGTGCCCAACTGGTCTAACTGGTTGGCTAGCCAGACCAGTTGAAAAGTGTCTAACACATCTCTAAAACCAGTTAGAAGGCTTGTTTAAGAAGAAGGCTTTGTTTTGTTGTTTTATTTTAGTTTGTTTGTGTGTTTTTTTGATATGGTACTATGATAATACTGTGTTTTTTGGACATGTCCAATATCATAGTATTCTTTAAAGTATCTTGGAGTACCAAATATATGCCATTGTAGGTCTACATGAATAATTAAGTACTATGGCAAATATCAACACTTTTTATTATTAATAGCATTTGACACAATCAATCTACCACTATCTTGGTATCTTTGCAGTACTGTAACCCCTTTATGAGATGGGCTGGGTGGGCTGAGCTCATGATTGGGTGGTCTGGGTTTGGTTTATACCAGTTTCTCAACTGGTAGGTGGTGGAGTGGGCAGTCAAAGAAACATCAACAAATGTAATTCTACATATTACTTTTGTGAGTGAAAACTGTTGACACTTTCTGTCAGACTCTGTTTAAGTAAACAGTATGAAAAAGATGAGATGTTGTCAGACTGTATGTCAGTGTCATTATTCTCAAGTCTCTCACCTCAGAAAAACAAACCTTTATACTGTATCACACACTTTCTGTACTTCACTTCATTATAAATAAATTGAAAAACAAATTATGAGTATGCAACATCGCAGTTGTGTTGTCAATTAGTAGGTCATGAAATTACCAAAAAGTAGTATCAAGTTGGTTCATACCAACTTACTAACATTAATATTTTAACAAAAAAACTTTTTTAAGTCAAATTCTTAATAGTAATAATAATAATAATTTGGTCATGCCTTAATGACAACGGAGGTTCCATGGACAAACCATTTGATACTAAAGCCACTGGTTGAAACCATATGTGATCTTCCAGAATGCTACATGTAGTTCATGTCTCACCAGCAGGGGATGCAATGGTCTAATGCAGGGGCGTCAAACTCAGTTCCTTGAGGGCCACGGCTCTGCAGAGTTTAGCTTCAACCCTAATTAAACTCACCCAATCCAGCTAATCAAGTCTTCCAGGCTTTGACACCCCTGGTCTAATGTGTCACATAATGAAGGAATGAAGGTCCATTTGCACTAAGTTCTGCCTGTTACATAGTCAATAAATGTTCAAATTAAAGTTGCAGTACTGATAACAAATCAACACTGCAGTTTACACATTTTATAGCATAATACCAGTTGAAATATTTGCTTATTATAGTTTTTATTTCAGAAGCCATCCTCACCTGAGAATGATTTCCATTTTGTGGAGAATTCACTTTTTTGCCACGCTTTTCTGATCCTTAGCACAATTTTATCACAGGTCTTGATGCTTTCAGCTGCCAGCCTCACGCGCTGTTAGTTAAGCATCGTAGTGTGAAGCCTGTGACGTCAGCACAGTGATGCTTCATGCCTGCAGTGACGCCTGGATGGAGATTCATGCCTCCTCGGAGTCCTGGCAAAACCATTTTGTTTGGCCACGGATAGTGCTGTTAAACTGGCAGAAGAGCACAGTTCAGTTCAGTAGTGCAGGGAATAGAGAGGTGAACTTAATGAAATTGTCATTTTGCTTGGGTTTAGAGTCTGTACAAAAGATATGCAAAGCTTGTCTGACTAGTTAATACATTTATTTGATCAAAAATACAGTAAAATAGTAATATTGTGAAATATAATTACAATTTAAAAGATCTGTTTTTTATTTATATACATTTTAAAATGTAATTTATTCCTTTGATGGCAAAGCTGAATATTCGGCATCATTACAGTCTTTAGTGTCACATGATCCTTCAGAAATCATTTTAAAATACTGATTTGCTGCTCAAGAAATTTTTTTTTTTTTTTGATTATCAATGGTGAAAACAGTTGTGCTGCTTATATTTTTGTGGAAATTATGAAACATTTTGTTTTTCAGGATTCTTTGATGATTAGAAAGTTCAAAAGAACAGCATTTATTGAATATTTTACAACAATTTAACAGTCATTGTTAAATTAAAGTATTAATTCTTTAAAAAAAAAAAAAAAAATCTTACTGACCCCAAAATTTTGAAAAAAGGGCTATATCAGTACCAGTACTAGCACTTGCCAGGTATAAATACTGAGGTCTGTTTGCTATCTGGAGACAGGTTTCCAGGACACTGACTTTAAGTCTGAACACTCAAATTATAACCTTGAGTAATAAAAAAACGAGCGCTGAGGTGAGCACCGGAGAATTTTTCACCGTGCCGCAGAGCCAAGAATAATACTTTACTTTAGACATATCATCTTGACCTCGGGACTTTCATTCCTCGAACTGTAATCTGTTAAGAAACTTTCATTTTTACATTAGGTTTCGATCCGTCACAGTAATTGGTAATTCATTGCTCTGTGGAAAAATATTTCATTAATTCTTAGAAAATCATAGCCTCATATGTTGTCATACTGACATTATCAACACACAGCACCTGATTATTCAGTTTTGTTTGATTATTTAACATTTAATTTAAAGAGCCAAAGCATCACTGTCATCAATCTCTTTGCCAGTTTTATTAAACTGGATGGTTTTGAGTTGTAATTTATCCTCGGATATCGTATTTTAAAAGCAGATTCCAACCTCGTGAAATATGTATTGTCTAAAACTTTATCTTAAATCAACACAAAACCAGCCATTGGCTGCTTTTTCTAAAATATCCCATATTAACAGTTCTATGGATGATCTATGGCCTTCTGTTATTTTCAATAAAATGTGCTAAAACACAGTTTGCATGCATACTAAAATCATTCTAAATTTTAGCTACATTTTTGCCCATCATCATTTTTTGAATCATGATTATGACATCCTAACAAACTCTTCTGACTGAAACATGTATATAGTCCAAACAAAGCCATTTCCTTTAGCCAAAGATCTTCATCAGCCCGCATGCTGTCCAAATCATTAGCATAGAGAAACAACTACATCCTGGCAGTTTTAAGTGGTTTGAGTGGATTCATTGTTTTATCAGACAATATAATTTGTCCACAAATGATATTTAAATAATTAGAGAAAGAAACAACAATAACTATGTTTAATAATAAATATGATTACAAAAGATGCTCTATATCAGGGTACTCAAATTCGGCCCTTGAGGTCCACTTTCCTGCAGAGTTCAGCTCCAACCCTGATCAAACACAGTTAAACATGCTAATCAAGGTCTTCAGGATTACTAAAGTTACAGGCAGATTAGTTTAATCAGGGTTAAAGCTAAACTCTCCAGGAAAGTGAACATCAAGGGCCTTGCTCTAAATGATTGCATACTGTTTGAAAACTACCTTTTTGAGGTGATTCTGGCAGTGTAATCATTATTGGAAAAAGAAAAAGGGCCATTTGAGACCATGTCCGTGATTTCACGTTGATTTCTGTTCTGTGATTTCTTCTTTATTTTGTGGTCACTGCAATGAAGTGTTTTACAAAAGAGAAACCAGGCTATGCAGAGTTGTGACGTAAACAAACAGCAGCCACCTTTTCAGTTCCTCCTGAACCAAAATAACAAGCTTATGTTGTGTTCACGCCATGTCATAACCGTATTACAAGACGAAGAGCTCCGTTCTACCTAGAGCTGTTCCCGTCCTCAGACTCTGATTTATGCGTTTCTATGTCAACACTATCAGCGGCGAAATGAACCTGCAGCAGTCAGGTGGTACAAGTCAGAGCTCTGTAAGTCCTTTATGTTCATTATTTTTGTAATGTTATGTGCTTTGAGACATGACGTCAGGGAAGTAGGTTGAGGGGGTGATGAGAAGACGCCGGATTGCAAATCTATTAATAATATCATCCATTAAACCCTTTGTTGGAAATGTTTAAATGTTGTCATTGTAAATATTCACTTTCCCATGGCCACAGAGGGCAATCAGAGATTGTGGGTCACATTCAGCAAACAGACGCATTGTTTTTATGAATATATTTATTTCAACACACAACAACCAAAATCCCTGGAAGCTTGTGTTTTGTAGTGGCTGCGTGCAGATTCTGCTAATTCACAAGCCGGCAAACCGCGACAGTCATACTCGCAAAGGTAATGTTAAAACAAACAAAATACAAAACTTTCAAAAACGCTCAGTGATGTGATTATTTTATTGAGTGATAGCCTGTGACATTATTTATAGATTTCCTATCTGGTGTCTTCTCGTCACCCCCTGAACCTGCTTCCCTTTGTGTTTTTTTACATGTAGAAAAGGCAAAAAAAAAATTGATTCTCAACACCCTCAATTCAGTATGAATGACCTACAACATCTTTCACAATCACAACAGAAAATCAAAACATTGCCTTAAACTCACTAGCAGAAAGGCAGAGAGATCCTCCTAATATGGCGTCTAAACAAGACAGTTACCCAGAACTTAGTGTGACATCAGCTGCACATTCCCTATTGATATCCTATCTTCTAAACATTGCGCAGGAAACTATCAAGTTTACTCGAATCTTAAAATATTGTAGGTACAAAATGAATAGTGCAGCAAAGTTGTCAAATATCTTAGTTTTGAAGCTAAAATATATCACATATATCACAATGAGTTTTTTGTGTGTGGGTGGTTGGAGGAATCCCACAAAAATGTTTCAAAATATAAATTTTTCGCCGCTTAACTTTAATCAATAAACCGAACTCAGCGTACAATAGGTGATGGAGGACGTTAGAAATACTAATAAGTGTGGAACAAACACAAAAAAGGACATAGCAAGTTTTTATCTCACAATTCTGACTTTTTCCCTCGGAATTGCGTGATATAAAGTTGCAATTGTGAGTTATAAAGTCAGAATTATGAGATATAAACTCGCAATATTGAGAAAAGTCAAAAATATGAGATATAAACTCGCATACTAAATTCACAATTGCAAGAAAAAAAGTCAGTATTTCAAGTTTATATCTCCCAGTTCTGACATTATAACTTGCAATTGTGAGTTTAAATCTCACATTTCAGAGAAAAAGAAGTCAGAATTGTGATGGGAAAAAACAAATTGTGAGAAAAAGTTGCAGTGACCAGTGAATTATAAAATGACTCACAAACAACTATCACAAAACATGAAAACAGTCGTGGATCATCCAGTGATGACAGGACAGTTAAGTTGACTGTTAGGCAATTTTTTTTATAAATCCAGTCATTTTGTCTTGTTCAGGACAGTACTAAATAAAAAATAACAAAAAAATTTATGATTCCTCTTAAAGTATTAAAATGTTGATGAAACTTAACTCCGCTTTTTCAGACGGTCAGAGTCAGAGAATCACAATTGCTGTTTAAATGACATTAAAATTCAAAGTAATCACTTTGGTAATCTAAAATACTTGTAACTGTAATCTGATTACCACCCATTTAAAATGTAACTGTAATGAAATACAGTTACTCAAATTTTGTATTTTAAATACGTAACTAAGTTACTTGTATTTCGTTACTCCCCAACCCTTGGTTAGTGGTGCGGGGCCAGTGGGTGTTCTGTAGGCAAACATTAGAGCCTTGAATTTGATGCGAGCAGCTATTGGCAGCCAGTGCAAACTGATGAAGAGAGGTTGCTGTGGCAAGAGTGGTCTTTAACGTGGAAGACTGAATCAATGCGGGACTTACAGGCTTAATATTCTGTAACAGCGGCAGGAGATGCGTTAATAATGTTTGTTCTCTTTTCAATAATTCAAAAGTTTAATCAGATATGATGACATTGCAGTAAGTATTACAATGAAAGCTAAAGTAAAGTTTTATAAATAATAATAAGAGTTATTTTTATTTGGGGGTTAGTTTTTTCCACATGAAACGCAATCAGTTCTGCTTTATTTTCATATTACTCAGCACTTTTAATCAGCTCCAGACAGAGCAAGAAAGAGTTAACGTCTCAAGGAGGCAGGGACTATGCTTTCTTTGGTCCCACCCTCTTTCTTGAGCGTGATCTCAGAGTAAGGCGAGCTCCAGCCGAGGGACAGCAGTGAGCCAAAGAGTCTAGCTAAAATATGGCATAGACTCTCCTACATGAGTCCAGCTATCACACAGAAGCAGAGTAGGACAGAAGCCTTAAAGGATGATCTTAGAGGTATCTACATGAGAATTTAGACGGGAGCTGATCAAGTAGAAGATCCATGTGTAAATGTTGCCTGAGCATCAGGCATTAAAGTTGGACACATGCTTCATCAGAGTGAAGCATGGATTTTGACAAGGCTCGTCACTCAAGCTCACATCCCCGTTTACTCGCAGTGGTGTCATAGAGGAGGTGAGAGCTGATGGACTGTTAGAAGAGGACAGTGGATATCATGCTTTGCTTTTTCTTGTTTTCCTCCAGATTTTCAGTTGAGATGTAATTGTTAAGCAGAGGCAATGAGGAGTCATTTTGATCCACGAACAATGTTTACCTAAAAAAGAGAGTGAAAAGAACGTATATTTGTGTGATTTGCATAAAGGAATTACGTGAGAGACATCACTGGATGAGTGTGCCGGCAAGATGAGCGTACCGGCAAACTGTGGATTCTCTTTCTCAGCTGATCGGGCATTAAAGCCACGGAACTGGAATTTGTATGGATCCCCGTGTGCCGTCAACAGACCCATCGACATTGTGCAGAAACGCAGGCGGTAATACATTTTGATGATTTATATATGTGATTCTAGTCAACATTACTGTCAAATACAGTGGGGTCCAAAAATCCATGGAAATGCTTTTGAGTGAAAGATACATATAAAAATGAACCATATTTCCATGACTCAGTATTTGGTTTGTCTCTCTTTTTAAATGACCTTAGCAGTCGAACTGCATGAACTCCGCAAGTTTGTGTCAAACCTGATGATCATGTTCTTCATAATGATTTGAGATGATCCAAAGAGCATCTTGATCTTCAGTAGAAGCAAGAACACCTGACCGTCTGTACAAAGAATCATATGATCACTGACTCAAATTTAATAAGTAAATAAGAAATAGTGCAGAATCTTGAATATTTAAAAATATTATAGTAAATATCTAATATATTTTGATTTGTTTTTTTGTTTCAAATCCTATTTGCTTTGCGTGTTTGTCAGCTTTAAATTAGATTAGAATACCAGACCCCACTGTATATTTTAACTTCAATCGAAGGCTGTTGAAAATCAAAATTATGTGCGGTTTTACATTTTTACACCTAGTGTAGAGACAGAGACCGATTGTCTTGTGGTTTGCCTTAATAAATCTACTATGTCAATGGAATAACCTGTTGATATGCTCTGACCCATGGAAACTCTTTTCAGACTGCCTCAGACAAGATCTACTAGTTCTCTTCAGTCTGATGGCAGTAAAGCACTATGATAAATGAGCAGTTATTCTGCCAGGGTTTTGCATTACTCTGTGTGCGCAATCAGTAATCGTGAGAGTTTTCTGCTTTTGCATTTATTATTTCACTGTCTGGAAATCAGTTCATCTGTAACTGTTCCACTAAATGCCAAACAGCCCTGCTCACTGTTTCACTGAGGACATCCAGATTATAACACCTCTAATTCACCTGAAATCATGAGGACTGCATGATAAATGTATATAAAAAAAAAAAAAAAAATTGATTTTCTCTATAAACCATTTAACAATCATATTAAGAAATATAAAAATAAATATGCAATGAAAAATAGTTAGTGGAAAAAGCTGAGGATTTCAGTCTTTGCTTTATTTTCTACTGCATTATCGCTACTGAAAGGAGTTACAAAAATAACAACTGTTTTCTAACAGGTTTCCTGAATGCTCGCCCTATTTGCTTTTGGTCAGACAAAGAAAACTTCCACGAACTTACACCACTGGTTGAGCCAGTGTTGCTATGAAGGGATGCTGAAATAAACCGAGCAAAGTTTTGGTAGTCACAGTGTTGACACTTTTCATAGAAATAAACATACATATTTCATACTGACCCTGCAAAAGAAAAAAAAATGACACCAACTTTAAAACAGTGACAGTGAGTAGTCTTTGCATGTACATTTGCTCAGCTGCACACCAGTTATTATTTAAATTAAATTGTTTTCAGATAGAGCCTAAAGTGAAGTAATAAAGGTTTCAGTGAATGTTCGAAAGGATTTTCTTGTATATTAGATTTAGAAAAAGGCCACAGTCTAATCGTAATTTTGTCATGGCCATCTACAGAAAAATCTTTTTCATTTGAATTTCTTACGAGACAAAATGTGCCATGTCCTGATATAGTAGTAATTTTGTTAGGGAAGTATGGGATTTATGAAATAAATAGAAAATTTAATTTTAAGGTTTTTGATTTAAAGTGAACCATGAAGCCTCTGTCCTGCCACAGTATCGGCAAAGACTGCGCAGACGTAGTCAGAGGCAGTGCACTCCTTTTGGACACACACACACACACACACACACACGTTTCCCACTTGCATAGCCATCAATGTCAGTCTTGACAGCAGGATTGCAGATAAAAAACATGATTTTCCATTTTTTTCCCACCATTTATTTTCTTAGGCTGTGTCTTGGTTTATCAGAGAAAGTACAGGACATTTTGGAATTAGAGACTTGGATGAAAAGCAAAACTTTTATTACAACTGATTGGAAAGGGAAATAATCAGAAAGGGGAGCGTATTACTAAGGTGAGGTGCTGTATATGGTACCATGCAAAAGCTATATAGTGCTGAAATATTGATTCATATTTTAAGAACACAACCTTTGTTCATCTGAAGCCATTAAATTACAAGATACTTTCGCTTTATATATATCACAACTGTGACTTTTTATCACACAATGTGACTTTAAATCTTGTAGTTGCTGTTTTATATATATATATACCAATTATATTTTAAATCACACAATTCTTTTTCATAATTGTGACTTTATTTCTCATAATTTCATTTTTATATCTGAACATTGTGACTTTACAAGGTATTGTGTCAGATCCCTTGGACATTGTTAAAGGAGTCCCTCAAGGATCTGTGTTGGGGCCGCCGCTATTCATTATATAAATTGTCTTGAATATAATATTGATAATGCAAGATTTCGTTTTTAGGATACTATTATTTATTGTTCATCTTCCTCTAAGCGACAATCTGTGACTTTTTTACAACGTGCTTTTGATACCATCCAAAATAGGTTTTGTGCTTTTGAAGCTGGTCTTAAATGTTGACAAGACTAAATGCATTTTATTCTCAAACTCTAAAATCTCTTCAGATAATTTCATTGCTCCTTGGATTTCAAGGTCAGTTTACATCATTGTCAGAGTACAAATACCTTGGTATTATTATCGATAACTTGTTACGTTTTGCTTCACATATTAAATATTTGAGGGAAAAACTAAAAAATTAAGACTTTATTTTAGATATAAGTCTTGCTTTTCATTCAACGTGTGGAAGAATCTATTGTCTGCTACTTTTTTTTTTTTTTACTGGTTAGTGAATATGGGGATGTAGAGTTTCAGCATGCTCCCTCTTATCTTCTTGCCTCTCTGAATGTTTTGTACCTTGGTGCTTTGAGATTTATAACTGATTGTAAATTTTCAACACACCATTGTGACCTATACAAAAGAGTTGCTTGGCCTTCATTGAATACTCAAAGAAAAATGCACTGGCACTCACTGATAATATAAAGCCATATTGGGTTATCTGCCTTCTTATCTCTGTTGTTTGATTCAACACGAATTGCCTGGTAATTACTCGTTACGTTACAATCGTTGCGCGTCTCTTGTTAGAACTGAGCTAAGTAAAACTTCCTTTAAATATGCCGCAATTTTCTCCAGACTAAGATGAAGCTAAAAAAAAAAAATTGGTCTCTTATTGTAATTTTAAAACTACATAACCTTGAAAGTGAATTAATGGTGTGTAAGTGTTTTTAATTACATTTAGTATTGTTGTAACTTGGATGTATAAGTGTAAATGCAAACTCAGCAGCCTATCTTGGCCAGGACATTCCTGCAAAAGGGATTTTAATCTCTGTGAGTCTTTTTCTCGATAAATAATTATTCCTTCTTTTAAACTTAAATATAATTCCCTTTTTTTTTTTTACTTTGAGCAGGCTTTCATACTTGGGAGATTTGGTGAAATTCACACGGGACTGAACATTTCATCAGTTTTGTAGGTTAGTTTTATTACATTGCTGTTTGAAAAAAAAACTCATTCATTAGAATCTTTAAAATATCAAAGTTAAACTAAAACGTGTAATGGCCAATACCAAAAAGCCCCTAACATGTAAATGTATCACTCATTCGGACATTGTGTGTGCAGACATCTGCTTCTACTCGTAATTCCTCTTTGTGAAGATTGTCAGGATCTGTAAATGGTTGTAAACCATTTGTCAACTGTTCAACATATTTTCTAGAGCCTCTTGTCCAGAAAAATGATTTATTGGTCTTAGCGGATTATAGTCACTCGGGGCTGGGAGTGCCACGTACTCTGCCCTTAAATGTTAGCGGCGAGGTTAAGGCAACACTACTAAATGCAACAGTCTGGTTGGAGAACATTAAGGTCATTATCTAAGCTCTTGGCCTTGTGCTGCTGAATAGTGTGACCTGACAGAATATTGCTCTGTAATGAATATGCTGTTCTGCATTAGTGTTTTCTTAATCTTTATTAGAGAGGTTTGCTGTAAAACATTCTTTGAGAACATCCATTTGTCTCCCTCTTGGCCGGTGTCTTGGCGGTGTTAGATTGCAATCGTCTGAACATCTGCAGCTCATTCTTCTTGCTTTTTTTTTTTTTTTTTGTGTGTGTGTGTGTGTGATATGTGTCACATGGGATTACTTTCACCCCCAAGAGATACAGCTATTTTCAGTTTAAGTCGACCTATTACAAAACGATGCTAGTGTTGTCTAAAACGCATGGGGTTATATCTCTTAGTGTTTGTACGGACACAGTTCACAGTATTACCTGTAGCTATCTCTGAATCCGACTGTAAATATGTGATTTTAGTGTGTCTCTAAGGCTATATTAGATCCCTTTTCTCCATACTATGACTATTTTTGATTAGCTTTCTCATCACTTTATATTACTTTTATAATGTATGTTTTGCTCTAAGCATTTTACACTGCTGTTCTGTTGTTTTCTTATGGTCACAAAATGATCGTAGGATAACAGACTGAGCCCCATCCGTGCCCTCTGAGAGACCCTCTGCTGTGTTCACAGAAGTCCTCCGTCACAGACCCTGCATGGAAAATCTGATGCACTTGGTTAACTCTGTTTGTAGTGATGGTCTGGCACAATGCATGGGCCGGCATATATTTTCCTCTACATTTTTTTGTTTTAAGGATATTACTTACATAAAAATCCCTCTTCTTATTATGTATTGTTTTATTGCTAAAAGTAAAATAAAAATAGAATGGAAAGCTTTATTTTTGTTTTCAAAAAATGCTAATTTGTAAGAATTTTGGTAAAAGACACAGTTTGCTTAGAAATATGAGTGTTATTTTACTAGTGTTGATTTATAGATTTAGTGTTTGTTTGTTTGTTTTTATTCAGGATCGTACACACACTGCAAGAAGTGTTAGTCAGAATATAAAATATTAGTCAGAAATAAAATACCATTTAAACCATTGTTGTTTGAAAGAAATGAATACCTTTGTTCTGCAAGAAATCTTTTTACTTATAATTCCCTTTCAAATAAATGCTGTTCTTTTGAACTTTCTATTCATCAAAGAATCAACTTTTTTCAACAATGATTAAAGAAATGTTTCTTGAAAACCAAATTATACCGCATTTTAGAATGATTTATGAAGGATCATGTGACACTGAAGACTTGAAATGACTTCTGAAAATACAGCTTTGTCATCACATGAATAAATTGCATTTCAGAATATATTAAAATAGATTTCACAATATTACTCTTTCACTGTTTTTATTAAATAAATGCAGTCTTGGTGAGCATAAGAGACTTTTCTTCAAAAACGTTTTTATTTTAAGCTGAATCCACCTGACTAAATTAGTACAGATGAAAGTAAATGTTGAACTATATTTTTCTACTTGAATAAAACTTAAGTAACAATTGCATATTTTTACAGTGCAGACAGATAATTTTGTTGCACTAATTAACTGGGCTGAATGTGCCCACATTAGACGTTTACGCTGACTTTTTTGTTATCGGAAGCTCTTTTTTCGGTAATATGAACGTATATTAAAGTCACCACCAGTTTGCTTTTCAGCAGGAAAATGTATGTGGAAATATCTGTGTAATGCGCCTTCAAATGTCTATGACTTAATTCTGGCTAACCCCCACTCATGTTTTAAAATGTCAGTCTAAACCCGAGACAAACCAAGCTTATTTTTAATCTTGACCATAAATGTTCAGTGGAAAGCTGAGATCACAGCACTGCCTCTCTCTCTCTCTCTCTCTCTCTCTCTCTCCTCTCTCTCTCTCTCTCTCTCTCTCTCTCTCTCTCTCTCTCTCTCTCTCTCTCTCTCTCTCTCTCTCTCTCTCCCTCCCTCCCTCTCTCTCTCTTGCGTGCACCCTATTGTGCCTCAGAAATCTTTATACAATCTCTGCGGCTCTTACCGGTATGGATGTGCTCCACATTTTATGTGCACAATTAGGAAAAGGCAGCATGCACAGAAACGGTGATTAAACAATCGAGGACATATCCTCTGCCCGCAGTGTCTACGCACGAGTATGTGACCTGCTGGATGACCCTGCAATTAGCTGCCTCATCAGATCGGTAACGTCTCCCGTTGTGCTTCTGTGAGACTTCAATCTCAACGTGAAGCACCAAGAAGGGTCTTTTTAAAACTCGAATGCATGTTCACTTGCGGTTAACTGTGCTTTTAATCTCACTACAGTGCTTAAATGTTCAACTTTTAGTGTTGTGCAACACGGTAACCATTTTATTTGTAAGGCAACAGCTGTCTTCCAAATCTCCTGTGGTATGTTCATGAATATCCGGGCCCCTGGGTGTTCATTGACGTCATGTGACTTTGTGGCTCTCTTAAATGTCATTTTTTTCTTGTTGATTAGAAACAATGGAGAGAGGAACAGGATGAACTGCCTTCTGGCTGGATCCCAGTGGACTGGTTATTCAACTTTGAGACTAAGCGACTACATGAGATGCATATGAACTCGTGGCTCCGCCTCTATTCTTCTTTTCTTTACATAAAATGCTGCATTAAAGTATATAAACAAACATGCCTCAGTGTGGGGCCGGCATTCTTGGTTTTCCTATGTTTTGACTGTAGATTAGTGATTGTTCTGCATTAGGCTAGTGACCAGGCTTTCAGGCTGGTGCATCTCTGTAATGTGCCTGGGTTAGGACTGACGTAGCACCAGTGTCTCGTGACGCATGCTGGGTGTCAAGTGTTTAGATACTGACAGTCAACATGCAGCATGTCATACGACTGTAGAGGATTTAGCAACAGCTCTTTTGCTCCTCACACTGGAGGTGCTCTTTAAACGTCTGAAAGATTCTGCTCGAAGCCTTTGTAGCGAGTTGGTCTCCACTTAGAATCCATGAAGGAATTCCTGAAGGCAATGATAAGCTGAGTTGAAGCCAGAGGTTTAAAATGATACCTTGTCAGCCAAAAACATTCTTGAGTAAAAATGGAAAGGTTCCCACATTAAATTGTACTAACTTTAAAATTGAAAGTAAAAATGTTTTCCTAGCTTTTGAAATTGACTGATTACAGTACCAGTAGAAACAGTAACCTGTTTCTTAATGCTTTGTTTATGTAAAGCTCTAGAACACACCAGATGCCTAATTTAACATCATGAGACCGGTTTCCAGAAATGATTAAACTTTAAATTTAGCTGTAATTCTGGATGAATTCTTTTTTTTTTTTCAAGCAGAGATCGTGATATATTGGGATTTACTAGAGGTTCTGTCAATGTTCATTGCTGCAGTCTATTTAAAATGTTTAATTAATCTAAATAAATTATTATTTAAATGAACGATTCAATGACTCACTCATAAATACTTCACTTGTTTCATAACTGGATTCGTTTTTGAAGGAATCTTTTGATTCAAAGACAAATACATTTGTTTAAAAGTTGTAATGATGTAATCAATAGAATTGTTGAAGCTCGAAAGGTGGTTTAATATAGTTTGATCGGTACTATAGACATCAGTGTTTATATCCGAAATATAAACTTTTATCCCTACTTATAAAACAGAAATAATAAAACATAGTTACATGAAAACTGCTTTCCTTGGGCGAATCGTTGTCATTTAGGAATAAGATCGCGTGGATGTTTGAATTGAGATCACAATCTTTTAAGGATTTATCTTGCTGCTCTAGCTTTATAGTTGTTTGACAGAGTTGTTTATATTTATAGACTGATCAGTGATACTACTTGTATATAATTTTTCATAGCTTTTTATTATTATTATATAGCATAAGAAAGAACAGAGTACAAGTACATGATCCTTAAGACCAAGGGTGTTTATAACCAACTCTCCTTTATTATAATAATAATAATTATGTTTATTATTATCTTCAAGTTGAGTTAGTTGTTGTCACGATGTGCTTTAAGGCTCATACGCTTGTACTTTGTTCTTGCTATATTCTGTCATCATGTCTTGACTGAAAAGGCCAGCTTCATTCATGCTTATTCTATCATGAGCCACAGGAGGCATCCTATTCCCAGAAAAACATCCCATTATTTTCCACTGCACTGAAACAAAAAGACTGGTCACAAGGTGCAGTTCCCATCTAACTTCACATCTTTAACCATCTGTACTCATTGATGGGAATGATGATGCAGTCAATTGTCATAACAATGCATGTGAACACTGTTAAAGGGATAGTTCACTCAAAAAATAAAATTTAACCGTATAATTTTGGTAAAGACAAAACTGTGATACTAAACATATATCTTATAAATAAATACAGATTTTTCATCGATATGTGGAAATTTCTCATTTTAATTTCCAATGTGATGTGCATCATTTCAGTAATGCTCAATGCACTGGTACAATATTGAATCAATAATAATAATAATCAGAGAAATGAAACATTTGAATTTTGGTGGTATCTTACCACAGACTGTGATTATCACACTTTATTAATAGGCTGATATGCCTATATGCACTATGCACTGATGTAGTTTCCACATGCAGTATAAAAACAGCTTCACTGAATGATAAAATTCTCACATTCCCTTTGATCGAGGATGTCTTAAAATGGCAACATGGAAATGTGTGGGTGGATAGATGTGTGGGTTAAAAATAGCACAGTAGAAATCTCCATAAATATTCATGAATGGGGGGAAGAATCTGAGGCTACCTGCAGCTCTAAATATAGTGCTTCTGCATGAATCCCTCGCACAGGGACGGTCTATTTATAGCAGCTGTGCTGCCTCGCTCTGACTGTGCACAGGGACCCATAGGAGATACAGGAGTAAAGATGAGGGACGGAAGCAGAAACGAAGTGGAAGCGACAGCCTCTGCCCCAAGCACAGGTATTTTTAGAGCCGGATGTCATGTCCCCTCACACCAGAATGTACAGTAGTGTGACTTAAAGAGATGCGCTGATGTGTTTCTGTGTTTTGGTCCATTCAGAAGAGTGCTGCTGCTCTCTCACTCTGTCTCTCTGTCTCTCTCTCTCTCTCGGTTTGTATGTCTCTCGCTCCTGAATGTGAGCACATGTATAGGGTGTACCGAGTTGATTATGTAATACAGTGTAAGAGACATCAGTCTTGTCCTCATGCAACATCTGTGAAAGATGTGAATGAGGACATGCATAAGAGACGCAGATTGTACTTAATTCAGCAGGACGATTACTACACCTTATAAATTCACATGCGTTTTGCAGGGTGATTTGCATGTGCTGTAGATCAGAGGTTTTCAAACTGTAGTTCATATTCATATTATTAGCAAATATTACATAGTAAATAATAATATTTATAATTATTATTGTTGTATACAATTGCAAAAATTTTATATTTGGAGGTCTTTGAAATCCTAGATGACCACATAAATGTTACATAACGTTCAAAGCACCATAATTTTCAGCAATAATTAATACCCTCACATGTTAAGGATGTGCAGATAAAAAGGTTAATAAAGCAAAAAATAGACTGCACGTATTGAAAAATAACAAAAATAATAATAATACATTTAATTCATGGGCACCTTATGTGACACTACAAGCAGATAAAACACAAAACAATTTACAAGCAACAATTAAAAAAAAAAAAAAAAAAGTACTCAGGAATAACTCCCGTACTCAAGAAGCCAGGTGCTGTTACAAATAATTTTGATAATTTCCATCCAATCTCCAATTTGACACTTTTATCTAAAATTCTGGAAAAGGTTGTTGCGGCTCAGGTTCATGATCATTTTTCTGTCAACAACCTATACGAACAATTTCGAAGTTTTTTGTTCCCGTCATAGTACTGAAACTGCCTTTGTCAAAATTTCTAATGAATTATTGGTAGTGGCTGACTCTGGACTCTTATCTATATTAATTATTCTCGATTTAACTTCAGCATTCGACACTATTGCTAATGAAATTCTTTTAAACAGACTGCAGTCCATATAGAATTGTAGGTACTTCTCTGGCCTGGTTCACATCTTATTTCTCTAGCCGTACTCAATTTGTTCAACTAGGCCAGTTTAAATCATCATGTATTACTACAGGTGTCCTGCAGGGATCCGTTTTGGGCCCTTTATTATTTATAATTGAATTATTGCCACTTGGAAGCATTTTTATGAAATACGATATCCATTTTCACTGTTTATCTTCAAAACCTACTTCTGAACTTCCTCCATCCTCCCTTTCTAACTGTTTGTCTGAAGTTAAAGCTTGGCTTTCAAGTAATACTTCTTGTAAGTACAAAAAATAATCTGTCAAAGACCAGTGGTTTGTCTATGAAGTTGCTCTCTTTCATCGCAGGTTAAGAGCTTGGGTGTTATCCTCGACAATACTCTATCTTTCGAAGCACATATTAACAAGATTGCCCGAATCGCTTATTTTCATATACGTAACATTAATTGCCTTTGTCCGGCCCTCTCAATGAGGAGCACTGCCGTTATGGTTCATGCTCTTGTCACTACACGTACTGACTATTGCAATGCTCTTTATTTATGGTCTTCCCTTAAACTTTTACACAAGTTACAGTTAGTGCAGAACTCAGCTACACGAATAATTACTAGAACTCTTGTGTATTGAAATAAAAACTTTGCTTCTTGTTTACAAGGCCCTACATAACCTACCCCTTCATACTTATCCGACCTACTTTCAATATGTCCTCCTTCCCAAACTCTCCCATGTTTGGCTTCTTTGGGATATCGAGCTTTTATCAACGCTGCTCCTTATCTGTGGAGCTTACTTTCACCACATGACATTTGCAATAGTGACATTTTTAAATCTCGTTTGAAAACACATTTTTATAGGCAGGTATACTGGTGATATTCTATGTGTATTTCCTATTGGTTGTAAAAAAAAAAAAAAAGAGAGAGAGAAGCTGAATATATGATACATTTGGTCATAATTGAACTTAATCAACACAAACTGCAGTATTATGTATTGGAACTGGAACAACATAGATTATAAATAGATATTCAATGTGTTGTCTCCTTCATCGTTTTATTGTCATTAATTTAGGCAATGCATTTCCTTCTCACTCAAATCTAAAAAAAAAAAAAAAATGCCCATTGACTTGCAATGTTTCTCTTCTTCACGCTAACCTAATAACACACTGTAGATGAATACCTTCATTAGCAATGGATCGTTAGTAAATAGGCAAGGCATTAGTGGTAGGAGCATTGATTAATGAAATGTCCATATATGCTTTGTTTCAATTTTGTGCTAGTTTGATTGGGAATTGACTTTACCTGAGGAGGTTATTTTTAGGCCTCTCACATGCTTCCACGTCAATGAGCCGATGCTATTTTTAGCTTTGCATTCCTGCATCACATTGACCCATTCAGAGCTTTTCTGTCTCTGTGTCTCAAGAGGTATTAACCACTCTACAAAACCTGAATCTGTCACCGAGATGGACAGATTTGCTGGCTTAGAGGAGAAAGAAATCTCAAATGCATTTCCCTCATTCACTTTCACCATAACAGAAATACTAGATCTCTGTCTGTGGAATGAGGTCGAATGCTGTTGCTGTTTTGACATTCTGCCAGTGTTGCTGTGTACAGCGGTGTTTAAGAGTATGAGTTCACATTGAAAATGTTGGATTAAAAACCTGGAAACTAAAAGAAACTTTTTTTTTTAGTTTTTTTTTTTTTTTTTTTAATATATATTGATGATGTAAAATAATAGAAAAATATTGAAAAGATTCTGCACTATTTCAGGGTGTATATTTGTGACATTGATCATGTGATTCTTTACAAGTCAAGTCAAGTCATCTTTATTTATATAGCGCTTTTTACAATGCAAATTGTGGCAAAGCAGCTTTACATTAATAAGAAAATGGTGTCATTGTGCAGCTTATTCTATATATTATTGATTCATTCCGTTGCAAATATCAATAGTTATTAGTCTAGTTAATTTATGTATATCAGCACTGCAGAAAACAGTGACGTAATCATCCGGCTCAGCTCAGTTTGTATACAACGGCGCCAATGCAGGCATATCAAAAACACTGCTGAATATCAAGCAAGTGTCCCCAACTTAAGCAAGCCAAAGGCAACAGCGGCAAGGAACCAAAACTCCAACAAATGGAGAAAAAAACCTCGGGAGAAACCAGGCTTAGTCGGGGGGCCAGTTCTCCTCTGGCCAACAGTGAACACTTGTCCGATACTCAGGCAGAGTTACGGGTCATTAAACCGATTTGGAATCACAACAGTCAAAATATTTAATCTAGTTCCATCTAGTTTAAGATCTTTTTGATCACGCCGGTATGGGACGGTTTGTTTGGATATGTGCCACTGGCTGATGAGTCGGTAAGGTCTTAACAAAGGATGGGCTAGTTAACACAGTCTCCGCCGACACCACAGGGCCACATTGCTGCCGCACACAGGCACCGGTTCCCCGTCCGACCCGGACACGGCCCAGATCCAGCCAATCACGTTAATTGGTAAACCTCGGGATAAGCAGAGAGACAAAAAATTAGCGTAGACGCCATTCTTCTTCTGATGTACCGAGTACATCTGGTGTTATAGGAAGTGATCCCGGTTCCGGCTGACCTGATCTATGCAGCCTAACAATCCTTTAACGGATATGAAGACAAAAGTTTATAGTGCGTCATATTTATGCCAAGTTAAATAGATGCGGCATTAATGAGGCATTGAAAAGTATCCTTGTGTCGCGGAGATCACAGAGATTCTGATATAATGTATGTCTAGCTCTGTCATGTTAACCCGCAAGGCTAGTTCTTACATCTGGATTGACGCAGGCAGAGAGTGTCTCGCTTCACATTTGTGTGTAATCATTTTTATCAAGGTCTCAGTGACCTTCTTCTACACTGGTTCAGGTCATTGGCACAGGATGCGTGTGTATTGTATGGCGACATTTGGTACAAAAGTAGTGTAAATATACCCAATCAAAAGCTAATACAACATCCCAGGTAAATTGTGTTCACCTTTCTTTCTGTTTCTCTTTCCTCAGTTTTGATGTTGAGAATGGGCTGTCGGTGGGCCGCAGTCCTCTGGAGTCCCAGGCCAGTCCAGGCTCCGGCCTTGTGCTGCAGGCCAATTTCCCTCACAGTCAGCGGCGGGAGTCCTTCCTGTATCGCTCTGATTCCGACTTTGACCTTTCACCAAAGGGCATGTCCCGAAACTCATCCACGGCCAGTGAGCTGTGAGTATCGCTCGTCTCGTTCATGATCCCCTAATTTACTCAGTAAATCTCAACAAATCTCAACAAATTCATCACTCTACATACTATCTGCATTTAGAATGGCTTCTCTGAGTAGAAAAAAGTTACATTCATTTTTTTAAATAACCTTTTAAAAGTTTGATGTAAGATTTTTTAAAAGAAACTAATATTTTAAATTGATCTAAAGTGACAGTGACGCCATTTATAAAGATTTCTATTTCAAATAAATGCTTTCTCAAGAATCTTGACAAAAAAAAAATTATCATGGTTTCCACAAACATATTAAGCAGCACAATTGTTTTCAACATCGATAATAATAATAAATGTCTATGAGCATCAAATCAGCATATTAGAATGATTTCTGAAGGATCATGTGACACTGAAAACTGCAATAGCGATGCTGAAAATTCAGCTTTGCCATCACAGGAATACATTTATATTTTAAAATATATTAAAACAGAAGACATTTATTTGAAATTGGATTCATTTCACAATATTGCTGTTTTTACTGTATTTTTGATCAAATAAAAACAACCTTGCTGAGCACAGGAGACTTCTTACAGAAGTTTCCAGTTTCAACTTTCATGTGCATGTTGTCTGATTCACTGCAAGCTTCACGTGTTATAAGCAGCACAAGTGTGTTCTTCAGCTACAGTGTTTTGTGGCTGGAAGAGTTCTGTTAATTAGGATGGTAAACGTTGCCTCATAACAGATGTGGCTTACTCCAGCTGGTTGATTATGTCTGAAACACAGTTCTCCCAAGACACACCATTTTAATAGTGTATTACATCAAATCATATTGCTCTGTCATTTTGGAAAATCCAAGGCACTGGTTAAAAACTCCTTATTATTACCACTTCCAGCTGTTCTTTCCATCTGAGCACGCTTGCATGTTAGCTCTGGTTTGCTGGGATTTCACAAAGTCGGAAAAAGAGCAGTTTATTTTTCCAGTCTACGTCAAAGCTAGTCGCCCAAATCGAAACACCTTAAGGCTGGTCCACACCGCCCCTGCAAAACACCAACAGGGTGAACAAAACCACTTACAAGTGCTGGTGTTTGTTTGGACGATGTGAACTTGCGTGCCTGATTAATCGCAGGTCACCAACTCTTGTTGTCTTTTCAAAGGGAAGAGAGTTTGAAGCACTGGGAAGTCAACTGGCTAAATCGGTGAGAAGAGAAAAATATTGACTTGAAAGGGCTTTCCCGCATTTCTCCGTCACTGGATCCAGGCTGGTTCTCTCCCCTAGACCAGTTTAACCTCAGAGCTTCCCCTGTGTCCTCTTTACCACCATGAGCGATCGGCATGCCACCAATGAGGCTTTGGAATATATGAATAAAGTGTGTTCCCTAGTTCGCCTTCTCTCCCGCTGCTCCTCAAATACACATGCATGACACACCCTGTCCAACCACGCTGAACCCATCTATGTTACTATTGCGTATTTCCATAAGCTTCTAATGTAGGATTTCTAATATCCCATTGGAGAGCCTGAGGTGCCTTCCTTATGCTGAGCTGTTTTCTTTATTTCCATTCAAACTGCATGTTAATCAAAAGCGTATTATCGCTCTCTTGTTCTTTTGAATGATGGTGTGCTGTAACCTGAAGCCAACCACATCCTTAATTCTCCCCAGTTAAACTCTTAGTCATTCCTTTTCACTGATCCTTAAGTAATTTTATGTGTCCCCTTTTATTACTGGGAGATTAAAGAGCTGTCTTTTCCAATATGTAATTTTTGAGTTTGATTTGTGATTTGTTAATGTTTTTTTCTCTTACAGACATGGAGAAGACATGATAGTTACACCATTTGCACAGGTTAGTAGTAGAGTGGGTCATGAAAATAAAAAGCTTGCTTCGTCTGACATTAATAGGCGATTAGAGACTTTGCGTCATGTGGTTTCAGATGACCACTCTTTTAAGGAACATGGCAGTTTGACTCTACACCCCTTATGTTTTAAAGAGAGATTAATATCCTAATATTCAGAAGTGACTTTTTCGTGTAAGTGGAGTGTGCTGCCTTTGGCATTGGTGGGAACTGCCCTTCCGCTCTTATGCAGCTTGCTTTACGTGGGATTTGCGTCACCACTGTACTCAGTTTACAAAACAGGCTAGGAATCCAATACCGCATTTGTCGATATGGATGCTGACAGATGAGAAATCTGCATGGCTTTGGAAATCAGATACCCTTCATGTCCTTTTGAAACTCCAAAAGAGCTGCAGAAGTTAGGACAATCTAGGCATTTTAAGAAAATCCTTCATTTACTGGGTCACCTCTCTCTGTAACATTTATTCTCTCTCACTCACTCCAGAAATAATTGTGTTAATCTTGTTTTCAAGTAATAAGATAATAACTGCATAAGATATTAATACTTCCATTGTCAATTGCTAAATTGTCTATCGTCAAAATATATATTTTATAATAAAAATGTATATTTATATTTATTATATAAATATACATTTTAGATATATAATACAATATAAAATGTTAATATAAAATAGAAAAATTCTTTATTTAATTATATGAAACAATAGGGAAAGTGGTGAAAGTATCTTTTACAGAGCCATTTTGCTGGACAATAATAATACCATAAAAAAAGATGACTGAGCACATTAATTTTTACTAAAATATGAAGCTGTAAATAATAAGGAAGTGTTTTTGGTATGGACCTACAATACTGTTCTTCTCATAGGTCCTTGCCAGCTTGAGGACTGTGCGGAGCAACTTTGCCGTATTGACCCATCAACAAGATCGTGTCCCGAGCAAGTAAGCCTTTTTACAGTCCCAGTAAACTGTAATTCCTATTCAAATGCTTTTTAAGTCATATTTGATCTTATAAATCTCTACAGGAGGTCCACTGGAAACAACCCACCATCCATGTGCAAGACAAGCCTGCCAGGTTAGACAATAAACTCTTGTAGAAAAGCAAAACAGTACAACATTTCTTTTTATTAAATATGATGATGACCTTGTTTCAGTATCCATGAATATGTTAATTGTATTTTGCAGAGGAGCCGTTACAGAAGCTGGCAGTGGAGACTCTGGATGAGCTGGATTGGTGTCTCGAACAGCTCGAAACTCTCAAGACACGCCACTCAGTCAGTGAGATGGCATCCACCAAGGTAGACCTTCTGAAATAAAAGATGATTCCTCAAATATCCCCATTGCCACCCAGGGACTTGCCTTAAGCAATAATAACAATCACTTGCTGAAAACAGCAGCCAAATACTCAACATGCCTTTGTATGAATTACACATCAGAATGGGATTCATGCATGTTCTGAGCCGCTCCCTCCCCTGAGCACATCGTGTGCTGAAAAATGTGAATGAGAGTGAATGAGAGTCATGGATGAATCTGATCCCCCACCCCCTCTATCCCCCCCTTTCCTACTCGGAGTTTCATAGTCTGTGCGATGCGTGATTAGCCCACCCACACAGCAACCACGTGCACTTGGATACATACTCTCACACACATGCACACATATGAACACATAACTAAATATCATAATATAAATATCTAAAACCTGTTCAGCAATCACCCTGCTCTGGCTGAGGTGAAAAATATATATAACTGAGCGTTCAAAACCCTTTCAAAGTATTTAGGTTCAAATTGTAGTTCTGCACTTTATAGACATTTAATTTAGTTATTTTTGTCATTAATATTTGCAGTGTATATTGCCATACTAGATCCTATAAGAATGGCAAGTCATGTGGTGAGCTAAACTGCAAAATATCAAAAAAACTGAAAAATTTAAGTTTTCATTCATTTAAAATAAATGCTCTATAAATAATTAAATATTCTAGTTACATTTATGCATTTTGTCTTGAGTTAAGATTGAAGAATTGTACATTAACGTTCAAAAGTTCAGTAAAAAGAATTCTTTTACATAGAGTTAGAACTTTTGGATGAAGTGAATTTATTTGATAAAAAAAACTGTAAAAACTTTAATATTAATTACAATTCTTCAGAAATCATTCTAATATGCTCGATTTGTTGCTCAAGAAACATTTCTTATCATTATTATCATCAATGTTGAAATCAGACATGCTGCTTAATTCTTTTGTGGAAAACTGGGATTTTTGATGAATAGAAAGTTCAAAAGAACTGCATTTATTTGAAATAGAAATCGTTTGCAATATTATAAATGTCTTTTCTGTCTTTTGATCAAGTAAGTTCATAAATCTTAATGACCCCAAACATTTGAACATCTAATTCACTATACAAAATAAATAATAACTCCATGAATTGTAAGTACTAATAAAACACCAGCAACAACATGACAGTAGATGACAGTCTTCAAACCAAGTGCACATGGTGCAGCCCCAGCCCCCTGTATCCACCCCATCCAGCCCTTGCATGTGCTGTGGAGCCGTGAGCCAATCAGATGCCTCCCCCTGACCCATTCTCCATCACAAAACTCATCTGATTGGCTAGCGAGTGGCAGAGAGTAGGGAGCTATACCTGCTGGGAGGGAGAGAGGGGGCTGCTGGGAGGAGCCTGATCTCTATGTTTACACATGAATCAGGCAGAGTAGGAGAGCAGAGCATGCGGCAGCGATGCAAACTCTCTCCAGTCAGCGGCACGCGCTCTCAGCCTGCCACAGGTGCAGCCCATGGCAGCTGGAGCTCCCGGTGCTGGGCTGAGCTCTGCAGTGCCGCTGCTTGCGGAGTGGACCGTTAGACTGCTGTGGAACCGGGGAGTTAAGGCAATCTGGACCACAGCACAGAATGTGTCTGTAACATGCGCACTGGCCAGAGGGAGCTTCTGTTGTGTTCAAGCTTCATTTTGTGCGGAAATGCCAGACGTCAGTTACTTGCTGTCTTTTTCGTGGATGTATGTTCAGGTAAGACTTGTGTTGTGATTCTGTATGTTTAGCTGTGCTCTTTCGCTTGGCAGCATCATGCTGAGAGGAAGCTCTTGCATTGTTTTTATTTGAAGTTGGGAGGGATGCTCTTGTTGACACTCTATAAATCATAGATGGTGCAGAGTGTTGGTGTGAGGATGTCAGTCTGGGTGTGTTTCTGATGTCACTGTGTGTGCGTGTGTGTGTGTGTGTGTGTGTGTGTGTGGTTGGGGGGGGGGGGGGGCTGCTACTGTACTACTGTACGTTTTGCTGCCTCAGTCGGAAGTGTTTCTTTCTGAATGATTACATAATAGCACTACAGAGATGAAAGGCACTCCTCCTTCTTGGTCCAGCCCCTAATCTTGGATGCCCGTAGCAGCTGAATGAAGGGCTGCTACCGCTCTGAATGCAGCTATATTCAGATCTGAGCAAGTCGTGTGATGTTTCACCCCTTAACTTTTCTTAATTAAACATGTAGCACATATTTGTGGAGAAATGTTGTTGAATAAAAGTGTTTTGATCTAAAAAGATTCAATACGGCATGGTATGGAAATATGAAAATGAATCGAATGGCTTTCTTAAAATGAAACACAGGTTGGAGATGCTGATTCTCAAAATGCATGTATTCTTTTCTTGTGTTCTGTTCTACAGTTCAAAAGGATGCTGAATCGAGAGCTAACGCAGTTGTCAGAGACTAGCAAGTCAGGAAACCAGGTCTCAGAGTTCATCTCCAGCACCTTCTTAGGTAAAATCAACAAGTGAAAATCCCTAATTTTTTATTTTATTTATTTTTTTTTATTTGATGCAAATGTTTTCATTTCAGATTATACTATTGGCACAGCACAAAAATATTAGGAATTTTGGGGAAAAAAATCAAAAAAATGTTTTTTTTTATATATATATATATATATATATATTAGTTTTTGTAATTTTAGTAACTTAAACGTAACTTTCAGTTTTTTAACTTTTCCGTGTAATATTTATATTTTATTTTATTTTATTTCAGCTTTATTACAATTACCAAATACAATAGTTCTGGTTTTAGTTAATAGTAACAACACTGCTTTAAAGACAACATTCGCTCAAGCTGGGATGGACTCCTCAAATCCATGTTATCCAGCATGATTTAAGAATGTCGAGAATGAGAATTTGACCATGAAGAGCATTTTGTGCATCAGTGGAAGCAGAAAATGTTGACCTAAAATGGCCAATGTCACAAATTTCCTTCAAATTTGGTTAGTGACTCGTAATCATTTTACATTACAACCTTTCTTTGTTTTAAATCTTTCCATTTATTTCCAGTTTTAAATTAATTTTTTTCCAAGGTTATCAATGCTCATTTAATGAGCTGTAATCACATGTAGTTCTAAAAAATGAATCTGTGTTGCAGAGAAGCAACATGATATGGAAATTATGTCCCCACCAACTAAGGAGAAGGAGAAGAAAAAGCGGCCCATGTCTCAAATCAGCGGAGTGAAGAAACCCACACACAGCTCCAGTGTCGCAGCTTCCAGCATCCCACGCTTTGGCATCAGCACTGACCAGGAAGATCTGCTGGCCAAGGTGAGCTCTCATGGCCAGGAAAACACCCTATCAGCAACTAAACCACCACAGTTAACATGGAGTTTATCTGCAGTAATTATAACTAAGTTCAATACAGTTTTTAATTGCTCTAACTCACTTTTGCAGGAGTTAGAGGACTTTGACAAATGGGGTGTGGATATTTTCAAGATATCCGAGTATTCTGGCAACCGACCGCTAACAGTAGCAATGTACACAACCTTTCAGGTACAAAATGGTGAATAAAAACTTTTCTCGTGTAGTTTTGATCAAGCCATGACTATAACAAGTGTCTTGAACCTGTCATCCACAGGAAAGAGAACTGTTGAAATCCTTTAAAATTCCTGTAGACACATTCATTACCTACATGATGGCATTGGAGGAGAACTATCACTCAGATGTTGCATACCATAATAGCATCCATGCAGCTGATGTGGTCCAGTCCACCAATGTCCTGCTGTCCACCCCTGCCCTTGAGGTTTGTCTCAATCAACTCCCTTTTTATCATCTGCTCATTAGTCTCTGAAGCAATGTGTTTCATATGTGGAATTCTGTTTTGCTAGGCTGTATTCACTGACCTTGAGATCTTGGCCGCAATGTTTGCTAGTGCAATACATGACGTGGACCACCCCGGAGTGTCCAACCAGTTCCTCATCAACACAAGTGAGTGGCCATGGCGGAGCAAGAGCAACTTGTCATTGTGGTTGCACACTGTGTTGTTTACTAAGAGCCTAATACTTTTCTTTAGACTCAGAGTTGGCTCTTATGTACAACGATTCCTCTGTTCTGGAGAACCACCACCTGGCTGTTGGCTTCAAACTCCTGCAGGAAGAAAACTGTGACATTTTCCAGAACCTAACCAAGAAACAGAGGCAGTCTCTACGCAAAATGGTCATTGACATGGTGAGGAAATGGAGGCAATGACATATCTTTGAGGCTTTGATGAAGAGGTCCAAGCCTGAGAACTACAATCAACACATGGTTTTATTTATTTACTGTGTGTATAACTCTTTACAGGTACTAGCTACTGATATGTCAAAGCATATGAACCTCTTAGCGGATCTCAAGACCATGGTAGAGACCAAGAAAGTGACAAGTCTGGGAGTGCTACTGTTAGACAACTATTCTGATCGCATACAGGTAGACTTGGAGCCGCTTTGGAGCAAAGCCATTTTATATTGATACAAGTTAAAAGTCCATGATTAAAAATGTATGGTTAATCATATACTTAGGTTCTTCAGAACATGGTGCATTGCGCTGACCTGAGCAACCCAACAAAGCCCCTGGAGCTGTACCGTCAGTGGACCGATCGCATCATGGTGGAGTTTTTTACTCAGGGGGACCGAGAGAGAGATAAGGGTATGGAGATCAGCCCCATGTGTGACAAACACAATGCTTCCATTGAGAAATCACAGGTGAGTGAGGGAAAATGAAATGCCGCAAACAGTCTTTGGGTCTCATTTTGTCATTTAGATCTATGGTTTTATAATATATTTTGTTAAATGATATTATATTTTATTATATTATAATAAATAAATATAAATGTATTAACAGTCATTTGTGCTGTTAAAAATCATTTCCATTAACTGAAATTAAGCTGAAATAAAATAAAATATAAATATTATATTAAAAACGTAACATTAAAAAACTTAAACGACAATTAGAAATGTTGCTTTGACAACTAAAATAAAATAAGTTGAAATACTAAAATTACTTTAAAACTCAAATAAATAAAAAATTAATTAAAGCTAAATAGAAATATAAAAAAAATACTAATAAAAATGACAAATGTACATAAAAAATACTAAAACTCAAATTTGAAAATGCAAACAACTGAAAATATAAAAATAAAAATATTTTAAAAAATACATTAATGCACACTTTAATAGTTATAATAATAATGTAAATAATACTAAAATAACACTGATTCCAGATCAGCACTGTGTATAAAAAATATAAAATGTGTGTAAGATGCACCTGTAAGTAACATAAGTACCAACACTTGTATACAATTATTAGTGAAAATCCACGTTTTTTTTCTTTTTTTTTGTGAAAATCATAAACACATATTTACTGCATATGCCTCATTCAACAGGTGGGCTTTATTGACTACATCGTGCACCCACTGTGGGAGACCTGGGCAGATCTGGTTCACCCTGATGCCCAGGAGATTCTCGACACGCTGGAGGACAATCGTGAGTGGTACCAGAGCATGATCCCTCACAGTCCCACTTCCACCCCTGAGGACAAGAGCAGTGTGGTTGGGATGGGAGCGATGGGTGGAGGCATCGCCTCAGCGGGAGAGAAATTCCAATTCGAACTGACCTTGGAAGAGGAAGGAGAGTCTGACGTTGAAAGTCCGGTGGACGAAGAGTACACTACCATCGCACAGAATTCCTCCAGGACAGATCCAGAAGGCAAACGTCCATCTCTGGCTCCCCGCACACAGCACGCCAACCTGACCACCCGCTCCCCCGGCTGCAGGACAATGTCTTTTAAGATGGGCGAGCTCCCAGACAGTGAAGATGAAGACAGAGAACTTGACCAAGAAGGGAAAAGCGTGTCGTGCCTGCGTCTGGGAACATAACACTAGTGTACTTTTTCATTTCCTCTCTGTTTTTTTTTTCATACCTCTTCTTTACCATCTACCTATCCCTCTCCATCCCATTCTTAGCTTCCTCGGGCAGAGGGGACACAATGCAGGAGAGCAAAGGAGAGGCAGGAAAGCTTCCACGGGACATTTTTTATACAGTAGTCACCTTGCACTGGAGAGAGCTCCTACTCAATGGACTGTCAAACCATGAAGCTTTCTTAAAACATTCGGTTTCATGACTTCAACGTGCCGTTTGGCTTTACTGTCATGCAGTCCAAGCGTAAACTGCCTGTGATACGGACTGAGAGGAAATGTACTCAAATGTCTTCCGGTGACATCCCAGGTTTAAAGTTAACAAACAAGTGGACCTTTGAGAGCCGTCCGAACATAGTGATTGATAAATAGGACACTTTTTATGTGAGACGTATGTGCACTAAAATGTTTTTTTTAAAAAGATACACTGTTGACTTAAAGCTGGTCTATTAGCTGAACAACCTAACCTTAACACAACAGAACATCTCAGGATTCAAAGAAACGATTGCTTTCATGTAGCAAACAGCTTGAGGGTACCCACATAGTGACCGCCGTCTTCCTTGGATCGCTATAAAATCTGTAGACTGAGGTCGAGCCATGATTGTGATCTTTTGTATTTGTATGTGATGCCACCTAGTGCTTAATAGTGGAACTGGAGCCACATTTATAGGATTTACCACTCCAGCCGAACACCATGGCTTTGTATTGTTGTTCCTTTGCACAGATGATACTCATTTGACTATTATAATTTTTAACTTAAAACCCTTCTCACCTGTATTTGTAGAAATGCTGCTTTAATTTATGGCATTCACATGGTTTACATATGCTTCTCATTTATTTTTCTATTCCGCTTCATCCAAAGCATGAGCATTATTATGTTGTATGTCACGGTTTTAAAGCGGCTTGCTTCTGATATAATAGGTAGCACTTTAGAGTTATCTTTGTCATTGCCAAACGTTGCTCCATCAGTAAGGGCTGGAGTCATTATTAACGTACAGAAGACTAGGATTGGCTGTGGTCAGCAGGGTAACCAGCATGTGTACGCGCCCTGTATGGTGGTCTCTGGCAGGCTGGGCTAGATCGGAAACCCACATTAGCTGAATAGGAAGTGATCGGTGTCCTTAAACCACATGTGTACTTTCTCTCTTTCTGTGCTGGTCACACTGAAAATATGAGGTATATTAACATCTTTTCAAATGTATGATGTCTAAACAAAAGTGAACATTTTGTTCTAAAACGAGAGCTATGAGCTGCAAGAGAAATGAAGTTGTCTAACACACAAAGCCAAAGTTAGTTTTCTGTGCCAGACCGTTTGTGTTCTTTTGTTTTCGGTGATTGATCAGTGCTCTGCTCTTCACAGGGACATAGCCAATGACAGTACAAGTGCCAAGCAAGCATGATCCATGCTGTACTGTAATTTCCATTTTGCCACTGGCTAATTTCCATCAATGACATCTACTACTGTCAGTAACATTACTGATTTGATCATTTAGTTTTCTTTCTTCTTTATTCAAAACTGATGTTCTGTCAAGCGGAAATTTTATTTAAGATTATTCATGATTAATAAGTTGTCAAGTCTTTCTGACTCAATGTGCTCATTGTAAGTCAGATTGTTTGTGTCCTTTTTATACCATGGTATGAATTTTAATGTTGGATACAGTGAATCTTTTTATGTAAATGGATTACAGTAAACGGAGCTTTTAATTATTGGCTATATGTTGATCTTAATGTCAGTCTGTGCTCTTTACAGCAATGTTTCGTGTGGTGAAAGAAAGCCTGAGTGGCCGTGACTGACTGTACATGGCACACCTGTGTTTGGTCTCTTTCTGCCGCAGTTCTGACAATCCCAACAGTACTGTTTACCACTACAACGCTGTTACTAATGTTGCTGTGATTATTTTCCTGTTCCCAATGCCAATAAACGAAGAATATTAGTAAGCTGGACTCTTAAATGGAAGCCCATTTTCTCCGCATGAGAAAAAAAAGCCTTGCTTTGGTAAATCATAATTATGACAGGTTTTAAGTCTGAATTATGATAACTCAATTATAAAAAAAAAAAAGTTGAAATTATGGCTTGAAAACCATAATTATGACATAATTCAAACAGTTTTCTCAGTATTTCGACCTTTTGTCATAACGTATTATGATGTCATAATTAAAACTTTTCATTGTAATTATGAACCGCAGTCAATTATGAAGAAATTGGCTTTCATAGTATTAAACAAAAACGTCAAAAAAAAACAAAACAACAACAACAACAACAACTTGTCGCTACGGTGACCGAGCGAGCGTGCCATTAGCTCATCCACATGTCAATCATTGTTTAGCACCGCCCTCCCAGCTGACTCCCGTCGAGTGACGAAAGCACGAACGCAGGTGCACAGGCTGGGATCTGCATCCAACCACACCAAATAAACCTCCTCTTACGGTAAGCTGGGCTTTCTCTGGCAACATCATGCCTCTTAATTTTTCCGTGTATTTCGAAATGATCAAGAAGTCGCATAGAAACGTCAGGAAGTCATTGGGTTTCATTTAAAAACAGCGTAACCTTCATTTGACATCGCTAACTGGGGTGGCTCATAAACAGCCTCTGCTGTATAATCCATCGCTACATGCTAAAACATGTCAACTGGCTTTTGACACTCACCGCTGTCGTTGACAGTTAGGATGGATGCTATGTGTTTGATCGATGCGGCGTTAGTCACTCACTGACCCGAATGGTAATGGAAATCAGTCCGTGTGTTAAGCGGATAGATGCTAACCAGAGCTCTACGGACTTATCCGTTATCCGCCAGCCCGCAGAATCGCTCTCAACGGCTGCAGTTTGTGGCAAACGCAGCCGCGCTTCTCATACGCAACGGGTTCCTTGTCTAATCTTGTACGACAAGCCTAACCCATATGTTTGAATTAAGCCTTGAAGTGTCTGCTTAGGTCTGCCCGATTAACTCTGAAAAGAGCAGGAATGAACATTCAGAGGTTGGTTTGTCCCTAAATGGCAAAGAAACCCCTTAGTCTTCCACTGTAAAAATGGAAATATTGGAGTAATGTTCTTCTGACAACGTGGTGTGCTCAGTTTTAGACGGCTAGCTAAGCACAGGGTTTAGCCTTTAAAATCCCTGGCTACACTGACTGCCTAGCTAGCTCAATCCAGAAGGATACAGGGATAGTGGCAGTTAAACCCTCTATTCACTTAGAATTTGTGTTTTACTTCAGCAAACTGACTGAGTAGTCAAACAAAATTGTTTCAGTATATTGCCAGGAGATGCCATTGTGCAATACATGTTGATTTGTGTATGAATAATCAAACATTTCTAATTGCTTCCATGGCAAATGTTTGGAGAATGCATGTGAAGGACTTCAGCTCCACATGAAATGGTTCATTTTATTGGAAATGACTCATTATCCGGCAGTTATGTTTCTACTTTTCAGTTATGCAAATGAATGCTTCTTTGTATTCAGTAAAATAACCTGCTCTCCTGTGGCTTTGTTCATTTGCAATACTGAATTATCACATTGTTCTTCATTCAGAAAGAATATGAAATGGGTCAGTCCGTGTCAAGTTGTCCATAAATGATACAGATAGTGGCTTGACCGTTTCACATTTTTTCTGTTGTGTTTTTTATTTACCACCTCTAGGCATTAGTATTTCAGAACCGCATGTTTTTGTTTAACCATAGCAACTGGCTAAATATTGCTTATTTTTTTCATTATTTATGTTTATGCATCTGTTAATTTTTTCAAGCACATTTTCTCTCTAGATTTCGAATAGCCCTGGGACCAGCGGAATCTCAAACTCATATTTATTTATTTTACAGCAGAATATCAAAAAGGACTTTTGTCTGTGAAAATATCAGGTTCTTGTTTGGTCCACCTCCAGGGGTGTTTTTAAAAATTGCACTTTTTTGCACCCCCATTTAAAAAAAAATTAAAAGAAGCATGTATATATTTACCAAGGTACCCCCTAAAAAGGATTTAGGACTGATACTCAAATCCTTCCCATTATAAATTGATTATCAATTGTTTAAATTTCCAAAGTCTAAAGAACAAGAATGTGCAAATTTTTTTTGACAGTACAGTAGATATACCTTGAATGTTTTTGTTTCAATGAGTTTGGACCATCCTGAGCTAAAATGTTAAGTCAAGTAAAAAAAAAAATGGTGGTTTTCCTAATGCAAAGAGGTAATCACTGAATAACAACAAAAAAAGAAACGAACAAGAAACCTCCATTGGACAACATGGGATGTATCGAATCAAATATGTCATATAGAAGTAAAACGGTGTCATGTTCACTATACTATTATTAACATGTATGGTGTGAAAATAGAGTAGCAATTTTAAGAATGATCTTCTTTGGCAGTGAATGTGTTTCATTGTTGCAGATGGCCTCAGCAAATGATGCTCGATATGGACAAAAAGAGTCTACGGATCAGAATTTTGATTACATGTTTAAGATTCTGATCATTGGTAACAGCAGTGTCGGAAAAACCAGTTTCCTGTTCCGCTATGCTGATGACTCCTTCACGCCCGCTTTCGTCAGCACCGTCGGCATAGACTTCAAAGTGAAGACCATCTATCGAAATGACAAGAGGATAAAGCTCCAAATATGGGTGAGGAGTTTATCAAAAGCTTCCTATCTTTCTTTCTGCTTGAGTCTGGAGTTACAATTCATTGATTTTGGATAAGAGAGTTTTATTAATAGAACCACCGAGACGTTTTCACTCCAACTACTGTATATTTCAGGACACTGCTGGGCAGGAGAGGTACAGGACCATCACCACTGCGTACTATCGTGGCGCTATGGGCTTCATTCTTATGTATGACATCACCAATGGGGATTCCTTTAATGCCGTTCAGGACTGGTACGAAAGTGCTTATTTTTGTCTGCATTTCATAAAATTGACACATTTGCAAAGGTATGACCTAGTTTCTGTCAAAATGCAGGCTGTCCTGAGAGCATACACTGTATTTCTGCAACAAGCTGGTGTGATGTGATATGATTCCAGCCACTAGTAATTTAGGTAACACTTTATTTTACAGTGCCGTACATGTTACTAATTGTACTTACTATTGTAATAACAGTAAATTATGTATAATTACAACTAATCCTAAACCAAACAATAAATGTAGCACTATAGTAAGTACATGCAGTTAATTAATAGTACTCAGTACTTAAGTAATTACAATGTAACTACGGCTATAATTTGTAATTAACTGTAATTTATCCACAGATTCCACACTAAACGCACAACATGACACGATCACAGCAAGTCAAAACATCTGTGATTCTTCAAAGTCGGCGTTAAATGTTGTTAATTAAACTTGGATGTAACTCAGAATACAGAAGAAAAGATCTGGTGCTACATCCATTTCATCGAAACTTGAAAATGTGGAGCAGGACTTTGGACCAGTTGAGGGTGGGCGGGGCTAACAAGCACAATGTCACGAAAACAAAACCAAACCGTGTTGGGGAAAATTACTTTTAAAAGTAATGCTTTACAATATTGCGTTACTCTCTAAAAGAAGTAACTAATTACTTTATGGAAGGTAATCCGTTACATTTCCATGACTTTTTCTTACCTGGAACAAAAATGTTCTATTTTTAGTATATTGTAGTATATCACACCAAAAGTGTAATTAATAAACCTCAGCTTGAAGGAAATACAAATTCATGCCTGTACAGTAGAGGGCACAGCTCAAACAAACCATTCTGGATTGCTGAAGAATAGGATGCAGGAGAGGAAATTTCAACATTCTTAGTGCTATCCATATTTTGATGATTCCCACTTCTGAAGTTGTAATTACAAGCTCTTCGCATTCAAGTTTCGAAATGGGAGGGTATTCATGTGCAGTTTTTACCTAGGAAACTTGTATTTACAATAAATCCGAGAGCATGTGAAGGCAGCATTACTTTAGCAATAAGAAAAAAAATTAAATAAATGTGATGTTTAACCAAAGTAATTTTTGAATTGGATCCTTGAAGGTCAGCAGCAAAGACATCGTTTAAAAAAGTGAGATAAAAACAAATTGTATTTTTGTAATTTAACATTTAATTATTGTATGTTTGTGTAATATTCTGAGTTTGCATTTCACAGTTTTTATTCATTTTGAGAAATACTGAATCTGTTTTGGTGCAAGTGAGACGAGTAAATGCTCACATGTAGTCTAGAACTACAATAACCATCATGTTCACACAACACCCGATCTACTCCCGATCTCTCTCATCATGGGGACAGGAGAGCTGTAATTAATGAGAAAATTATTTGAAAAAGTAACTCAGATATTTTGTTTGTGATTGCATAACTCACGTTAGCAAACGATGATAAAATATCTTGACACTTTTCTTGGTTTGCTGCTGGTTATGACAAGATTTCAGATTTACATTGAGAGTTTTTGTCACTTTTGCTTTACCACATTATGCCTGGTACACAAGGACACAGTGTCAAAAACGTTTAGCTTATGCGTAAAATGTAACTTATTTTTACATTTATTCTTTTTTAAATGTGATTTTTCTGTTTTTTATTATTTTTAATTTTTCCAAAATATTTTTGATTTTAAGGTGCCATAGTTACATTGTACTTAGTCATTAGTACTGAGTAATATTAATTAACTACATGTACATCTATACAGTTACTGTCAGGTTTAGGGTTTTTTTACTTGTATTTATGCATAATTTACTGTATATTTACATGGAGTAATGTGTAACTATGTCACCTTAACAAAGCGTTACCATATTTCAATTTTTAGGTTGAATTACTTTTTAATTGTTATTTATTAATTAATGTTTTATTTAATTACAGGAGTAATTAGGCAGTTCAAATGCTTTTTCCTAATTTCTTAACCCTTATTTTCTTCTTAGGTCCACACAGATTAAGACATATTCATGGGACAATGCTCAAGTGCTGCTGGTGGGAAATAAATGTGACATGGAAGACGAGAGAGTGGTTGCTTCAGAGAGAGGAAGACAGCTGTCCGAACAGTTGGGTGAGTTTTCTTAAACAGACTGTTATTTAGACCTTTCTTCATATGCAGGATGTTTGCCTGTAGCTCTTATTTTAATTTGAGGTGTTTTTTTAATTGGTCTTTTACCTCTTTTGACTCTCACAGGCTTTGAGTTTTTTGAAGCCAGCGCCAAGGACAACATCAACGTGAAGCAGACATTTGAGCGTCTGGTGGACATAATCTGCGACAGGATGTCCGAGAACCTGGAGTCGGCGGATCCGTCCATCGTCGGAAACAAGCAGGGCCCTCAGCTTAATGAGCAGCCACAGCGCTCCACCAAGGACTGCGCTTGCTAAGGGTTGCTCTCAACCTCTCAACCATTCCCCTGCTGATCGAACAATGGACCGCTCGATGAAGGAAGGCTTTGGTAAGAGAAGAGCTGATGGGATGCGGCTGAGAACCTGCCATCTCTCTGTCACTTTTGTGAAGTTGACGTCAGCACATTTGTGTTTTTCTGATTACGTTGGTATCGGTAACCAATGCTCCTCTCATTTTGTAATAATTTAACGCCATCTTCATATTACTTTTTGACTAAATTTCTGAAAAATTAGAAGTAGCCTATATTTTTTGTCAAATGAATTCCAACGTGAAATGTTCAAGAGCATTTTTATGTATGTTTTTTGGTTTCATCATAATTCTCACAAATATCCTTAATACATTGCCAAGAGATATTTTATTCTTTTCTAAACTGACCAAACTACAGTTGGGACCAGACTGTTGTGTGGAAACCATCAGCATAAAGGCTCATCCCAAGATAGAAAGTTTGACTGAATCCTAAGCTTGAATGTTTCATAAAGTACTGTTTCACTCTTTTATTTTTTTAAGTTAAAGAGTGAAAACTGAATGAAAACACTCATTTGCTCCCTATTACTTTTAAATAACAGCAGATGTATTTTGTAAAACATATTATTATTATATAAGTAAAAATGGTATATGTGTAATAATAGATGTAATTAGGAAGAAATAACTATGATGTGCTTAATTGCTTCTTGTTTTTGTAATATGAAGGAATTGATGAATTTAAGTGGTTTTTTCAGTTACATGTCCTGCTTTACTCCGGTTCCTCCACATGGTGTACTCAAACTCCTCATTTTACCATGTAGAAAACATGTTAGTATGTCCTCCTAGTATAGATATTTAGTTCCTACAGGCTGAAAACACACAAAAAAGCTTTAATAAAGAGAAAATCATCATCATATAATAGAAGTAGTGTGTTTCTGGACAAGATTGTATTTTGAAGAGAATACAGCCTCGGAAACACTATAAATACTACAAAGACATTACTTGCCTGGTTAAATATGCACCACTAATTGATCATGTTAAATCACTAGATTATGTTGTTATTAAATGTTAATTTATTGCTTATTTATTTACATGGGTTTTTATTGGTGTGCGTGTTCTGCGTTAGATCAAGACGACTACTGCTATTCTTATAGAACAGGCCTGGATCCCTGAAATGTCTCACTTTTATAAATGGCAGTTTTAAACACAAAAGAGGATCAATGTTTTAAAACCTCATGTCTGTAGAAGTACTATGTGCTTATTTTTCCCTATGCAATTCAGAAGCTTTGTTATACCAAATAGTCACTGGATATGCAGGGACGCTGTGTTTGTAAGGTGCGTAATTTATACCTTCCATTTATATCCTGTTTACAGTCCGTCCTAAACAAATGGCAAACCACCGGGATTTACTTTTTCTTTTTATACAGAGAAATTCGACACACCTAGTATGCTTTATATGTAGAATAATCACTGTTAAAGTATTTGAAAAGCAGATGTTTTGGTTTTGATACTCTTTTTGTAGTTTGGCAGTTCGAGTTTTGTTTGTTTGTTTTGTAAATTGTACAATAGTTATCCAATTCCCACACTATGACATGTCTTTTAAAAATTACAAGAAAATAAAACATTACAGATAGGTTTCAAGTAATGTACATCATATAATGCTGTTTTTTCACCCCGGGAGAGAATGGCTAGAATAAACCACTGTATTAGCAACATATATAAGCAGGACACCCACTGTTATGAGTTTTATTCTGAATGAAATGGCCACATGCATCTGTTTAAGTCAAATAAAAAGCTATGTTTGAAATCGTTTGTGACTTGCTGTCATTGGTATTGACGTCTGACCTCATGTGTGATATAATCAGGGTTGCTGCTGGACAAAAGGTCGCCCCAAGATGTGATTGTGTCATTTTTTTGTAATGATCGGTTTGCTTAGTTTATATTGAAAGTGTATTATGTTATAAAAAAAAAAACCGTGTTGGAGAAAGTTACTTTTAAAAGTAATGCATTACAATATTGCTTTACTTAGTTACTTTTAATGTAGTGATGCATTACGTTACTTTTGTGTTACTTATTCTCATCTGACCTTGGCTTGCTTGTTTGTTTTTAATAACAAAAAAATTATATTTTGGGCAAATGTTAAGCCACTTTCACTCCAAAAGTGAAATGAATAAGTCTCAGGCAGATGGAAATGCAAATTCAAGCCTGTACAACACTCGCGTAGCCAGGAATCACAGTGTAGTTGGGTCTAGTAACCTAAAATGCATCATAAATAGGCCAACACAACTACACCTGCTTAAATACACCACCGTTTAATCAGAGCATAAGCCTGTATGTCATAAGCAGTGTTAAGAGCATAACGAGAAAATGGCATTAGCACAGCCACGGTGGTAATACATCAAATCCTAACACAGTCCTACTTCAGGACAGTAGTAGATAGTCAGATGTGGACAGTATGTAAAAACAATGCTTGGTCATAGTCTGGCTCAGCGGCCACATGAAATCAACAAGAGTGATTAGGCAACTACTATAGTAAATTATGATTTACATGTACACTGGCGTGTAGAAGTGGCTGAATTAATTCTCTGAATCTTAATTCTCTTCCTCCTGTGTCTGCCCAAGAGATCTTTTTGACACGAACTTGTCAGCTAAACTTCGGTGTCCCATGCTGAAATGTTGTTGGTGTGAGGGGAATCTCAAAAACCGCTTGGTAAACTCACAATTAAGTAACATATTTCAAATCAGCAACAAAATCTGTTAAAAAACTTGTTTTTAACACTATATGAGCCAATGCGCAAGCGCAGTTCTATGGAAACCGGAGCCTCTAACTGCAGCTGCAGTGACGCAATAACCTTATCAATCAGCGATTGGCTCTCTTACTTGGAAGGCGGGACGTATTCCGCCATATTGCGAGTTGCAGTTTCTCCATTCACCTCTTTTTATATCTATAGTCTTTTATCTGTCTGCGAAATGCGCTGCAGCTCTACTACTGACAAAGTAATTTATCTTTATCGTTATATGGCAAACAAGAAACATGAAACAATATGATTTATTTTTATAGGTCAAGTATTGTGATAATTGCAACAGAATTCACTTATTGAATTGAAGGTCAGCAGCCATTGGTTAATATATTGAGATTAAAAACATAAAGTATCTTTGTGTGTAACATATTTAATTATGGTGGTTCACGTAATATTCAGAATTAACACTTCACTGTTTTTATTCATTTTGAGGAATACTGAATCTGTTTGTGCAAGTGAGATGAGTAAATGCTCACATTTAATCTAGAACTACAATAACCATCATGTTCACACAACACCTCTGCACTTACTCATGATTCTTCTCAAAATGGGGACAGGAGAGCTGGGGGAAAAAATTGTTAATTGTTTAAAAAAAGTAACCCAGATATTTTTTTTGTAAATTTAAAAGTAATGTGTTACTTTACTAGTTACTTGAAAAAAAGTAATCTGATTACATAACTCGCGTTAGGCTACTTGTAATGTGTTACACTGGTTAGAAACAACCAAGAGTTTGATAGCATACTCTGTGTCGTCAGAGTAATTATTTTTTGATGAAGTATGAATGACAAGTACACAGATGCTAAATGAAGAGAGTCTTGGGAATTGAAATCATCCACGTGTTCAACGTACAGTATAAATTACCTTCTTTCCAAGCCTCGTCACATAATCTAAACATTTTCTCAGAAATACCAAAGAGCCACTGAGATCCACACAGATTCATGGAAGGACATTGCAGAGAATTTTCAAGTGGAGGCCTACAGAAACCTGTTACAACAAACGCTCTGTATTAAATTACTTGCTCAATATGGCTGCATTCGGCTCTTGTTTTCAGGTGTTTATGGGTAATTCAGCTGATGTCTATAACATTTGTGATGGACAGATGATGATGCCATCCACCGTGGATCTTTTGCAGTATAACAGGAGTTTTTTTGAAGTTTCTTGGGAACAGCATGATTCTTTAATCTGTGTGGACGGGTATTCTTCGGTTGTGGAGGACGTTTATGCACACTTGACTCCAACAGAAGAGCTTTTCAACACACAGAATGGACAGATTCAAGGAGAAAGAATTATGTTCAACGGCTCAAACACAGATAGGCCCATTTATCTGCAGTCCAGAGAGATCAGTCTGAACACGAGCATGTCAAGGTTCACCTGCCAGTGGCTGGAGCGACAGTGCTGCAAGAAAACCTACAGCACAATGAAGGAGCTCATCTCCCATCTGACAGCAGAGCATGTTAATGTGTCAGGGCAATCCAGTTACATTTGTTTATGGGAAGATTGTTCCCGTCAAAGGAATCCATTCAAGGCTAAGTACAAACTGATCAATCACCTGAGAGTCCACACAGGTGAAAAGCCCTTCCAGTGCTCCTTCGGATGTGGAAGGGAGTTCGCACGGGCGGAAAACCAGAAAATTCATGAAAGGACACATACAGGTGACACTTTATTTGTTATTTCTGCTTTTTACTTTCGTTACTGTTACATGAAGGGATTTTAATTTTGACAATGTCATTTAATTTTCATAATCTTCTGTTCCAGGTGAAAAACCTTTCAGATGCCCTTTTGAGGCCTGTGAAAGGCGTTTTGCAAACAGCAGCGATAAACAAAAGCACATACGTGTCCACGCACCTGACAAACAATACATTTGCGTGCACTGTAATAAATCTTACTCTCATGCCAGCTCCCTCAGAAAACACACTAAGGTAAATTAAAACTGACATTTTATATGCTTTTGTTTTACATACATACCCTTATCCAAGTTGTGCTGACAGTTTTTATCTATATTGTCCTGACAGAACATTTTAAATGTACTTTGTGATTCAGTAAGTAAATTATTCATTAAATGTGAATGAAGTTATAAATACTTTAACTCAAACTTTAACTCTCTGCATTTCCATCTTTTCTATCTCTCTTCCTCATCACTGCAGGTTCATCTGCCAGTCATGGAATCCACCCAGAGCAACAGTTATGCCAGTTATAATGATCCAGCCTTTTTCAAATAATATTTTAACGTGTGCTCTAAAATTTACCTTTCATTTTTCATATCCAATTCTGTCAGAAATGAAATCAGAAGTGTTGACATGTGAAAATGATGTTTCACACCTTATAAATAATTGCATATTTCAATAATTATATCATTTAATAATGTGCACAGAGAAAAATAATTATCACAGTAAAGTATAAGATGATTTGTTGATCTTTTTTACTGTAAAATTAAATGTAAGTTTAGATCTATTACAGTTTTTCCCAGTATATGGTAGCTGACTAATATATTAAAACAATTTTTGACAACTAAAAACAGTTTGCATGTTAGTAGATCTTATAGGTTTCGTGTCAAAACAGTTACAGCATGATGTGATAAACAGACATATATAGTATAGTCATGAAATATTTAAATGTGAAACCCGTCAGTATACTGCTATATGTTATTGGTAACACTTTACAGTTAGGTTCATTAAACATGAACTAATAATGAACTGTACTTATGCAGCATTTATTGATCTTTGTTCATGTTAATTTCAACATTTACTAATACATTATTAAATCTGGTTAACATTAGTTAATGACTGTGAACTAACATGAACAAACAATGAACAAATGTATTTTCATTAACTAACGTTAACGAAGATTATTAAATACAGTAACAAATGTATTGCTTATGATTAGTTCATGTTAGTTAATACATTAACTAATGTTTAATTAATGAACCTTATTTGTAAAGTGTTACCATGTTATTTTATTGTTTTATTTAATGCTGTGCTATTTTAGCTATAGCTAAAACTCTAAACACAAGTGTCAAACATGTTTTAATACAGAATCATATAAACTTTATTGTTGTCTTGTAAAGTAATCATGTTCTCTTGAAGTGCAATAAAACATTAAAAACTGCACAAATTCAGTTTCATTCAGAACAATTTTGACCAGCCACAAAACTAAGAGCATTGCACATGACACAGCTAGTGGAAGGTAAACGGTACATTGGTAAATGTTGATGTGCTCACATTAGCAGAGGGTGATTCTGGAAGAAACAGGGTGTTCTCTTCACCTAGACAGAATAAATCATCCATGTATTGATCTGATGTCTCTGTGCAGTAATTGTGTTGATTAGAACATGCTGACTAACTGTGCTAATCAAAGCTAATCTCCCTGTGGGTGAAAGCCTCTATTATCTTACTACATTTAATTTAATCTGAACTAACGTTTCCATTTCAATTTCTCTGCGGTAGAACAATACTTATGTTTGTATTCTTTTACAAATTAACATATGTACTGTAGAATTACGGACCACCCTCTTGAGATTTTGATTAGATCCTATAAGACAGTGGTTCCCGAGGGGGGGGGGGATGATTTCTATTTTATTTTATTTTTTAAAAAGTGGAAAAAATATATAGGCCCTATATATTTTTGTTGCAGTTACTTTAATTCAATACTTATTAAATGGTGTTTACAGAAAAGTCTGATTAAAAAAAAAATATAATGTATATTTTTTTATTAAATTTGTAATTTTGTCCCAGACATTACGTCAGCGTCAATCGCAATCAAGTTACGTACATCACGCGTTGTTGTTTGCTAAAGCTAAAGGTACGGTGGCCGAGAGAGCTCAAAGCGCTTCAAATAATAAAACACATGCGAATTAAAAAAAGCACATGCAAATTAAAAAAAGCATGTGATCATCAGTTTGACAACACATGTGCTGCAAATCCTCACAACACATGCAAACTCAAAAACGCGCTACATTTACGAAAAGCACTGCAAAGAGCACAAACCACAACGGAAATGTTTCAAGGGGGACCCCAAAAAGTGACAGACCCTACTTGACAACAGCACAAACTAAAAAATATTAAAATATATTATGTTGGCATGAACTCAATGTAATCTGTTTCACTAACAGAAAAGTATTTTAATATGTGGCATTGTTGTTAACTCATTAAACTTTAAGAGATGATAATTTAGTGGATGATTTAAAAATATTCGGTAATCATCTGTATCACATTAATGTGACGTCATCTTAACAGCCGCGTGAGGCGCTCGACGACGACGTCATCTGTGAATTTCTAGCAAACTGAAAAACATTATTAAAAAAAATAAATACATGAAATAATGTACAGTTGTTTGTTTTTGTTTGCAGTTTTTTTAGTATTTCATGATTGTGCACACATTGTATAGGGATTAGTGAATGAGTGAAGGGTGAGTTGAACTGGTTTTGGACGCACATCCTACTAGGGTCCGTCACTTTTTGGGGTCCCCCTTGAAACATTTCCGTTGTGGTTTGTGCTATTTGCAGCGCTTTTCGTAAATGTAGCGCGTTTTGTAAATGTAGCGCTTTTTTGAGTTTGCATGTGTTGTGAGGATTTGCAGCACATGTGTTGTCAAACTGATGATCACGTTTTTTTTTTTATTTGCATGTGCTTTTTTTAATTCGCATGCGCTTTTTTTAATTTGCATGTGTTTTTTTTAATTCGCATGTGCTTTTTTAAATTTGCATGTGTTTTATTATTTGAAGCGTTTTGAGCTCTCTCGGCCACCGTATAAAGGTGTTTGGAGGCTACAAACAAATAATACCTGCTTTAAAATGAAACGGTGGTTAATGTCCACAACAGAAATACCGAGAGGAGGAGAAAAGTCACAGGTGAGGCCGGTTGATGGTGCGAACACTGAAGTTGCGGACATCGTTTTGATGTGTAAAACTGACATTGATATTGCATTATATGTGTGATGCTGAGAGAAATGAGGAAGAATTATTCAGCAAGACACAGAAATGCTTTACCGAGTACTTAGTATTTCGGACACGTTGACCGTCGTATTAGTGTGTGCCGCTCAGACCTGCTCGACTGGTTCCTGATGGCAGAACAATGTTCAACCCAACATAGTTGCACAGTTACTTTCCGAGAGAGAACAGGTGGATATCGGAGCGGCTCATGCAGAATTGTAACACTGATTTTTCACGTAGGACAATAAAATATAACTTTGTGTGCTTTGAGACTGGGCATAAAATCGATTTGCTGTACATTTCACGCGACGGGAGGGGTTGTTGAGGTGGGGGAGGTGGGGGGTCGCGGAGCAGCAGCACATTTATCATGGGGGTCGCGGGCTAAAAGGTTTGGGAACCCCTGCTATAAGGTAGAATAAGTAGGCGGGGTTCAAATCTATTCAACGTTTATTCAGTGTGACAGGCTGCACACATTTATTTTAAGCTATATGATTATGTGTCATATTAACTATTTTATAATTTTGAACTTTTATATAAGTTCAAAAAGGACATATAAAGTGCAGCTGCTACATCCATCCATTCCCCAAAATGCTTTATCCTCTGGAGGGTCGCAGAACTATCCTATTTTAACATTATTTTTGATAATGATCCCCAGTGATTCTCATCTGAAGGGTTCTCCCACTGGACCGACCAGTCAAAGCTGCATCTGTCATTTCAATGTGCAGCTGTCAGAAATACCTGCATCTCTCATTTAAATGACGGGCCTTCAGATGCTCTAATAATGTTCATATGTCATTTGCATACTTCATTGATTGGTGTTTTTCCCTTGAGTGTTTTCTTATTAATATAGCTCTTAAAATCAGACTCTACATCATCAGTGCAGATGTTAATGTTCACTATATGGTTATTGTAAACAAAAGTTTGTTTTAGAATTAAAAGTTTGTTTGAAACTTGACTTGACTTGTTAGACACACAGGGAGCCACATGGTGGCAGAGGTGAGACAGTTCTTGCTTTACATTACTTCCAACCAGGCTGGAATAGAGTTGTACTGAACTCATATATGACAGTTATATGTCAATACAGGGATTTTACCTTTTTTTTCTTAATATCTTCATATTATATTGAGGCAAAGGGCTGAGCATTGATCATGTGTAGTATGATTTAATTATTATTTGCAAATTGACAATAGGTTATCAAATTGTCTGTTCTACCATAACATACATATAACAATACATAAGCAACTTTAATACTGATAATAAATTCTGTCAGAATTACATAACATAACCTATACATAACATATAAGAAACAAATAACAACCAACATACATAATAACAACATAACACAATAACAAATAACAAACAACAAAACAAGTAACAACTAACAAGTAACAAGTAATGAGTAATGGATAAAAGTGCAAAGGAGATAGGCAGTGCAAAAGATTTAAAAGAAGTTTTTAATATTAGTGTGATGATAAGAGCAGGTAAGGAGATATTTTAAGATAGAGGATAATGCTATGGATGATCATAGGATGAGGATAGGGGGGGGGGTTGATAGGGGGGGGGCACATGGGGCATGGGGGGGGGCATATAGGGGGGGGAGGGGGGGGAAGAGGGGGGGGGGAGACAGGGTGGTGAGAGAGAGACGGTCTGAAGTGGGGATGTAGGGAGGCTGTCCCTCTGAGTGCCTTCTCCTAGAGTGTCCTCTGCGTTGACTCTTGTTAGGGGAGAGCTGAGAGAGAGTGGAGTTGAGAGGGTGTGTGGTGGCCACGTGCAATTTTGGATGGAGGGGCGGTGAGGGGAGGTGTTATAAATGATCTTGAGAGGAGGGGAGGAGGCTCTCTCAGGAGTCTCGATCTAGACAGCGCGTTGAGCTGGGCAGGCGCACAGCACTATGCACAGTTGCAGATGCAGGCGCTATAACCTGTAGCTTGGTGTGCCTGGTCAGGCTGGGCTCGATGGTGCCTCTGGCTCTGGGAGCTGGGAGCTGCTGGGAGTCTGTGTTTCCTCAGTTAGCGGTTTGGTGTTGGAGCTTGGTTGGTGGGTCTTCTGTGATGTGTGGTTTTGAGGAATGTTCTGTGATGGGGTCTCTTTTAGTTCACTCCAAGGTATTAAGAGCTCCAGTAGCGAGCACGTGGTCAGAGAGAGCATGGAGGACAATTTTCTCTCTTTGTTTTCAAACAGTCATTGTGTTTTCTTTGCAAGTCCGAGAGAGAGGAGATTGTTGTCAGACCACAGACCTGTACTGTGTCTTCACCTGTAGTTGTAGTTTCACATCACCCGTTAATCATGGAGACCAACTCTTGTCGTGTCATCCTTGAGTCGTGTGAAATGTTTGTTGCAGGGTGTGTGTGTGTTGTGTTGGGTCAGTCAGCGTCAAGAGAGGGGGGGGCTCAGAGACACATCCTTGAGGAGATCCAGATGTGTTGATGATGGGTGTTGATGTGCCTGTTGACCGATGATGTGCCTCCAGCCACCCAGTGTCAGGTGAGGTCAGCCAGGAATGTGCACAGCAATGTGTTGAGCTCCCTGAGCTGTGAGTTTTGCTGTGTGAGGTTTGATTGATGTGAAGTTGTGAATGAACTATGAATGAACTAAATTCTGACATAAGTGTGTTTGTTTTTTTAAGCAGATGAGAGTAAGAAGTAGATGAAGTGCAGAGTGGCGGCGAGCGCGGTCGTCGAGCGGTGACCGATGGTAGGGGTGGTAGGGGTCCAGGGAGGGGGGGGGTGAGGGGGAATGATGGTACTTGATGACTAGCCTGACAAAGAGCTTCTTAATGATGTGTAAGGAGTGCTGAGTAAGGGTAGAGTGTGGAGGAGATGGGAGTGATTTCTCGGGGAGGATGATGTTGGTTGGAATGGTTGTGGTTGCTGTGGCAACAGCTTTGACTCAGTGAGATGTCAGTGAAGATGTTGAAGTCATGTGAAGACATGCACTGAGTACAATACCTTCCTCTCTCGTTTGGACGGACCTGGAGCATTGCTGGCTGTTTGCGTGTGTTGGACCTGTGCGCCTGCAGTCTGTTTTCAGCGCAGTCAGTGGACGTGGTGTGGACATGGGTGTGGTCTGGAGTCTGGTGGGTTCTGTTTGTGTGTGCTGTTGTCAAAGCGAAAAGAAACGTGCCTTCAGCATTCAGGGGTGGGGGGTGGGGGGTTCTGGGGTGGTGCTGCTGCTGGGGCTGGGTCTGTGTAGTGGGTAAACAATCCCTGCCCCACAGGCTGGTATCTCTCTGATCTGCTGGCACGATGCTGGCCGTATCCTCCTGACTCTCTCCTTTTGGCCTTCCTTTCCAGATGTGACAGGTGTGGCCCTGCGCCAGGTCACCTCGTCTCATCATCATCTCCAGCGCGTTCAGCGTGCGCATCTTCAGAAAAGCCTGTCTTGTGTCTGTCAGCCACGGTTTTTTTTGTTGGGTTTTGGGTGGGTCTTTCTTTGTGTACTGTCATTGACCATGTAGGTGGTGATGCACTTGGTGACAGTCTCCTGGAGGGTCTCTGTGTGTGTTGAGTGTGTGTGGTGCCTGTTTTGTTTGTTCGTTTAAAGTGTGTCAGTCAGTGGTGTTGAAGTGCTCTTGACGACCCTTCTGGCCCCCTCTGGCCAGACTTGAATTGGTTTCTTTTGACTTTTTTTTGGTGACTTCGAGTGTGGTCTGTTGCTGGCATAGCATGTGCAGTGATGTGACCAAAGTGGGAAGGGTGGGGAGGGGAAGGGCTGTGTAAGCCCCTGGTGTGTGGTGTAAACAGGGGTCCAGGTGTTGGTTCCACGTGTGGGAAGTCAATGTGAATGAATTTTTTTTTTTTTAAACTCTCTCTGATTGAAAATTGCATGAAATCCCCCAAAAGCACAAAGTTGGGCTGTTGCTGCTGTCTGCTGCTCACTGATGTGCTGGTAAAGTTCATTCAGTGCCCTGTGTTTGTTGTTTGTTGTTGGGGGAGGGGGGGGGATGCAATTAGCAGCATTATATATATAGCTTATTATTTCCCGCGGCAGATAAATACGGCATCATAATAATATAATAATAAACTCCAGGGGGCAGAGCAGTGTTTGCAGACCACAACAGCAACATTGTCGCGGCACCACGCATGGTGTAAACACAAAGTCCGCCGCCGCGGGCGGGGTCTTACTCGACGACGACTCCTCTGTCCGCCGATCATGTTGGCCGGTCGGTCGAGTTTGTTGGGCGTTGGTTCTGTGGATGTTTGTTGTTATGTTTCCCGTAAAACAAAAAACGCAACAATCCCCAACAGTCCTCTGGGGGTTGAGAAAAGAATCGGTGATCATCCAATTTTGTTCCAGCAGCGACGTACGTTAGCCAGATGGGGGGGTGGGGGATAGCTGGCTGTAGCTGTTTTAGCCCGCTCCTGACCCGCCCCCTCCCCGCTTCCCCTCTCCTCTTCTCCTCTCGCACGTCTTGTGTGTGGGCCCTCCACTGTGGGCGAGGGGCAGTGGGTGGGGGTGATGAGATGGAGTGGAGCTCCGGAGCCGCCCTCTTGGCCTGAGCTCTTATGATGAGGATTTGAGGATTGGGGAGGACAGCTTCCGAACCCGAAAACTCACGTCTCAAACTGGTAACTGCGTTTACAAGACAGATGTACGCGACGCGGAAAACGTAAAAAAAAACTGTGACTTACAAAAAAAAAAAAATGAAAACATGATCCGTCGGGAGAGGAGAGAGCCCGCTGCGTGTGCACGCGCCGCCATCTTGGGAAAGATGACAGATTCAATACTTCTCACTGTATTATAAATAATATGACAGTGTGAGTTTTAATAAAACATCTGCATTATAGCAATAATATCAATTAATGGATGTGATGTTAATATTTTTTTGTCTATGTCTACTTATTTAAGTGAGTACTGTGTAGACTGTAAAAATAATAGGATCAAGTCAATCACAACATTTTTTTAACATTAACTCATCAAAATAAGTTAAGCAATTTTCAACTTTTTTTAAGTTTTACATATATATATATATATATATATATATATATATATATATCCATTTAGTATAATTTAAGTTGAAATTACTTATACAGCTAAGTTGATTGTACTTAAAAATCTAATGAATACAGTCATGTGAAAAAGTTAGGACACCCTATTGAATTCCATGGTTTTCCATATCAGGACATCATAAAAGAATCATTTGGTCCTTGGCAGGTCTTAAAATTTAGAAAATAGAACTTCAGATAAACAAGAACACATGACATATCACACCGTGGGTGAAAAACTAACAACCTATGATTTAGTTGCTTGTAGATCTACTTTTAGCAGTTACAACTTTAATGAAACATTTTCTGTATGTCTCTCACATCATTCTGGAGGAATTTTGGCCCTTCTTTACAATGTTGCTCCAATTTATTGAGGTTTGTGGGGATTTGTTAATGCACAGCTCTTGCCACAGCATTTCAATCATGTTAAGGTCTGGACTTGACTGGGCCATTGCAACACTTTTATTCTTTTCTTTTTCAGCCATTCTGGTGTAGATTTGCTGGTGTTTGTGGGATCATTGTCCTTTTTCCATGACCCAATTTCGGTCAAACTTTCGCTGTCGGACAGCTGACTCACATTTGACTCTAGATTGCTTTGGTATACAGTGGAGTTCATGGTCAATGACTGTGAGGTGCCCAGGGCCTGTGGCTACAAAACAAGCCAAAAATCATCAAATTTGTGCTTAAAAAAAATCTAGCAGTTAGTGCACCATAAACAAAACGCAGGAAGTCATTATTTTGTCAAATGAGAAAACCATAAAATGAACACCTCTTTATACCCACATGGTTATGTATCAATGTCATAAAAAAAATACTTTGACTTTTATGAAAAGGCACTTTTTTTTATCAAGGTCAAACAGAGTAGCAAGGAAAAAAAATGATATTCTTGACATGATATTTGTTTTAATACTTTAGACCATGCAGTCATTAAATCTAATTATTTGTTTTAACGTGGTACATTATTGTAATAAATCTCAAACAATTGCATTCTTAAATTTGTCCCTAATTCAGTTTAGCCTATGGAAAAGCAACCCACATAATATAACATTGTAACAGTGTCCATTATATCACTGATAGTCTCCAGTCAAAGGTGCTTTTGTGTGGTGATAAACCTGACAGCTGTGATTGCGATCAAAAGACATAAGTAACCAGTGCAGAAATAATTGAAAGTCTGTTTGAAGCCTCAGGCCGTTTTCTCCATAAGGTTTAGACATCCATTAGTGAGCTTGATTTGGTTACAGTAACAGTATCATGCAGGGCTGCTGCACTTTTCTGATAGTGACTGATGAGTGTACGTGATAAAGAGGACTGGCAGGTGGAGGCTTCTCTGCTGAGTGTAAATCATGACGTCAGATACGCGTCATATTGTTTGTAGTACTGTACGTTATGGCTTGCATGAAGTAAAAGCCAGCTGTTCAACAGCAGATATAAACCTGACTTGACAACAAAAACAAAATTAATAATGACTTTTCCATGTAGTAAATTACAGAATGACTTCAAGTGGCAGCTTCTGTTTTACAGCTGAACAGGTCTAGAGCAACAATAAATAAACATTCTGTATGTCTTGTTGAGTTGACTGGTCAGCTTGTTGTGCTCTCAGTCCCCCAAACAATTCTGCGTGGCTGACTCCTGAACTTTGGGGCTTTTTAAGTCGAACTTTGTGTTAATTCTCAATGATTGGGCCTCATGAGACTGACAATATAAAAATATGTTCTTCTTCTAAAATAAAACTTCCTGGTGATTTCCCTCTTAGTTTACACATAGATTTTAAAGATTGTTTGAACAAGAAACCTCTAATTTATTGATAAACTGTGATGTCATGTGAGTGACAGGTTGTCCCGCCCTCGTGCCAGTAAACATGTCATCAGAGAAGAGAATAGATGTTGCTGTATGAGGGAGGGGAAGTTATTTTGATTACAAGGACAAATTAATTAGATTTTAAAAAAATAATTTGTCTGGATTAATCTTTTTTAAATGAATGCTGCAATTTTCCATAAAAAAAAACAACTGTCCATATTGATTTCATGGTGACTTTGATAATTACAATTTGTCAAGATGTATTAAATTAAATTAATTAGAAGATGTCCTATAGAAACAATAACGTGAAATCTGTTCCCTGATTGACCTCCGCAGATACAACCATCTTTTAAATATCTGTATTGTTGTTGTTGTTTTTTTATTGATTCTACAAGACACCAATGAGGTAAATATACAGCTAATGAAAACTTTTGCTTAAATCTCCTGCTTCTCCAGACTCACATTCTATGGAGTTTTTAAAAAAAAAAAATTACATGCAGTTAAAAGTATGAGATTTACATGACACAATATATTTTCAACTATTATATTTTTGCTGAAGGATAGAGGGATTGGGAGGAGATATTCTGGGCAGTAAGGCTCTGCTTCTCTTTAGAGTCCCTCAGTAGGTGTTGAGTGAAGAGCAACCAGCCATATCAAAGGCCCCAGACTGCATGAGGGGAAGGGGAATGCATGCAAGCAGCAGCCAAAATAATGAGCAGATAACGCATGATTGTCAGGGATACAGAATGATGATCAAATTTCAAGATTAACAGTAACAGTTTATTAACAGACAGGTCACAAGAGGATGGGTGATGTGTGTGAAACAGTCCAAACGGAAGGGCAAATGGGAAACAGTGACAGAACAGCTGAAGCTGGAACCAACTCAGGAGGACAACAGGTCTTGAGGATGGGACCAGGCCAGGCAAATAGTTGTGGAGAAGATAGAGCAAGGCACAATAAGGCAGAGATCTGCAACTTGCTCCAGAACCGGAACCAACAAGACAAGAAGCAAGATAGAAAAGAAAATAGTACTACTACAACTAAAAGGAATCAAATGAAGAAGCTACATAACAGGGGCTAGCAAAAAAAATAGAGAAGTCTAGAAAGAACTGGAACTGAAAAAGAAAACGACAAAATTTAATTTTAGTGAACAAAATCAGAAGAGAAGTCAAAAATAAAGCTTAGGAGAACTAGTCTTGCCGCCAGGTGGAAACACCCACCACCAGAGGCTTGAAAATAGAGTACAATTGTTACACCAGTCAGGTTGCCCAGCAGTTAAGGGTCAGTGGCCAGGGAACTCAGGATACAAGGCAGGGACCCACACACACACAAGAGACATACAAGGAGAGACACGAGACAAAACAGACAAGATGCATCAATAATGAGAACCAAACAAACTGATAAGAACAATGACGAGAAACAAAGAGTAAAGAAATAAATATATGCAAACAAAGAAAATAAAGACAGGACTCGCTTAACAGGGAAGAAATAAACTGAAGCAGAAAATAAGCAGAAATGAAATTCAAAATCAAAGAGATAAAGGACTAAAATGCACAAGAGTAGAAACTAAGCAAAACCAGGACAAAAGAAACAAAATAGTAACATGGATTACTGTGTAACCGAAAATAAATAAGATAAGAAAACTCTAGGGCAAACACTAAGACACCAAGTGTCAACAGCACCCATAACACACACCATAAAATTAACAAACCAGCAAAGACATGAGGAGAGGAAGCACCATATAAAGGGACCAGAGAACATGAGGATCAGGTGAGCGCAATCAGTGAACGAGGACTAAACAAGGGGGCAGGACGAGAGGAGCACATGACAAACACAAAGACAAAGCCACATAACACAAACATAGAGACATGAAACAAAGACAACACAGACAAGGCTGCCAGGGCAGAACCCTGACAGTGCTTGCCAATTCTACATTAGTCTTTATAATGTGTATCCATGAGAACCACTATGTCCTTGTTCCACAGTGACAGTTATTAAGTGGGATAGAACTATGAGGCGAATGTTATAGTAATGCCATCCAGGAGGTTTTTCTCATGTATGTGTGACTCACAACAGCAGTGACAGCAGAGGGCAAAGGTTAGGCCTCATGACTGACTCATGTTGTAAATCTCTAGGGCATCTAATATTGACCAAAAAATGACACCCCTGTAAACCACTGCAAATATTGTAAATAGTCTGAAAAATAAAATCAACTATTTTAATTTAGCTAAATGTTCTTGTTTCTTTTAGAGATTGGTTAGTCTATATGCCTACTGCCTCACAGTAGTTTAGAAGAAAATAAAATCCAGCATATACTTGAAATATTTCACATATTTGTTTATTAGCACCGTCAGGAGGACAAATGTGTTTTTGGGGGACAACAGGAAAGCCTCAAATATCTATGCAAACAAACTTTAAAAGTCCCTGAGGGTTTGTTCATGTGTTTGGTTTTGCTAGAAAAGCCTAGAGAAGGCCATGTATATTTAGGTGTGGACAAACTATAGCGCTCTCTGGGGTACAGCTGCATGGGAATCAGAGCTGTGAGTTTTGGACTATTATAGATGACTATAAAAATATCAAAACCACAGTGTTTTCCTCAGAGATTGCATTAAATTAGTCATAAGCCTTTATTTGATGTGAAAAAATTGTTCAGCATTTTTACGCGGCTCTTACATGCACTACTCTGATTGGTCAAACAATCCATGATAGTACTGTTCATCAGTCGCTAATGCAGGACAGGTAACGAAAAACTATTTTTTCCTTCTAAAATTCTGTTATGAACTTTTTTTTGCCCAGCAACACTGCAACACAAGTTTTCCGAATTCAGTTGTGTGTGTTAGGCTATAGCCTAGTTAATATCAACAGAATTCTGATTGCTAATAGAGATGTGCTCTTTAACATTTCCCAAACAAACAGGTGGAATAAATATCCTTAATAATGGCAGGGGAACTGCAGACATCAGCATCCACATTGCTCCCTGAAGGCAACATTAACTTTTGAGCACACGAGTGTATTGAGTTAGCCTTCTGTTGATGCAGCTACACGTAATCCACTTACCATGAGACTTATGCACCACACTCTGTTTCTGGGCAGTCCTTTTGTGTCAATGAAAAACTGACCATATTTATTGTAGCTCTTTTCGAAATTCTATTATGTTCTCAATGATATACTGTCTACCATTTAGAGCTGCCTCTAGTTCCATCTAGTATTATATATTTATTTATTTTTAGTCCAAACATTAAATGGAAATTCTCCAGATACTCTGAATGTTAAAAGTTTCCATTCTACTTCAAAGGAATATATCTGGTACAAAATAGCTGCATCATAAGTGGAACAGATTGGCATGACGTTTCTCATTACATTGAGAAATCATTTTTTAAAGCAACTCTCTCACAATTTAATTGGTTTTAGCCATGACATCACTAAGTTTTGATTGTCCTCAAGAGCTTTAGTGCTGCAAACTAGTCACTTTGACTGACTGTTTATGGGAAGAAATGAAAGGCCAGCAGCCAAGTAGTGAAAACAAGAACGATGAATCAGTTGGAATTGCTCTTGGGAGTTCAGAGTAAAACAGGCTCTAGAGGCCAGAGTTCCCTAAGGCCTCAAAAAATGAGGGACAGATTAATTGCAGACAGTCACTATGTTAAAAAAATGTCATTTTAAACTCGTACTTGAAGGAAACTATTTGAAAAATGTCTATGGCTTCATATGTACTTTGGAAAAGTATAGGCTATATTGTGAAAAGCGCTATACAAATGCATTAAAATGGAATTTATTGTAGTACTTTATTTGATTCTGTTTACAGCATGTAATGTTATTGAATCACTCGCTCTGTCTTTTTTCACATTAGACATCAACATAATGCCCAAAATGTTTTTGCTGCTACTTTATGAAAGTGTCTGAATGTACTATTATTCAGCTATTGACTGTGAGCTTGCTTTAATATTCACAGAAGCCCATTTATATATTTTATGCAGTTCATTTCACAGGTTTAATAACTCGTCTTGTTGACATGCATTAATATGGAGCCGTCAGAATGAATGATGTAAATGCACATGCTGTTGCGCTTACCAGTTTGTTTCCTTTTTTCTTTTGAGCTTAAAGCTTGGATAATGATTTTATGTGTTTTATGCTAATGTGCAGGCTTTTTGCCAAACAATCCATTGAAGAAATTGTGTTTACAAGCGTGTGGAAAGACAAGAACAGAACATTTCATGTTTAAGAGAAAAAGGTGTCCAAACAAATGATGGGAAAATCTGTCTCTGCCCTCAAGGGTCTCTCTCTTTCTCTCTCTCACCCCCACTTTTTGCTCCCATGACCATGGACGTATCCGGCCAGTGCAGCCCCCTGCTGTGGGTCCCTGGTGTAGTTGTACGACTATGGGAGAGGTATAAGAGGGTCGTAGAGGAAATGCACCGGACACTCTGTCATGATCGAGAGTCAGGACGGATCACTTAAAGCCATTTGCTAAATTTTGGAACTGACGGAGCAGCTTGGATGCCACTAAAGGTAAAAATTGCTTTTTTCCCCCTCTTTACCAACTTTTTTTTTATGTTATCATAGAACATAAAATTAGAATATTTGTTTATATCTTCAATGATACTATTTTAGCCTTCATTTAGAATATTTGATCAGCACCTAATCATAACCCAAACAGACGAGTAAGCATGTGAGTAAACAAAGAACATGCATTTCAGAATGTTTTTACACATAACTTCAGATAACACACAGTAAATGTGTCATAGCCATTTTTAAACCATAAAGCAGTGTCTAATGTTTGTGTGTGTGTGTGTGTGCGTGTGTGTGTGATCTCTGTTGTCTGTCTGGTCACATACAGTGTCTTTCAGACTACTAACCCACCATTGATGTCGATGAGAGTGTTTCATGTGTTCAGCTTAGGACATTAAGATTCTCTGTCGATGTAAGTATAGTACAGTCTCACTTTAATGTTACTGTTATTGTTACTTCGTCACAGTTTGAATGGATAAACTTTCCTCCACTTATTTTGTTTACATATCCATGTCATTTTGTTACATATCCATCGTTGTAGGGAGTACAAAGATTTTAGGCAACCAAAATAAAAATAAATGAAAACAAAAACAAAGATCCCTTATCTGTATGATTAATTACAGTATTCTGATCAGCCATAACTTCCTGAGCAATAGCGGATGTCTGATAAGCATATTAAAATAGATTGAGTGATATTCAAAAGACGTGAACCTTGGAATGCAATGCCATCTGTTATTAGTTATTGACTCCCTTGGCCGCACGCCTGCATCTGCTTACATAATATGTGGCTTGTCTTATCATGAAACCAGTGAAGAAACAGCTTGAGCAGAGTCATTTTAAATGCTAATGCCACTGAATAAATACATAAATAGTTTTACTGGCTGAGTATTTTACGCTAACCAAGAATTTGCTTTTATGGGCTATTATAGAAAAAAAAAAGATTTAGTTATTCATGATATATTACGTACAATATAAACACACCGTATTCAATATATCAAAATACTGTATATATGAAGCCATTTTGAATGTAAAAGCATATGCTTGCCAGAAGAAGAGATAAAATCTGAAAATATAAAAAATATGTATCTTTTCCTTTGCAATGGTGAGGATCAAGAAAAATAAAAGAAAATCAGATAGAAACACATGTTTGACCTTTTGGACTCATGAGAAGCACTCATGAGAAGCAGTCTGATGCATTTCCATTATGGTACAGTTGTGGGAGCAACTTTGAGAGGGTGACCAGTAATAATTTTGACAGTTGTACAGGAATCATAAGCCATAAGCCATTAGTCATATTAAAATATTAAAAAATTATCTATCTATCTATCTATCTATCTATCTATCTATCTATCTATCTATCTATCTATCTATCTATCTATCTATCTATCTATCTATCTATCTATCTATCTATCTATCTATGTTCTATCTCTCCATCCGTCTGTCCATCTATCTGTCTGTATGTCTATCTATCTATCTATCTATCTATCTATCTATCTATCTATCTATCTATCTATCTATCTATCTATCTATCTATCTATCTATCTATCTATCTATCTATCTATCTATCTATCTATCTATCTATCTATCTATCTATCTATGTTCTATCTCTCCATCCGTCTGTCCATCTATCTGTCTGTATGTCTATCTATCTATCTATCTATCTATCTATCTATCTATCTATCTATCTATCTATCTATCTATCTATCTATCTATCTATCTATGTTCTATCTCTCCATCCGTCTGTCCATCTATCTGTCTGTATGTCTATCTATCTATCTATCTATCTATCTATCTATCTATCTATCTATCTATCTATCTATCTATCTATCTATCTATCTATCTATCTATATATCTAGCCATCTATCTATCTATCTATCTATCTATCTATCTATCTATCTATCTATCTATCTATCTATCTATCTATCTATCTATCTATCTATCTATCTATCTATCTATCTATCTATCTATCTATCTATCTATCTATCTATCTATCAATCTATCTGTCTGCCTGTCTGTCCGTTCGTCTGACTATTGTTTATGTTCTGGATTTTATATGATTTGTCATTTTGTAATGAATTTTAAATACAAAACAGTGTATAAACAGTGTTGATAAATATGATGGTAATGCTTTCAAAAAAAGATCAGTTTGTTAACCCGGTTAAGCCTGACATGAAATAATAGTCCAAAATAAATTTCTAATTTGGTTTTTTGAACCTTTAGACAAAATCTAAAACAAACAAAAAAATTGTTTGTTGATAAATATTATGTTTGATACGTTAGGATTTATGGCTTATAGATTATAATATAAAAGAATATAGAGCTCCTAAGGGAGGAAGAAAAAACACCTCACTTTTATTCAGAAGCCCATTTTAATAATATGAGCAGAGAGACATCTGGTGTTTGTTGCAAGTATCACACCTTCTAAATGGATTAAAAACCTTTTGAGAAAGTGCATGAAAGGTTTTTGCCATATTAACCATCTGTATCCACTCTGTTCTTTCAGGGCTCCTTTAGTGATGCAGCGGGTTAGGCTGTGAAACTAAGGGTGTGTTTGTCAAATATACAAAATGGACAACGCAACTGCTGACCCTAATGTGGGACTTATGCTCAAATGTAACATGACCGGGAACCACAAATTCATCCACACGTTCATCCCAGTAGTCTACAGCTGCAACTTTATAATCGGAATAGTGGGAAACAGCCTAGTTGTTGCTGTAATCTGCTTCTGTTTAAAACTGAAGACTGTTGCCAACATATTTGTTTTGAACTTAGCCGTGTCAGACTTGACATTCCTCCTCACCCTGCCGATTTGGGCCATATACACCGCAACAGGCTACCAGTGGCTTTTTGGAGGCTTCCTATGTAAAGCAATTGCTGGTATGGTTCTCCTTAATCTATATACTAGTATTTTTCTTCTCACTGCTCTCAGCATTGACCGGTATCTGGCGATCGTTCATCCCGTCCAGTCCCGGCGGTGCCGCACGGTGGTCTACGCCCGTGTGACGTGCGTCTTGGTTTGGATAGTTGCTTTTCTTCTAAGCCTGCCCACAGCCCTTATCCGTAGGACCCACTTTATCCAGAATATCAATGCCACTGTATGTGGCATCCTAGACAAAGAAGAACTTCCCAATGTGCTGGCAGCTCTCAGTCTGATTAAGAGTGTTCTTGGGTTCCTTTTGCCTATTACCATCATCCTCACATGCTACTGCCAGATCAGTCGGGCTCTCCTCAAAGCCCGGGACATTCAGAGGAATTTGAGATCGAACGGGGACGAGGTCTTGAGCATGCTGGCCGCTGCTGTGCTGTCGTTTTTCCTCTGTTGGGCCCCGCATCAGATCTTCAACTTCATGGACATGCTTCTTCTGCTGAAAGTGATCACCAACTGCGACGTCATTGAGATCATTGACACCGGAATGCCGTTTACCATTTGCATTGCCTTTTTCAACAGCTGTATGAACCCAATCCTGTACGGTTTTGTTGGGAAGAACTTTCGCAGGAAATCGCTGAAGCTGTTGAAGTGTTCCTCAACTTCTGTGGCCTCTCACCCCACCCTCAGTACCAAGATGAGCTCTCTCTCGTATCGAGCCTCGGAGTCTATACACCTCTCCGTCATTAAAACACCCTCACTACCTCAAGTCATGTGAGAAAATCTGGAAAACAGGAAGGGAATGAATCATCCTTTTTAAACTGATTGATTCGATTCCGAAGATAAGTCTTGATTATTGTGTCGTCACTTGATACTGGAATGGGAACAACATATAGTGATTAGTCTTTTAGGGTATAGTGTGTAAGTTCATACACTGCAGACTGTCATTATTGACATGCTGGTCTATATAAATTTTGCCCTACAACATTGTCGAAATAATTTTATGACCAACTTTTCACCTTGCCACCAAAGGGACCAAAACATGCTGAATCTATATATTTTTTTTCCCATCCATCAAAGCTGAAAAAGTGTCATTAGATTCCTCCAATCTCTACATCTATTGATTAGTACAGGGGTTTTCAAAGTTTTTTAACTTTAAAAATATGATTATGTATAAAATCTGGACATTTTAAGTTTCTATTATGTTTTTATTATTATTATTATTATTTTTTACCGTCAAGGATTTTATTCTGTAACAGCAATAGTTTTATTATTCTAATTCTCTTCAAAACTAAATTCATCTAATGACTGTAGACCAGTGTATAAAAAGCAAAATGAAACCATACTAATGCCAAATACTGTCTTTTTATTTATTTACATTATTTATTTATTTATTTTTACACTACTTTTCTAGTCTAAACTGTTCCACAATCTCCCCAGTGCTCACTTGTGGCCCCCTGGGGGTCTCCAGGCCCAGTTTGAAAACCCCTGGGTTAAACTGTCATGGGGTCAAACAATAGTTATTTTCACATGTGCTGTGCTATCATGGTTAACATCACTGTTTTCCACCACGCTGTCAAGACTCTAATGATCGGTGAAATTCTTTATTCTCTTGTTAAATTGTATTTTGCAGTGTTTTATTCTATATGATGTACTTGAGTCTGAAAATGTACAGGTTAATTGGTGTGATTTAACAGGTAAACGAAAATAAATTATGAAAGTCTCCTCAATTTAATGACTAATGTAACGCTTTGTAATTATTAATTGTGTTAATGTTTGTGAAGACTGTTCGTTTGTTAGGTTACTGCTGAGACAAAAAAACAACTTCTACTGCCTTTAAAAAAGTGTGTGTGTGTGTGTGTGCGTGTGCGTGTGTGTGTGTGTGTGTGTGTGACTGCTATGTGTGCACTTGGATGGGTAAAATACAGAGCACAAATTCCGAGAATGGGATGGACACGCATACTTGGCCACACGTCACGTCACTTCATTTGAACATAAACTGAAAATCTATATCACTTTTCAATGACATATGTAAAATTATACATAAATAGCTTATTTTATCTAGAAAATGTGGTTTTGCAACGTAATTTCTGCCAGTGTTTTTAACTGGAATGTAAAAAGTGGAGAGTGGTGAGTGTGGGGGGCGTGTCTGTTGTCAAGGGTCATGTGACCATGTAAAGTCATGTCACTAGTATAAATCCTCTGTCAAACGCGGACTGCTTCTCTCCCAGCGGTTCTAACGGAGGTCTTGTATCCGGTTTGGTCCGGCTGTTACGTGAGTCATGGCAGGTAAGCAGCATTGCGGACGTCATATATCGTCTATGCCAGTAAAATGAAGTAAATAACGGTTGCGTTTGCGCAAGTAGCATGAAAACAGCACGCGCTACCTCAGAGGTCGCAGCACTCGTTGGCTGTTAGAGCTTAAATTTCATTTCGGCGTCGCATGGACGGTGTTGTCCTGTAATATTTGACGATATTAACAGTTTACAGTCTGCTCTATTACACGAATGGCCTAGTCGCCTCTGTTACGCAGTAGAGCGAGCAGTCGGTGGCCTGCCATGCAGGAAGAGCAGCCGTTAGTTTGTCACTTCGATCCCGGTTGAGTTCAGTGCGGTTGTGCAGATCTCACACAGCGCATACGGTACTAAAAGCTTTTTCCCTCGCTCCAATGTATGGCAATCAGTTTATCTAACATGGGCTAGTGCAGTTGTTTTCCAAATTAACGCAAATATGAACTTATTGTTATGCGGTAGTCGTTGATTGGCACACAAACAGCATATATGACCGTTATGTACTTTACTCTCCACGCCTGTTTAGTGCCATCTGTTGCAACGCAAAAGAAAATCAAAACGTTCTGTTGCCGTTCAGCGGTTTTTTATTATTGTTAGTGATGGAAACCATGGAAATATGTACGTTTTGACTTTTGAAATCCGTTTCACTCCGCACCTTCTGAGATAAAACGCAGAATTTTGTCAAGAGGAGTGATAATAACCGATTGTCCCAGTGCTGTTGAACATCAGCGTTTGGCCAACCGGAGGCTTTGAACTAACCGTTGCATTCACCTGTTTGAATACTAAGCTGCGTCTGAAATCGCATACTCTCTTGAGTATGTATTTATTTTGAATAAGTAATTACTTCACGAACGCTAAAAGTGTATGCTCTATGTAGTATGAATTAAATCTCGCTACATTCGCCATGTTGCCCTTATCACGTGACCTACCAGCCTCAGTTGCGTTGCTTCACTGTCATTCACAAATTCTATCCTGTGGCCTCATGGGATAGTGCAGTGTATGTACACTTCAGAATCTCCTCTTAGGAAGTAGGTCATCCGGATACTTTTTGCCTACTAATTTATGCAGACATACTGTTTTTGTCACATACCATTTTTTGCCTACTCTATAGTAAAGTGTGTGATTGTGGCTGCAGCCCTGGACTCTAGATTCATCAAATTCAAAATTAAATCTATTAACTTTTTAAAAATATTTTTATTGAATGCTGTGACGCTTATAAATGATTCATACACCCCTTTTTTAAATTCAAATACCCTTGTAAACTTTAATCAAAATAACTCCCCCTTGTAATGACTCCTCTCCTCTGTTTAGTGGCGTGCGGGTGGGGCAACTTATGTTCATCGCATTCGCGAATCACCGTGATCCAATCAATTTCTGAAAGACAAAATGAAGTCCCACTTTTTTTTTTTCTTTCTCGTTCGAGAAGCTGATTCATACTGAAAGTCAGAATTTCAAGACATGAACTCAAAATTGTGAGGGGGAAAAGTCAGAATTGTGAGATTAAGTTGCAATTATTGTGAATTTCTTATTTTATTCCCTGGTGGAAACCAGTTTCCATACAGATGTCACAATGAATAAAAGAATCGAAAATTCCGTTTCATGCTGACTTTAAGTAACACAAAGCACAACAGTAAACTGTGAAGCTATTTGGGCTACGATGATTACAATAATAACTTCAAATATAAAAAATACCAGTTTGCAACATCAAAGCAGCTTAATGGACTGCTTTGTACAGCTAAAACAAATGAGTTTGCAAGGCTTCCGGTGTCATACACTTAAATTAAAAATGATTCTGCCCACTCTTTCATTTAAAACTAAGGTGGATATTTTGCATGTGCAATTATAAAGACATTACCTGTATGAGAATGAATAAGTGATGACTGTGTTTTTGTGTTTAATGCAGACCAGGCTTTTGTCACCCTTGCTACAACTGACAAATATGCCAAAGGAGCAATGGTACTTGGCAAATCCTTGAGGAACCACAACACATCGAAGAAACTAGTGGCCCTGATTGGCCCCCATGTCTCAGAACCCTCCAGGTAGAGTGTTTGCTGTTTACTGTAGCACAGCATAAGTAAATGTTTTCTGTTACAAGGTATCTGTTGCTCACAATTCCGAGTGTTCTCTCTTGATCAGTCAGCCTCACTTTGTGCTTTGTGTGCTACATTTCAGAGCTGTGCTTCGTAAAGTCTATGATGAGGTCAGGCTGGTGGATGTGCTAGACAGTGGGGATGATGCACACTTGGCCATGATGAAGAGACCAGACCTGGGCGTCACCTTTACCAAACTCCACTGCTGGACTCTTACAGAATACTCCAAATGCGTGTTTATGGATGCAGATACTCTAGTGAGTGCTGCCTCTCAGTGCTGGTAGTGGTCTTTTCATGATGTCATGATGGATTTTTAAGTGTTGCCTCTTGCCACCAGGTTTTGTCAAACATAGATGAGTTATTTGAGAGAGAGGAGCTCTCGGCTGCACCAGATCCCGGTTGGCCTGATTGCTTCAACTCTGGTGTGTTCGTTTTCCGGCCCTCCAATGAGACTTATGGGAAGCTTCTCACCACCTGCTCAGAGACTGGCAGCTTTGATGGTGAGACTCTTTAGTCTTGTTATACTTGTTAAAGAAGTTATAGGGTGTGTTAATTTTTTTTTTTTTTTGGGGGGGGGGTCCCACTCCCCCCCATTTCCCCATTGTAACTTGTGTAAGATATTTAAATCTTGGCCTGTAATAGTTGTGCAAACTTGCTAGAGCTCAACATGGCAATGACTGCGTTCTTTATCAGTGTAGGCTGAACACAAGGTGGCTCTGTGATTTTTCTTCTTTTTTTGGGTTCACCACTCCGCCTGAGGGAGTTATTCCTGGGCTCTGTGCAGGATGAAGTAAACAAAGGCCTCTTATGAGACTCTTACTAAATCACTTTACTTGTGTTTTTGACTCTCAGGAACCCTGGGAGAACCCAGTTTATACCCAATTACGTGCATTTACAGGTTCAATCTCAGTGCATTTATTTAATTAACTAGCTGGATTTTTCACTTAATGTTTATTTGCTTTGACATCCAACCAAAATTAATGTAATGAAAGGACTCTTAATCTATGGTTTGCTTTTTAGTTAGTGACCTAATCTTGAACAAAGAATTGAGCCTCAGAAGTTATCAGCAGGTCTGTTTTGAAGGTCTTGGAGGCTATCGTATTTCTGACTTATCACTGTGTCACTCAGCTTTTTTTAAAAACACAGTTGCATCATGATTTTATCTTTGTTTATATATAGCACAACATACAGACGGTTCTTCTGGTGTGATTGATTAGTCCCAGTCACAATTACTTTGCATCATGTGGCCTATCTCTGAAAGTCTGCAAGTTCTGATAAGTTCACCTAAAAATGAAAATGGCCATTTACTCGTCCTAATGTTGTTCCAAACCCATATAACTTTTTGTTTTTGAAACATGCATGAAAATGTTTTAATGAACCATGAGTTCTTTTTTTTTTTTTTTTTTTTTGTCTCTCCATTGAAAGTCCTTGTAACCAAAACTTGATGCTTCAAAGTTCAAAGAGATTGTAAAAAGAAGAAACCTATGACTCGAACGGTTTAATCCGAGCAAGCATGTTTGTGCATGTGTTTTATCATGCCTTTTCAGAATGTAATTTGTCAGAAGACTTTGCTTAAACCATATGGATTCCTTTTATTTACATCAAAGTTTTGGTTTCATGGACTTTCAATGGAGTGACACCAAATGAAAATTGTAATTAATTACTCTCCTTCATGTCGCTCCCAACCCATAAGGCCTTCGTTCATCTTCGGAACACAAATTAAGATTATCTTGGCAAAATCCCAGAGTTTTCTGGCCTCCGATAGACTGCAACAGGCCAGGAAGCTCAGGCAGCTTCCATATTTGGGTGAACTAGCCAGTTAAGCTTCATTCAAAAATGTCCTCATTTGTGTTTTGCAGAGAAATGAAAGTTATGAGTTTGGAATGACAGAGTTGTGAGGGGATTGAACTATCCTTTTAACATGTTCTCAGTCATCGTCACATAGGACATCATGTGCTTTTCAGATGTAGCTTGAGTCTCATGTTCACTGATAATCTGAGGTCAGCTAGACTGGGGTCACTTTTTTTTTTTTTTTTTTTTTTTTTTTTGCTGACATGCCCTTTGAAAATCCTAGTGGCAAGGTTAAGCAAACGGTAAAGCAAGTTTAACCTGAAGCAATCTTCTAATTGCTTCATCTGTTTAGGGAAGATTACAAACTTCTGTAAATATTTTTCATATTTTTCCAGTGGCATGCATGAAATGTTGTCTAGACTTGGACTATGATATTTCTCATCTGGTTTGTCTTGTTTTCATCAGGTGGGGATCAGGGTGTTCTCAACAGCTTCTTCAATGATTGGGCAACGGCAGATATTTCAAAACACCTTCCTTTCATCTATAACCTAAGCAGTATCGCCATCTACACCTATCTCCCAGCATTCAAGCAGTGAGTGAGCTTTAAGCATTGTCCAAGGGTTTTGGAAGTTGGTGTTCAAACGATGGATTACTCGTTCCACATGCATTTGAGTTTTGCTTTGTGTTGATGACTTCTTGTTCTTGGTTTTGTGAATGTTAGATTTTGTTTGGAGATGTTATGTATTTGTAATTGGCTGTCAAGGTCAACTGAAAGCCCAATCACACAGCAACATTGTAACAAGAGCTGAAGCCAGCACCAGAAATCCTTTCTGTTCCTGGCTTTGCACTTCATCTTCCTCCAAATACATACTGCCCACCAAAAATAGTGGGGCTATTTTAGGGTCTTTACACAGAGCCTAAATGTCATTTTGAATAGTTTGTTACATGATATTTTTTCCGTTAGCAACACGTACTGTTCTCTGGTTAGTCAGGCTCCTATTAGGAGCTAATTTAAATGCAGTTTGTAACTGTGCCACAAAATGACAATTATCTTGAACATGGACTAACTTTGGCTTTATTAAAATTAGATGTTCCTATGAGGCCATTTTTAGGACTGTTAAATGAGTGCATTATTATGGGTTCCTCTTTAGCACTTCCGGTTGGCAAGTGTTTGGGATTTCTGAATCCTTGTCATTTTGCTGGTAGCAGTCTGATCATTCCTTATTCCCTTAGATACGGCCGTGATGCAAAGGTTGTTCATTTCCTTGGCAAAGTCAAACCGTGGGATTACAGTTATGACACAACAAGCAAAACCCTAAAGGGACAGTCCCAGGATGCTGCTGACATGCACCCTAACTACTTAATGCAATGGTGGGAGCTTTTCTGTTCTTCAGTATTGCCCCTCATGAAGGAGGAATATGGTGACCAGCCCTTCCTTTCCGGATGCACAGAGGTAAGGGCCGCTGCTGAGACTGGCACAATGATCATCTAGGCAATTTTTTTTTTTTGGCCAGTACTGTGGTTAAAGTATATAACTTTTTTTTCTCCTTTTGGAATAAGTAGACCACATTTATGTCCTTTTTAGAATTGACTGCAATGTTTAAGTGTCAGAAATATTTATAGAAGTTGGACTAACTTAAAGTTTTTGAAATGGCATGCACTAATAATGCAAAATAAAGGTGTGGTTACGTTAGCAATTGGTGTGGGAAAAAAGGTCTAGTCAATAACGCATTTGCAAATTCTGAGTGGGGCAATCTTTCACCCTTATGAAATTCCGGATCTCATATGCATTCCTATTAAAAATTTTTGGATTTTGCCTGTAAAAATTCAACACCGTGAATGTGCGTTAAGGATATACATGGTGCAAAGTTTGTTTTTATGTTGGTTTTAAAGTTCTAACTCTAAACATCTTGGATGTAATTCACTACACTTGCTTATTTAATGCCGGTTTTCACATTTTAAAGTCATCATATTTGTTCCACAGAGTTTGAAGTTGTGCCATTTATTACTAGAGAAGTTATTAATTCCCTTGTCTGTTGTTGGGTTACTAATAAAGTTATTTTATAGCCTTTAAAAAAAGTAAAACCTGTTCTATTGTTTGTGCTCCCTCCCCCCTCAGAGTGATATTAATGTTGATGTGGCTGAGATGCACATATCCCATCATCCCCCTCCACCTCAGATGTCATCTCAGGAGCGGAAACAGAAGTGGGAACAGGGCCAAGCTGACTACATGGGACTGGACTCTTTTGACAACATAGAGAAAAGGCTAGATTCCTTCCTAAAGTGAGGCACTTGGGAACAGGTCATTATATCTAGTTTTGTACTGGGGTATGTACAGGACATGAAATAACATTAAAGAAGAGAACCTGATTTTTATACCAATCCAGATCATCTATGCAGCTCAACTACCCAATCTCTTACACTGTGATTGCGTCATTTTTTTTTTTTGAATGATTGTTGCAATGTCACTTGCCTCACTTCCAGAAGATGTGACACAATTCAGGCATTGTTTCTGATCTCACTTAACAAGATGCTTATCTTTTTATTATTCAAAAATACCATAATATAAATAGTCTTGCAACCTTAAAGGCTTTACCTCCCTATTTTTTTTTTATTTGCCTTTCATGTGTTTTGTGACCATCAGAAACATTTGCAAAAGGTTGGGGAAAAATTTAAACGTACAGCAAACTTTACCAAACCATGTAAATGACTTCAGCATCCCAGATATACTTTACACCACTCCACATTCAATATTAAACCTCTAATGAATGCCTTTGCAATAAGTGTTTACAAGACGCCTTGTCTGCTGTCAAGTTGTGTAAATCATAGTTACGGACTCTGATAAACTTCAACTCTTGTTGTATGCACCAAGGTCACTCCGCTCTCACCTACAAGGCAGTCACTCTCTGTAGCAGGGATACGGCACAAGGGTTTAGCAACACCTAGTTACTACTGTTAAAGCTGTAGCTGTAAACTAGTTTGTCCCCACTCTGTAACTCTGCCCCCACTTGGAACACCTGAAATAAAGAACTTAACACAAGTCATAATTTACTGTGGTTAAAACCAGTTATGCACAAATGTTTATTGTAACAGTTTGAATAACCATACAAACATTTAGATCAAGGTACACATTGTCAGTCTATGAAGTTACTGAACAATTAGCAAAAGTCTTTAATCAAAAGTAAATGATCTGAAATGAACAAACTGCAGTAAACTTCGTAAAACTAAATCTCCATGAGGGTCCGGATCTCATCTATCCGTGCCTGTTTTAGGTCCTGTGAGTTTTTCGCTCCGAAAGCTTTCTCCACAAGTTCCTGCTTCTTCTTCTGAATCTTCACCATGTTCTCCTCCACAGAGTCTTTCACAATAAACTAAAACAAACATGAAAGATTTTATCATGTCAACTTTTTTTACTTGAGCTTTCAAAACTGTCCGACTACATTTATACACCAACTTCAGTTAGAGTTACACTAGTCTCAAAATTGATTCATGGTCCATTTTGAATCTTTAAACTGCAGGTCATTTCAGTTGTTATAAATGGAATGATCATTTGATAGTATAGTCAAGCTACTAATTTGCTTCAACTGCACAGCTAGTTTAATTGTTTTGATTAAATTGTGACCATTGTAGTCAACCTGGAGCCCTCATTAATGTTAAGAATTGTCAAGCTAATAAGCAACCCATTAACATCATGTTGCATTTGTTGGCACTGTCTGTTACACCACCGAGAAAAACGCTAGGCGTGCAATAATAGCCATTGGATCAGCCGCTAACATTCCTCTGTGCGCCTGCCATGGCATAAATCAAAGACTGTACCTTGGTGATCACCACATCTCTACTCTGGCCCAATCTGTGACATCTGTCAACACACTGGTCTTCTGCTGCAGGATTCCAGGCCTGAACAAACAGCAGGAAAAAAAACCCAACAAATGAGCTCTTTGAGTGTGTAAGCTTCCATTTATTCCCCATTATGTATGTATGTACACAGAATCAAACCAAGACATTACTTCCACCTAGTGGCAGACATTATCCTGGAAGAATTCAACTTACTGGATCCATCATAAAGACGTGGGAAGCAGCGGTTAGATTAAGCCCAACTCCTCCAGCTTTGAGTGACAGTAACATGATGGTGGGACTTCCTGACGAGGAGTCTTGAAAGTCCTGAATGGCCTTTGCTCGGGTCTTCTGATTCATAGAGCCGTCTAGCCGAGTGAAAGAGAATCCATATTCCCTGCAGACAGCAGCAGAGTCAGCACTCTAAACTACCTACTGCTACTTTTTTTTTTTCAGTATGTAGTTTATAGTAGCTAAAGAGATGAAAACTACCTCAAGGGAACCTCTAAAAGATCCAGAAACCTGGTAAACTGAGAGACCACAAGACTCTTCACAGTGGGATCTTCATTTCGAAGTTTCAACAGGTTGCTCATCAAAGCATCCACCTGCACAAAGAAAAACAGTTTATTTGAAAAAATAGCTGCTCATAATGACCAACACAAATGTCTCTTGAAGCCGCTGAAGAAACTACAGTGTTAATGTTTAGTCATCTTACCACGCACTATGAAAGTCCTGAAGGACAGTCATTTTTTTGAGTGCCATATTGAAGACATTTCTCATTTATTTTTTTTTACCAAAAATGCAAATAGAAATAATTTGTTTTTCCACTGATTTTTCAGCAATTTGTTTTGGGCTCTGTGCAACCTTGAAAGCAAGGTTAAAAAAAAAAAAGAAGGTAAATAATTACACCACTGTTCAAAAGTTTGGGATTGGTCAGAATTTTTTGCGTGTTTTAATAAAAGTCTAATGCTCATGGCCATTTTATTTGGTCAGAAATACAATAAAAAAAAGTAATACTGTGAAATATTACAAATTTAAAAATAACTTTTCTATTTGAATGTTATAAAAATGTAATTTACTCCTGTGATGGCAGAGCTGAATTTCCTGTCTTCAATGTCACATGATCCTTAGGAAAATTATTTTAATATGCTGATTCGGTGCTCAAGAAACATTTCTTACTATCAATGTTGAATGCTGCTTAATACGTGGTACCTGTGATACATTTTTCAGGGTTCTTTGATCAATAGAGCAGCATTTATTTGAAATAGAATACTTTCACTTTTGATCAACTGTCCTTGATGTATAAATTGTATTTATTTGAAATATTTGAAAACAGTCCGTGAGCCGAAAATGACCTCACACAGACAATAAATGAACTGCTGAAGTATATTTTGGGCTTTGGTAGCAAGTAAAGATGCACAAATGTTAAAGTTACTTTGGAACTTGATCGCCACTTCTCCCCAGTTGCTGATTGAGCCTCCACTTCTTCTCCAGGATATTCCACCAGTTCTTTAGTCTTGATATGAGCACGACACAGGGGACATTTGGCCTGCTCCTGTGAGACAGGAACAATCAGTATGCAAAAACGACAATACTAGGACTGTAACGTTTATTTCAGTAATGGAGTAATCGGTCGATTATTTTGACGATTAATTGAATAATCTTCTTTTTTTGTGGAAATAAAATAGACGTAAGTGAAAGATGACCATTAAAATGACTTAAAATACATATAATAACAACAAAGCAATCATAATTGGTTCAGATAAAGTATCAAAAGCAAGTAATCATATGGTTTTATTGGACAAAAGTGTTAAAATAAAATAAAAAGTTTACTTAAGTTATAATGTTTCGCCTCTTCTTTAAAATAGAAATGCTACAACCACTGTCATTTCTTAAATAAGAACGTGGACATCAAAACATACAAAACATACGCACAATCAGAGCGAGGGGCTGAAATTTTTTTTGAAATCGTGATGAACGACTGTTCAAATATCTAGAAACATTTTAATGCATTCTCATGTGTTGGGTTAGCAGCCCAAACTCACAGCACATGCAGAGATGGAGTTTGAGACACTCTCCATGCATGTACTGTAAATGATAACAGCACAACTCTTCGCTATTAAACAAAGCGCAAGACTTTATGTTCCCAAAAGCGCGTTATTGGAAACCCAAACTTGCTGACTGTGTTATTTATTTAATGTAATCACAGCTTTTGAGGTTTCACAATAGGACTATTCCATTTTAAGATTTTTAAATGGTTTTAATATATAGATTCATGCAGCCTTTGAAAATGGTCTAATAATGCGCTTCACGCGAAATCCGCCACTTCCGTTATTTCTCAGGGCAAATTGCAATCGAGGATTTTTTTCAAATAGAGTATTCGAATTGAATAGAGGAATTGTAACAGCCCCAGACAATCGAATACAGGAGTCTTCAGCAAATCTCTGAGATACTAAGTATTGCGGACCTTCTCTGAGCGGATGACCTCACAGATGCAGGGCCTGCAGTACACATGAGCGCAGTAGGTGATGACAGGCTGACGTAGGGAGTCTAAACAGATGGCGCACTCTTCGTCTGAGCCAGAGCTCAGCACCAATGTGATCTTATTGATGAGACGCTCCCGCAGCTCACCGGGAGTCCCAGGATCACCTAACACAGATCCATCACAACACAAATATTAGGGAACCACTGCTGTGGCATTGTAGTTAAAGCTGAGAATCTATTTAACAATCATTTAATTTAAAGTAACAGCAATATTATTTTTTATTTAATATTAAAATTAAGGTTGTGAAATGATTAACCGTGATTAATCACATCCAAAATAAAAGTTTATTTACATAATGTGTGTACTGTGTACAATTATTATACATGTATTAAAGAAATATATATATATATATATATACACACACACACACACACACATGCATGTGTGAGAATTTATATATACATAACTATACACAGTACACACACATATTATTGTGATTATTCATTGACAATTTTAATTATTAGTATGATTTAATTTTAACTTATTTTAATTTAATAACATTTAAATGAATGTAATCAGCGACTGTCTAATCTCTAATTTATACCTGCAACTGTGTATTTGCCCACAAGAGTGGGGTGACAGCAGAACTGCCTCAGACGGACCAGGATGGCCAGCACGTCAGCATAGTTTGTCATGACTGTTCCCTCTTTGAAATACCTGTAAAGATAAATGGTTTCCGTTTTCTGACTTTAAAAGTTTATGTAATATCGGTGCTCTTCAAATCTGTAGCAAAAGTGCGCCCACCTGCCGATGATGTTCCTGCCCTCCCTCTTGACCTGATCATACTCCTCCCTCTCCTCCTCAGAGAGAGTCACATGCTGCACAAACACTCTCCGTGCGGGTAACTGCACCACTGTGCGCCCAGCCACTTTACTGTTCTTAGTGCGCCTCAATGTTATGCCCTTTACCAGCGCTTGCAAGTTCCTGACAGCAGTTATACGATATAGAGAAGTTCATTAAGTTCAATGGATTGATAGTATGTGATTTGGCACACAGCTATTGTTAACATACTTTAGTCCAAATCTGTCGCCCATGGTCACAGGTCTCTGAATTATTCTGTTCCACCACTCCTTCACATTGAAAGGCTTCAGCTTCAAAAAGGACAGCAGCATGTACAGATCCTTTAGAGAGTTCTGAATGGGAGTTCCTGAAGGTAAAAAACAACAACACATGATTGACATCAACTTCATAGGCATTAAAGGGTTAGTTCACCAAAAAATGAAACTTCTGTCATTAATTACTAACCCTCATGTTGTTTCAAACCTGTAAGACCTTTGATCATCTTCGGAACATAAAGTAAGATATCTTTGATGAAATTCGAGAGCCTTCTGACCTCCGATAGACTGCAACGCAATTACCACTTTCAAGACCCAGGGAGGTAGTAAAGACGTTGGTAAAATAGTCCATGTGACTACAGTGGTTCAACCTTAATGTTACGAAGTGACAAGAATACTTTTTGAGCACAAAAAGCAAACAAAAATAACTTTATTCAACAATGTCATTCTCCTACAATGTCACTGTAAACACAGTGCAGCGGTTCCAGGTTTTGAAAGTGACATTACAGTCTATCGGAGGCCAGAAAGCCCATGGATTTCATCAAAAATCTTAATTTGTGTTCCAAAGATGAATGAAGGGATAGAACGACATGAGAGTAATTAATGACAGAATTTTTCTTTTTGGGTGAACTAACCCTTTAAGATCTGTCCTTTTGGCAGCATTTACAGGTAAAACATCATGTAAATGAGGATTGAGGCTTTTACAGAATAATGAAGTAACTCAAGCGAACGCACCAGACAGGATCCACCTGCGCTCTGACTGGAGCTCCAGTACAGCTTTGCTCTGAAGAGCACTAGGGTTTCTGACGACGTGACCCTCATCCAGCACCACCCTCAGCCAGTTCACTTGGTGCAGAGGACTGCTGGCTTTATTCTGCAGGGGGGGGGTCAAAGTTACTCTTTTATTTCACCATTTGTCCAATGTTTTTACAGAGTGTCTTCTTACACCCATCTTGTTGGCAGAGGCCATTTACATTAACTCTGAAAACTAGTGGTAGTTCAGCCAGACAAATTTACAAAAGAAATGAAGCTAATAACTGGGACAGTGTCACAAATAGTAAAGACGGTGGATTTAGCTTTTAATACTTTAGATTCAAATCTCTCTTTTTCCAGTCCCAATCCCATCATTATTTTAAATAAAATATGAACACAAGATTCAAAAAGTGGAATTTGTATTCAATAGTGGCTTCCTTCCTGGACCTTCAAGGACACTTATACAGATCAGCAGATCCAATATAGAATGGTATAATGATTTTAATAAATATACACTGAATTCGTGATTACTGCATACCGCTTTATAATGTCCTACAATACACTGAGGAGCAAACAGCATCTGCCACAAGTAGAAATAGCATCTAACTCTATTCATACTTAGCATCTAACTACTATTTCAAACAATAAAATTATTTTCTTTGCACTTTTTACAGTATGTAAATGCTATCTAACTGCCAAGCTTTTATGTCAAATTTATTTTATTTTTAAAATATTAAAAAAAAAAAAAAACAAAGTCAAAACCTCCAGCATGGCTCAGCATCATGTAATGACAATGTCATAGCAGCAAAAACAGTAGGACTGTGTTTTAAATCCACTCACTCCAAAATCTGATGAAAGTACATTGTATGTTGTGAGAACCACATCTTGCCCAGACAGAAGGCTGAGAGATCGGCTGCGCTCAGCACCGTAGTACAGGTACACTTTCAATGTGACATCAGCTCGGATATGTTGCTCAAACTGGTCCTGGAAGGATATGAAGTACAAACGAGAGCAATGTGAGTTCATGACATTTCATAAACTTTTTTTAATTGGCAGATTTTCAACACTCACCAGCCAGTTGCTAAGGACGGACAAAGGGCATACAATCAAAGTGGCTCTGGCCCTTGAACCCCCACCAGCTCCAGATGGGCCCTTACCAATGCCTACAACCCACACAAAGCAGATTGATTCAATATTCAACTCAAAAGGTAATAGTCTCTTTTTACCATGATGAACGAAACTGAACAAATGGTTATTAGTGTTGCACCCACCAGAACTTTTCTTTGCACTCTTTTTTGGAGGCACAGCCTGTGAGGAAGTGCATTCCAGAGCAGCAGCAAAGTCTACATCATCCAGCAGAACCGCTCCTGTGTATGATTGAAAATATATCTAACAAATCTCCATCAATTTACCTTAAAAATAAAGGACAGGAAGTAAGGGTACCTTTCTTGGTGTTGGCAGACTTTTTGGCAGTTTTCTTTGTGGTTTTTACTATAAGAAACACATTTAAGTATGATACAAAAACAAAATCAACAATCATGCTTTTTGAGCATAATAGACTTCTTTCAAAACTATTTTAAAAAAATACTTCCAACCCCAGACATTGCAAAAAAAAATGTAAAAGAGAAACCAACCTTTCTTCTGAGGCGCATCTTCATCATCAGTGTCAACATTGACGATATCAGCATGCACTCTTTTCAATGGGGACGACCCCACTAAGTCCTGAGACTCTTCACGGTCTCCACTTTTCCCTGTAAATAAATTGAACATATTTCATTTTATATTTAATATTATTTAATTTGTGTGTCTGTGTCAGTATTCTACTACAAATGTAGCTTCTTCACTTTAGGATGAATTGTAGTTTTACAAATGTATAACGTTTGACATTTTTTTACCTTTTGAGGCTGCTTTCTTTCTGGTAGTAGAAGGCACAGATGATCCTACCTGAAAAGTTTTATTTTTGATATGTTCATTAAACTCTAGCTACAATATATGCAAGGTTATAGTTATGGAAGCTTGTTTCTACCACTAAAAAAAATAAAGGTAATTGTGACTTTTCAGAATTGTGAGATATAAACTCACAAATGCGAGAAATAAAGTCATAATTGTAAGATAAAAAGTCAGAATTACCTTTTTGCATTTTTTATTCAGTGGCAGAAACAAGTGCCCCTATACAATAATCAGATAAATTCATTTTATCAACAAAACGTTTTATTTCTCATTTACACACATGCTTTATCTGTTTAAGAAATATTTTCATCTGCATCTTACACATTGTTCCAGTGGCAGAGGTTTCCCATCGTGGAAATTAGAGACTATTAAGGCAATGGTGGTGAGGGTTTTGCCCTGAAACACAGCATAAAAGTTCTGAGCACTTGCAGGGCTCACATTGAGAACTATAAGAACAAGTCTAAGGTCATCTTACCAGCCCCATGTCATCAGCCAAAATCCCACCCAGCACTTTCTCTGGCCTTTCCTTCACTGCAAAATTTGTAAGAACGTTAAAGTAAAGGCCATTCTTCTCCTCCCAGAACGGGGGCAGATCGTTGCTGTTTTCACGAGAGGTCATCCATGAGAGCGCTTGCTTTTGATGTGGGAGCAGAGGAGTGCACACTGCCTGTACGGACAGACATTAACACAGACATCTGTAAGTGACTGATGGATGAGATTGACCGTAAAAAAAACAGCTGTGTTCTTTCTGTCTGTGCTCACCATTGCTGGCTCCATTTCTCTGGTTTTATCCTCCATCAAATCATCAAAGAGCTTGTCAAAGGCATTTTTCAGCTGATATCATGTAAAATTATGAAACAATTATTAGCCATTTCATTGAAGTTATACAAAAAGCATCAAACATATAGACTGGTGGTTCTAGACTGGTGCAAGCACTATTTGGTGATAAATGGCAAGGAACCATGTTAAATTAATATTAAATAATACCTTATGAATACTAAATGCAACTAATCATATATGGGCATGGCTAAAATAAAAATAGACAGACTTATAGCCTTTCAAAAGGAAAGACAAAAGGCTTCCACTTTCATTTGTTGCTGATGTCAACAGGTGTGTAGCCGTTAAAAGTAATTATGTGCTGAAAAAAAAGTACACTACAGTAAATAAATAATTGTAATTTATTTTTTTTAAACAATAATATTTTATAATGTTTGATAATACAGACATTTTTGTTAGTACCATGTTGGGTCCAATGTAAAAAAAAATAATAATAATACACAAATTACAATAATTTTTTTTGACTTCTTATAGCCAACATCTGTCACAATAAATTTACCTCTTCTACAGTCAAAGGAATGGCAGATATTTTTGAGGACAACCCAGGCAGATTTCTTCCCGAAGATGTTTGTGTGGCACCTCCAAACAGAATAAAATACTATGAATCGTATATCCATTATGTGTTTACCAAAGAACATTAAGTCGTAAATACATGAATGAGTACCAAGTATGTCATGCATACGCTGTCAAAAAAAAAAAAAAAACCTTTGAAGTCAGTGCCAAGTCTGAAACCATAGCGTGACATATGATTACGCACAGCTTCTCGGTTCTCTTCTTTGCCCCAGAACGTGAGGTTCACAGGCATTTGGAATTTATTAGTGTTCCCAAATGGCACAACTCTATTAAGAGATCAAACACAGAAGAGATCTGTTGCAGTCAATTTGCAATAAAAATCAGCAAGCTTACTTAAAAAATTACTTCAAAAATGTTTGTTGAATAGAAGAAACTACGGTACCCTTCCACCCTGGCCAAGTTGTTGTCCATAACGTAGGCCATTGCGGCTGCCAGCTCTTTCTTGATGTGCCCCACCTGACTGCCATACACATTGGCAACCATCACTGCATTACGGTCATAGGGATTGTGCGGCTCTCTCAACAAAGACACCATCTCTCCTCTATTGACCTACAGCACATGTCACAATCACACGGTATTCCGGTTACTAAGGGACATTGAATGAGCCATAACAGAATTATTCTGCATTTTCCTTAAAACCACTAGAGGGCAATATACATTGTGTGTTTGGACAGGTGCGCAGATCACCTGTTCCTGTCAGGTGATAAGGGCGTCAGAAGAATTAAGCGGGTACAGATGGCGAGAGAACACGATTCATGGTGAAGAAATAAAACCATGTTGTATTGCAATAAATAATACTGCATTCTTGTATATTATAGTGCTGCAACGACGCGTCAACGTCATCGATTACGTCGACTACGAAAATATGTCGTTGAAATGCGTCGACGCGTCACACTGTTTACATTCATCTCGTGTAAAGGAGGCTTCTGCTCCTGGGAACGGAGAAAGTTCCATTCTATCACAAAAACCTGGACCACGATGATCAAAAGTATGGGAATACTTTAAACAGAGGCCGAATAAAACGGTCCTTTGTTCCCTTTGCAGAACCGAAAAGGCGTACCACCTGTGGAATTGGATCTCCGCCAAATGTTTGCGCGCGCAAGATCCTATTTTGAGCGTGCAAAAGGGCATTTTGTGCGCGTGTGAACTGAGTTGAGGAGAAAATCTTCGTCTCGCAAATAAGAAAATATTTCGAGCGAACGAAAATCAGTTTTGCATTTCAAAGAAGTTTATTTGGATGTGCGCGGACGTTCTCTTTCGCACGTGCAAGGTTTCAGCTGCTCGCGCTCCTGATTCCTGCCCCGCGCGCTCGCTAAGACTCACTGCATTACAGACAAAGCAAGAGGAAAAACACACGGTTCAGGAGACGTTTGTTCAGTGGCTTGAACACTATCAAAGTTCCTTTTAAGACTGTATAGAAAGTCTTTGACACTCTTCATGTTAAAATTCAAATGTCTCCCACTGGACGAGCACACATAAGTGGCTTATTTTTACTCAAAATCAAATCGTATTGTTACATAATGGCGTGTCCTTGTGTTTCTACACTTCAACGAACTGCTAAATTAGTTCTAACTTCTTACGTAAAAAAAAGATCACTAGATTAATAAAATAAAACTTAATAAAAATAATCGTTAGATTAGTCGACTAATCGAAAAAAATAATCGTTAGATTAGTCGACAGAAAAAATAATCGTTAGTTGCAGCTCCAGTATATTATGTTACCATTAAACAGGAACATGACCCAATGAAATATAGCTGTATGGAAAATGCTTTTCCCGATGAGATGGTCAAGTTAAATGTGGAATGAGGTCCTGTAGCAATGCACTTTAAACTCTATATATCATCACACACACACACACACACACACACACGCGAAGATCCCTACCACTCCAGTGTAGTAGCGCAGCCCAACAACTGAGCCTTGAATTGATCCAATCTGAACACTCTCCTCTGCCTCCAGGTCCTGCCCTGCATCTTCTGTTATATTTGCAATTTCTTGGGATATGGTCTCCGTGCGCCCAACATCCAAGAAATCTATAAGAGCTGAAGTTGGATGACAAACATCAGAATTAATATTAGGGTTGACAACAATTCAACAAGACTCTAGTTAAGACTATAATAGTTAGCTAGGGGTGATTATTAATCATATTTATAACAAAATGTGTTTAATTTTTCACCGTATCGTGGCGAGGCGCTGGTCGAGGGGCTGTGAGGGCGAGCGCTGATGTTTGTTGATTTGTTGGATGACTTCATGTTTGCGACCACAACAATAACACGGTCCTACCCGAAAAACAAAAACAAAGCGCCATTCAAAGCAGAGGCAAGACATTTAATTGCGTAAAATGACATGTATTAGTGATATGAATTGTAAATAGTAAACTGTTTAATCCAACTAGAATGAATTGTTCAAAACAAGCGAACACGCTCTCGTGGATTAAGTTCAACTGTTCAGCTGCAGGCCACACTTACCTCCCGATAAAAGATACTCTATGTAAACTGATCCGAATCCAAATGCTACATGAGCGATGAATATTGAAGTGCGATACACCTGTTTATTATAGTTCAGTTGGTATTCTTGGTAACAAGTTTAGCTTCAGTGACGTCTGTCAGTGGCGCGAGTGTTTTGAAACTGCATGCTTACTTCCGGCGCCAGATTCAGACCTCACGTCACTGTCACGTGAACCAATCAGCAAAGACTGGCGAATATCGTCACTACAAATATTTTGAATACGTTCATGCGTTTAATGTATTTGTGTTGCATAGTAATTTTTTTTTGTTCACAAAAACAAATTTCTCAAGACTTTGCTGGATTTGATGTCTTCATCGCTGAGATCTCCCTTATTGTAAAAATCTTTTAAATTCATTGATTGTTTTTTAAGAACTATGACCATATTTTCCTTACTGGTTGCCTTTGTTGATTGTCTGTATGTTCTCTCTCTCTCTCTCTCTCTCTCTCTCTCTCTCTCTCTCTCTCTCTCTCTCTCTCTCTCTCTCTCTCTCTCTCTCTCTCTCTCATTTATGGTATTGTATTTAATATAGTGCTGTTTCTTTTCTTGAAATAGAAATGCTTTAGCTTTTTAATAAGATAAGATTTTTTTTTATCGTTTCTAAAATAAATAAATTAATAAAAAAATAGATGATTCTAAATTATTTTATTTTCAATAAAGGAGCCAAAAAGAATATAACATATTTTTGTTGTAGCGTTTATTTTTATGGAAGCCCGTTCCCGCCACTGTTGAGGAAAAAAAAAAATTCTGTAAGTCATAATGAGAAACCTTCTCATAATAATGAGTAATACTATTCTGAAAAAATAAATCTCGTAATAACGAGAAACTTTCTTATAATAATGACTTAGTATCTCAAAATAATGACTTAACATCTCATAATAATGACTTAGTATCTCATAATAATGACTTAACATCTCATAATAATGACTTAGTATCTCAAAATAATGACTTACCATCTCATAATGATGACTTAGTATCTCAAAATAATGACTTAGTATCTAAAAATAATGAGAAACTTTCTCATAATAATGACTTAGTATCTCATAATAATGAGAAACTTTCTCATAATAATAAACTCTCTCTCTCTCTCTCTCTCTCTCTCTCTAACGTTTATGATATGCTGCAGTTTAATTTAAGATAACTTTAAACAGTGTTTAGCTGTTCTTCTAAAAAGGCATACGTACTTTAAAAACAGTTGATCCGGTCTTTATGACATGAACACCTAGCTTGCTGCCCGCATACTGCACATGCATGGATTAAGTGAGATGGATATATATATAGAGATACTAAGTCATTATTATAAGAAAGTTTCTCGTTATTACGAGATTTATTTTTTCAGAATAGTATTACTTTGTAATTCATTATTATGAGAAAGTTTCTCAATATAATGAGATACTAAGTCATAATTATGAGAAAGTTTCTCATTATTGTGACTTACGGAATATTATTTTTTTTTCTCAAAAGGGTAGGGAACGGGCTTCCATACTTTATACTTCATAATTATATGTAGGCATATATTGTATGCACATTTTGAATTAAATAAATTAACAGAATCGTTAAATGCGTTAAATAAAAAGGACAAAGCGTGTAGCTATGCTTTATTTTTTAAAAGTTACACTTATCAAGTCAAGAAATGATAAGTAAAAGAAATCTGAGAAAGGAAACATCATTCACATTTTACAAGTTGTTACAAATGACAAATTAGTTGAGAAAAAAAATTAAAAAGGGGGTAGGGTCAAGCTCTGACAGTACTTACTCTGTAAAAAAAAGTAGATTAAAAAAGGTTTTGGCACAGGCAAAAGAACAACACAGCATGAGAATTCATGAAATCAATGCTGCAAATACAATTTACATTTTTATCAGGTAAAAATCATCACATATGTGGTTTAAATGTGTCGATTCTCTCACTCTCCTGATGGGTTCTTAACATCAAAGAAAGAAATTAAATGTAAAGTGTGTGTGTGTGTGGGGGGGGGGGGGCTTGACTGAGGTGATATTTCATTCATTCTCTTTTTATCTTGAACAATCACAAAAAATCTATGTAAATACATACAAAGAGCAACTGAAATTAATTTTTGGACTGCTGCACTGGAACAGCTACAATTACAAAGATAGCTTATTATCTTTTTTTTTCTTCTTTTTTTAAATTGGCTGAATATCCCAAATTGGAGCAATGTTATAGCAAACACATATTTACTGTGTGTAATTGTAAATACACTAACATTAACATTTAATCAAAGGAGTTTTCACACTCTCCCAATGCACAGTTAACATAGTTTCATGATGCTGCAGATGGATGACAGGGTTAGATGTTGCAGTTTGTAGCTCCAGTATAGGCTCAGGTTAATGCTTTAACCAGGTACAGTTTATCTCCCTCCTCACTAGTAAAAATGGGGGCCTTTTTGTAATGATCCACCAAATCCTCCATGGAGTTGAACTTGCGCTGACCAATGCAGTAGAGTCCATCATTTAGCTGCACTTTGAAATGCTTGTTCTTGTACACTGCCTTCAGAGAGATGGAGAAGTCGTTTGGCTGGAAAGTAAATGAAATGTTATGTTCATAACAAAACACAACTTTTAGCTGTAACTAGCCTATAACGATAACTATATTTGCGTCCACACCAGCGAACGATTATGTTTACGCTAAGCAGTGGCGCGGGAAGACGTTTTAGGTTGGGGCTGCTGTTTTTTGTTGTTGTTGTTGGTTTGTTTTGGGGTGTTGTTATTGTTTCTATAAATAAGAAAAAATATAGAGTCAAAACTCCACTAGAACAAGGGTATCGATGAGAACAGTAGTTTGAACAACATACACACCAGGGCATTTGACCCTTACAAAAAAGAACTGCAGCATATTGAAGTAGAACTGCAGTAAAACTGCAGTACCAAGTAGTTTAACTGCAGTTTAATTAAGCACAACCATAGATTTGCAGTATAATGAAGTATAGTCACAGTACAACTGCAGTAAAACTGTAGTATAAGTACAGCTGCAGTAAAATGAAGTACAACTGAAAGTTGCATGAAGTATAAAAACAGTAGAACTGCAGATGTATTGCAGTTTTATTTTACTAGTACTTTAGATGTATTGCAGTATAGTTGTACTCCAGTAAAACTACAGACATTTTAGGTTATACTGCAATACTGCAGTTTTTTCGTGTCCAAAAAACTGCATTTTTCTATATGTAACAAAAACTGTAGTATTACCTCTAAAAAACTGCAAAAAAAAAAAAAAAAAAAGGGGGGGGGGGAATTTATCACATTTTTGATATCGGTTGCAATCGTAATGCAATGGCAGGTCTACGGGCCATAGAGTAAGCCTTTAAATAAAAGGATTTCTGTCATATACAATAAAAGATCCTTCATAGCAACAGAGAGTAAAAATAAGCACAAAACATCTGCCTACATTAACACCGAAAGTGGACTTGAGCTGAGGAGTACGTTAGAGAGAACGAATTCTTTCTATGAACACTGCAACGGTCACAAAATGACGTCACACTCTGCGCGTATGTTAAAACCCCCACATAATTTAACATATAAACACGTTTTAATAGCCCACTTAAAGTGTTTATTACAATTAAATTAATACATTCTGAAAATTAATAAATGTAAATGAACAAAAAAAAATTGCGTAGTATTTACAATCCAGTGAAATCCCATTCTAAGCTCACGCGCTGCTGTTTCAAAGTGTGTACATGTTTTTGCTGTTCTTGTTGCATTTAACACAGTTTTAACTCAAGTAGCCAGCAGATGTCCTCAGCATGCTATGTTTTTCGAGTGAATAGTTAGTGTAATCGATCTAAACTAACCATGAATTTAGCTGACGAAGCATAAAAAACAACAACGCCTTGTCCTTTTCACTGCAACTTCAAATGGAAGCAAGACAATGTTGTAGAAGCTAACGGTGGGTACCTGAGGTAATTTTATGTTACTGTTTGCTTGCCTGGTATAACGATCTTTAACACTTCTCATCATTTGTGTATGTTTTTTTATCTATCAATTTTCTTTTTTTCAAAGTGGGACTTGTCAAAGAGTGGTGGCTTTTCCTGGACCTCATTGATTAACTTCTCCGCAATGTTGCTTACCATAATGCACAAGCTCTTAAATTAGAATGGATTATGATTGGCGATTTATAAAACTATATCTTTATCGTTGTCTTTATAGCTATTGTTTTTGGCGTGAACGGGCATTTATTCTTAAAAATACTTCGATAAAAATGCAAAAAAAAATATTATATTAATAAGAAAAAAATTAAAAAGTAACACTTTAATTCTAAAAACAATAGTTTGAACTCAGTTTCAATTACCGTAGACTCGCTGTCTCTGATGAGGAAGTCACCATCCGCACCCCTCTGGTTCAAGACCATCTCAGCCTGGTGCCGTGTCAATTTCCCGTAGTACCATTGTTTTCCTCCAAACTTTCCTTCCATAGAGGGCTTAATGTCATAGTTTAAAGTAGGTGGTCCTGAATTCGCTAATTCTGAATGTGTTTTCTGTACAACTGTAACATAGTTCTTGGGCACTAAACCTACTTGCCCGTTTTGCTTTCTACACTTCCACCATTCAGGGTCGTTCTCAGGTTTCTCCAACACATACATAAGTTCATCCTTGGTGAAACTCAGCTCCTCGACATTGGCGGAGCTGAAATGATAAAGTGCCTGTACAGTCTGCAGGACCTGAGAGCTGTTGTTATTGTGCCCCACTGAAGCCAGTTTATCATTGAGAGAGCTCATAGAATCGCCCCTCATTGTCCTGTCCATATCCTCCGTGACATAATTTGAGGGAAACCACCCAGAAAGGCCATTATAGGTTCCTCGCCACCAACCGTCGCTGCACTTCTCCATGACAATGACCCTTGTGCCCTTCACCAAAGAGAGCTCATCCTCCCGCTCTGCGGTGTAGTTGAACTTTACCAGTGCGGGCAGATTGAGGTCATATAGTCGCTCATCGCTGTCATATTTCTCTGCGCTGGAGGGCAAATCTCGCACACAGCCTTTCTCCCTTCACCTTTCCAATCCCTGCAGTCAGAGAAAGTGTTTTTACTGTTAATATGAGCATATGGATTTTTTTTTTAACAAATGTGCTATAATGAAACTCAACTAATGATACAATTATATTAGCATTTTACCACTGCAAACTGACATTTATCTATAATGTGCCACATCGAAATGGTTACGTACACTGATATTATACATTTAATCCTTGAGCTAGACTTTTTTCTTGCTTTAACCCCTTGAAATGAAATCTGAAGCCCATATTAGTTATAAAAATAATCTACAGCACCATTCAAAAGTTTGCGAGCAGTAAGACATTTTTAAAGTCTCTTAAGCTCCCCAAGGCTGCATTAATTTGATCAGAAAAACTGTAATATTGTGAAATATTTTTACAAGTAAAATTACATTTATTCCTGTGAGTAATTTTCAGCATCATTACTCCATACAGTGTCACATGATCCTTTCATTAAGTAACATTTCTTTTCATTTTCAATGTTGAAAACGGTTGTGCTGCTTAATATTTTTGTAGAATATTTGTAGAATATTCCTTGATCAATAGAAAGTTCAAAAGGACATTTGAAATAGAAAGCTTTTGTAATATTATAAATGTATGTTCATATTTTTTTTAAAAATCTTATTAAGCCCAAAATTTTGAATGGTAGTGTACATGAGAGTGAATATAGGCAAAGTACAGTACATCATATATGATCCGATTACTAATTTTAAAACAATGAAGCATTTGCGTTTCAAGTTGATGATCTCACACCATGGCAAGTAACATTAAATAGAGTAGATCTTGTTTATATGCTAAAAACATAAAACATTTCATTTCTGTCAAACGATTAATCATATCCAAAATAAAAGTCTGTGTTTACATAATGTAATTACAGTGGGTACGGAAAGTATTCAGACCCCTTTAAATTTTTCACTCTTTGTTATATTGCAGTCATTTGCTAAAATTATTTAAGTTCATTTTTTTCCTCATTAATATACACATAGCACCCCATATTGACAGAAGAACACAGAATTCTTGACATTTTTGCAGATTTATTAAAAAAGAAAAACTGAAATATCATATGGTCCTAAGTATTCAGACCCTTTGCTCAGTATTTGGTAGAAGCACCCTTTTGACCCTTTTGAATACAGCCATGAGTCTTTTTGGGAAAGATGCAACAAGTTTTTCACACCTGGATTTGGGGATCCTCTGCCATTCCTCCTTGCAGATCCTCTGCAGTTCTGTCAGGTTGGATGGTAAACATTGGTGGACAGCCATTTTTAGGTCTCTCCAAAGATGCTCAATTGGGTTTAATTCAGGGCTCTGGAAGGTTTTCATCCAGGATATCCCTGTACTTGGCCAAATTCATCTTTCCCTCGATTGCAACCAGTCGTCCTGTCCCTGCAGCTGAAAAAAAAAACCCCACAGCATCATGCTGCCACCACCATGCTTCACTGTTGGGACTGTATTGGACAGGTGATGAGCAGTGTCTGGTTTTCTCCACACATACCGCTTAGAATTAAGGCCAAAAAGTTCTATCTTGGTCTCATCAGACCAGAGAATCTTATTTCTCACCATCTTGGAGTCCTTCAGGTGTTTTTTTTAGCAAACTCCATGCGGGCTTTCATGTGTCTTGCACTGAGGAGAGGCTTCCGTCGGGTCACTCTGCCATAAAGCCCCGACTGGGGCTTTCTCCCACAACTTTCTCCCATCTCCCGACTGCATCTCTGGAGGTCAGCCACAGTGATCTTTGGGTTCTTCTTTACCTCTCTCACCAAAGCTTTTCTCCCCCGCTAACTCGGTTTGGCCGGACGGCCAGCTCTAGGAAGGGTTCTGGTCGTCCCAAACGTCTTCTATTTAAGGATTATGGAGGCCACTGTACTCTTACGAACCTTAAGTGCAGCAGAAATTTTTTTGTAGCCTTGGCCAGATCTGTGCCTTGCCACAATTCTGTCTCTGAGCTCTTCAGGCAGTTCCTTTGACCTCATGATTCTCATTTGCTTTGACATGCACTGTGAGCTGTAAGGTCTTCTATAGACAGGTGTGTGGCTTTCCTAATCACGTCCAATCAGTATAAATCAAACACAGCTGGACTCAAATGAAGGTGTAGAACCATCTCAAGGGTGATCAGAGGAAATGGATAGCACCCAAGTTAAATATATGAGAGTCACAGCAAATACAAGTCTGAATACTTAGGACCATGTGATATTTAAGTTTTTATTTTTTAATAAATCTGCAAAAATGTCAAGAATTCTGTGTTTTATATGGGGTGCTGTGTGTACATTAATGAGGAAAAAAAAACTTAAAACTTAAATGATTTTAGCAAATGGCTGCAATATAACAAAGAGTGAAAAATTTAAGGGGGTCTGAATACTTTCCATACCCACTGTGTGTGTGTATATATATATAGACATGTTAATAGTTTATATTTATCAATTAATAAATATAATCTATTATACTGTATATATATATATATATATATATATATATATATATATATATATATATATATATATAATAAATAAACACAGTATACACACATTACGTAAACACAAACGTTTATTTTGGATGCGATTAATCATTAGACAGCACTAACCATATACAATTTATGATGTGAAATGTATAACAAAATACAAAAATTAATTCAAAATAATTTGTCAAATTTATTTTCAAATAATTTTTTCCCCCCTCTGTCCCACTTTTGGTTCACTGGTACAGTGTTACTGTTGCACAGTCACAGACCAGCTGACAATAATTATTTGAGTGCTACAGACTTAAATCTGCCCCATCATTAGAACTATCATCTTGTTTCATCATGACTTGAGTATGCTAATAATGTAGCCTTAACTTTGACAAACTGACATGTTTGACAGGTTTACCATCTCGCATAAATTGTTTTACATGACTACTAAATCAAGTCAGGAAATTACTCCCTGATCCCAGAAGAGAGAAATTCCAATTTAGTGATTAGGCAATGACACATCAGTTTTGATCAGTTTAACATACTCATTTCTGGGCCTGAATCCACTGAATGAGTCTGTGTGTCTACACAATGCTAAAAAACACACCCAGTGCTGTCAACATCTCCTGTTCCTTTCAGAAAAATGTTGATCATAATATAGATAGAAATGACACAGATCTCTGCATAAAGAGTAAAATACAGAGCAAAAAAAAAAGAAGAAAAAAGTACACTACCGTCCTGAAAGTTTGGAAATGCTACGAAATGTTTATGTTTTTAAAAGAAACTGATTCTTATTCTCCAAGCAGGCATTAAATTAAATTAACATATTCAACTGAAGTTTCATCTCATGCTTTCTGCAGCACTTCCCAGGCTTTTCAGGGCATTTCTCACTGGCCTTGCCATCGAAAATTTCCCACAACAGCGCAACTCCTTTACTTATTTTAGTTTCAGATTAAACTTTATCTGTGAAACTCTGCCTAAAGGCCAGCAGCGTCCCAGAGGCTTCTCTTCTTCACTGTTGCTGATGAAACTGATATTTGACATGTACTTTTCAATGAAGCTGCCAGCTGAGCACCAGTGAGGGGGCTGTTTGATGTACTTCTCATCTTGCTTTTGTGCAGCAGGGCTGTCCACTTCTCTCTCTACTGGTTGGATCCAGTTTGCTCTCTTCTTTCAAGAGAGCAGTTCACAGAAAACTCTTCTGAAGAACAATAGGCAGATGAGTTTCTAGAGAAATGTTTCTTTTTATCCATTGGTGAAACCAAAATTTTACTTAATGTGATTGTACTAAATACTCCAGCAACTAAAGAAATTGAGTTTTACTCACTAATGTTACCAGTTTGATCATTTAAATGGAAATTTGGATAGCGGATATATTTATTTATTTACTTTTTTACATTTAAAATTGTCATAATGATCCCAAAGTGTTGAATAGGCTTTTAGTTGAAACATATCGCTGTAGTATGTAAGTGGCATTAATGTAAACAACACTAATTCTCTTCAGAGACAATCCTTTATTAAATACCACAAATCAACTTTTAATAAAAGATCTATTATAAGAAGAACCAAGGAAGTTAACTTGTGTCCAAGAAATGGCTTAAAAAAAGAAACACCCTTTCCAAATGAAAGGGAAATTCTATTTTTGCCCATTCAAGAACATTAACAGGAAGAAAAAGCAGAAGAATGATAGAAGAGCTTCCTGTAAAATAAACACCAGTATAAAAAAATGGGGTAGAGCGTAGAAATGTAATACAGTCTCATGATCCAGTTAACTCATTCATGTGTGTGGAATTACAGAGCTCATTTGCTCCATCAAAATCAAACTTTCCAAACTCATCCATAACAGCCGCTATATTCCAAGAGACCATGGAAACATAAAAGTCACAGGCATAAAATTGGAGGGAAAACAAGTTGTCAGTGATAAATCACTATCATGGTCAATGCAAGAGGTAAAACCATGTGGACGTGTGGAAAAGCCAATGAAGTCAAAATTTTATTTCAATGGAAATTCCAGGCAACGGTAATGAAAGCAGGATCCATACAGATCTTAACTGTCTTTATGACGTGACTCAAGGACAGAGCTTGAGGTACCGTGTCCTGTCTGCTTTTGTTTCATTTCCTCTGACAGCCAGAATAACGGCAGCTCAGCTTTCCAGTCAATTCTCCAGCTTTCCACATGCGGAAAAACATTTTGAGAAGCAGAGATAAGGTAGAATTCTTCCTAAAGAAAAAAACCTTGGCATCACAGGTATATATTAAAACAGCACAGAGACTGTCATAAAGTCTTAAGAGTTCAACCCAAAAACTGAACAGAGATTCAATGAAAATAGGGTATAGAACGGGTTTGAAAGGAGTTTGCATATATCTGACAAAGTTTGCATGTGGCTTTTTTCCAATTTCACCATTTTTCCCATGAAACACAACAGAACATTTTGAATTGAGCTAATTTTGTTGTCATCTACCCTCAATATTGAATGAGACATCTCGCTCAGCCCAGGTTTTGAAAAAGCTGAGCGTGATTATCAATGTAACGTGACCCGTGGCAATCTGCTTTCTCGAATCCACGACAGGAACCGAGCGAACGCAGCCAAATCACCCTGCCTTTGTTTCTGTTCGGGCTGAGCTCACTCCACCAATGACATCATAAGACAAATAGCCTCTTCACAAACAGATGTAGCGTCTAAGGACTGTCAGCAAAGTTAGCGCCGTTAATTCTCAGAGCGACGAAACACTCGCATCCGCACGAACATAAACCCGTGATGAACTTCAGCATGTGTTTCTGTTCACTTTTGACCTCACGGCTGCTCTGTCCTTTTCTTTCTCATTTCAACCGACAATATATGTTTGTTTTGTGGCTAATTTTCCACAACAGAATTCAGAGTGCAAAATTACACAAATAACACTTGAGATATTTTCCCTTTGTGCAGGAATCGGTTACGCCTCCGTTTGGTATACAATAGCCTCTCTGAACTTCCACGGCATACTAATGCACAGAGAGAGAAAGAAAGGCAGACACAGAGAGCAAGAAAGAGAGCTGGCAGGAGGCCATCAGAGCAGCCTGCAATTTTTTCCTCTCTTCTCCTGAATTTTCAAGCCAAGCAAACAAAACAAGAGTGAAAAAAAGGCGAATACCAATAAAGAGTCTCATTTGTTGAAGTGTTCTCTCGCATTGCTACTGTTTTTTGGGGTTTTTTGTCCTGCAAGATCCGCTGCTTCACTGAGTCTGCCAAGTCACAACACCCCACTGTCTTGTCCACTGTAATACAGGGAATAAAACACTCTGAAATGCTGAATGCGTTAAAGGGGAAGAAGAACGTAATGAGAGAGAAAGAAACCCAGAGTCAAAGGCCTCAATTATTCATTGCCTCACATCCTTCTGTTTTCCTGCACTAGAAATCTGCGTTGAATTAGACAGCTTCCGGCCGCCTTCACAGAGCAGCTCAAGTTGACAGTAGAGGAGGTTTAGGGGGCCTTCATGGGTTTTTGCTTTGATTTTCGTTTTTAAAGACTGTCCAAGGTACCCTGAAGGGCTTGGTGCTATTTCCTCCCTCTCTTATGGTCAATTTTATAGAAAAAAGAAAGTATTTGAAGTACCCGAGTGTACCCTAAATGCCCTGTAAAATCAATGTCAATGAGCTTGCGGTTGTCAGTATGACATTATATGAGTGACTCATATAGGTTTACAATCGAGAATCGCACAGGAAACCAAAACGGTGTCATTAGGCACTAAACTCATTCTAACTTTTTTTCATTTTTAATAAAATGGAAGAGAAACACATTCTGAATGATCACAAACTGAACAATATTTCTGAAGACTGTGAGGACAGGAATTTTTGCACATACAGTCTTTGAAACTCTTATCCGCCCACTTTAAGTTGATCATATTGGGGCAAAGAGGGTAAGATAAACACAAGGACAGTTACAAAGGCCTGATAACATAATCACATCAAGTATGAAGAAATTCACAGAAATGTCTCTTTCTTCAGAGAGTAAGTAAATATGCCAACAGTACATGCAGAGCAATGGCAAGAAATTTGTTAAACAAAAGTGATGTATTTGTACTTAGTAAAATATGTACTCACGAAAGAAGTGTTTAAAAAGGTTGGCCATATCCATTCCCAGCTCTGCGAGCAGCCCCCCACTCTCACACACTGTCGCTCTCTCTTTCTCTCTCGGTAACAGAGCAGCAGCTATTCCATGAGAACTTCCTGAAAGTCCAGAGTTATTGACAGAGTGACTCTCCACCCCACACACATGACTGTCCTTAACCAATAGCTGTCAAGGATCCCTTTAAGTAGACTCTGGCTGGCTGGGCTTCAAACACTTACAGGGTCTTCTGTGGAAACTCAAGGCAACTATGTAACATCACAACACTATAAATCATTTCCACCTATTTCAACTCATTACCTTAATTTCAGTTGCTGCATTAAATTAAGTATAATCAAATTGTACGGTCATTTCAACTTAAGCTGATTAAATTGAGTTGAATCTTGTATAACATATAAAAAAGTTGCAATTGCTTAAATTATTTTAATGAGTTAAAGTAATGTAAAAACAGATGTTGGCATGACTTGATCATATCACATCACCTTTTTTCACATCACCAGTTTGCAATATCAAGCAGCATATTGAGGTGTTTTGTAAAGCTAAAAATAACTGGAAGCCAATGACACCAGAAGCCAGACATTAAATTTACAAATGGCCACTCCTGCTCTTACCTGAAAAGTAAGGTGGATAAAATAACCCACAGTTATGCCTCATCTGATGCTACAGAATACACCTTGCTGCTTGCCTGCTTTATGTTCCTGACTACAGTTACCTCATCCAAGTCAATTTCCTGTCATCATGTCATAGAAGTTGTATTCCAGTCATCCAGTTGTATTCCTGTCATCCAAGTTGTAAGTTGTATTCCAGTCATCCCTTGTCCCAGTGCTGTTCCCTTGTGTTTGTGTGCTTAAGAGATTGACAAAGACTCAAAGTCAACAATACTTGTCTATTTACTTTATATACAAGTCTACTGCTAACAATCTCAAGTATCATCTCTTGTTTATGCATTGTGTTACTGCCATATCTGCAAACAAACCTACCGGTTTGAGTTTTACCTCAATTTTGGTCATTGCGTCCAAGCCTGAGCATGACAAATGTAGCTGAAATAAAATATAAATATTAGATAAAAAACTGTCCAAATGAAATTTAGAAATGCTGCCTTGGCAACTAACTGAAATAGGTTCAAGTTGAAGCACTAAAAATACTAAGTGGAAGCAAGAGAAAACTAATACACACACACACACATATATATATATATGCATTGTTTTTGGACCCAGTGGTCCAATAATGTGTGTAATGTGAGTAAACTACACTGAACATGAACAAGTTCTCACAGCTATCTCTTCAGCTGTATGAGTTCTGTCATCTGTTTACAAACCTGCAGAGGTATTGTGAAAGAAGCTGTCAAAAGCTCCTCTGGAGCACCTGGTCCATTGGACAGAGCTATAATTTAAGGGAATGAGGTCACAGCCGAATTGCTTCCTGAAGGGTGTGAGAAGGTTCAAGTGAGAAAAGGCACAGACACAGCATACTATAAGCAGCGTCCACACTATACATGAAAAAAAGACATAAAGAGAAAAAGAGGCAGAAAATAATAAAGATTCAATGAGATAACTCTTATGACATATTGAAGCTCATGTCTAACACTTACCATGCTTTGGTAAATTGGTAAATGATTATGACATAAAAAGTTAATGCTGTGTGCTGGGCCAAATGCGCTCTTTTTAAGGGCGTACATGTGAAGGCATTTTGACCAGATGAGAAATCGTGAAGAGTTTGTAAAATGCGTAAAAGAGTCAAAACAACAGCAGGAAATACTCCGTTGCGCACAAAATGAGATCTGCTGCTAGGAGACGTGGTTCTGATACCTGTACAGAGCTGTAATATGATGAGAAAAAACAGGTGCTTCAGGATTCTGTCCTTTTATAGGGTGACATCAGATCCTGTTTGTGGTTCGTTTAGATGTCTTTGGTCCATGTTATGTTCATATTTCTGTCGAACTGCACCAGAGTTCGTTTGGACCCACATTTTCTGGGGTCTCAGCCTTCTTGTTTGGTGTACACCCAGGGTTCGGATTGGCATCGTTCACATGAAACAGAGCAATCGCACCAGAGTTCGTTTTAATCAAACTAGACCTGTCAAGTGTCCAATTGTTCACTTTCTTTGGTCAGGACTAAATACAATGTTGATTTTTTTTTGTTGTTGTTTGTTTGGTGTCGTTCGCTTTCACACTGCTCTTTTTGCAAGTGAACCAGAATTTGTAAACATAACCACATGTGTGCACCTGTGTGCCATTGCTATATTCACACTGACCCAAAAGATACACACCAAGCTTGAGTTTGATTCAATCAAACCAAACAAGACAGGTGTGAATACACCCTTAAGTATACTTATACTCACTAGTACTTGTGTGATGTAAAGCTCACAATCATTCAACCTCTTATGTAATAAATTATGGAGAGAAAAAGCGCTAACAAAGGACAAAGATGAAACTTTCCAGAGTACATGTGTTGACCGGCAGTGTTCTATCAGAAGAGTTCTATCAAATGGTTTCTTTCAAATGGAGTAGCCTATACTTTAAAAGGTCACACATCTTCAAAGGCTGAGTATGCTTTAAACAATGACATAAAAAGTTGAAATTATGAAATAAAACAATCTCACTTTCAACTTTTTGTCATAATTCCATCTTTGTGTCTGTCATGATTTCGACTTAAATTCTAATTATGACTTTTATGTCATAATTATGACTTTTTATCTCAAATTTGACATAATTGTTACTTTTTATCTCATGATTATCCCTTATTATATTAAAAAGAATAAATGTTTATCATAATTTTGTCTTTTTATGTCATTTTGACTTTTTTATCACATATTTATGACTTTCTATGTCATAAATTTACCAAAGCATTATTTTTTCTTATGTGGTGGGAATGGGCCTTCATATCCACCAGCATTCACTCTGTCATGATTAGACAACGATGAGATATGTTGAAAACCACAGCACCTGAAAATAAACCTCACGTTCAATTTATTTTTCATGGCAGCTTGAAAGGAAGAATAACAGAGCCCACATAAAAGCACAAACACTTCAGTGCTTGTGACCCATCCAAAACCTACAAATGCATGACAGCTGTTTACTACAGGATTCGCCTGCAGCTGCCCTGCACTGGAAACGAGAGCCAACATGCTGGGCTTTTATGGACTCCATTAAACAGACAAATAAATAAAAGAATCACAAATAAACAGCCAAGCATTCCAAGACATTTCTTACAATATATATCCCTTATTTAGAAATCACTATTTATGTTTTTAGACATTTGCTATTTGCATTTCCAAAAACACAGGCTAAGTGACAAAATACAATACCTTTTTGAAGTTCTCTTGGCACCAGTATCATGGCAAAAGTAAAAATCTCTTGTCCTATGTTAATCAGACACTTAAAGGGTTAGTTCACTCAAAAACTAAAATTCTGTCATATATTACTCACCCCCATGTCGTTCCAAACCCCTAAGATCTTTGTACATCTTCGGAACACAAATTATTTTTGATGAAATCCGAGAGACATCAGAACGCAGACTCCGTATTGGCCGACATATAACTCGGAAGCCCTGCACTGTGTTTACTACGTCAAAAGCATCGGAGAATGACAGGGAAGAGAAGAAATTGTTAAATAAATTCATTATTTTTGTTTTGTTTTTGCACACAAAAAGTATTCTTGTCACTTCATAAAATTAAGATTGAACCATTGTAGTCACATGGACTATTTTAACGATGTCTTTACTACCTTTGAGCCATGAAAGTGGTAATTAAATTGCTGTCTGTAGGGCGGTCAAAGAGCTCTCGGATTTCATTAAAAATATCTTAATTTGTGTTCTGAAGATGAATGTAGGTCTTATGGGTTTGGAACGATATGAAGGTGAGTAATTAATGACAGAATTTTAATTTTGGGCTGAACAAACCTTTAACCTTTTATCTAGCCCTAATTGCCACCAAGTCTCACACAGCCAGACATTTGGTGATCAGCATAAAGCCTGGTCCAGTCTGCAGCTTATTCTATCAGATATCATTCTATCGAATATGAAGAGCAACCAATGCCAGTTTTTTTTGTTTGTTTGTATCAGTTTAGCAGGTTCTTCTAATAATGCTGATATAGCAATAAATAATAGACCAAGGCAGAAAAATCACGTTGAATTGTCAGCCCGTGATCAGAAAACATTGGTGAAATTGTGTACAAATGATAAATGAACATAATTTATGAATTGTGCGAATGAAGTCAGGTCTGCTGCAATATATGTCTCAGGCTCCTCCTCAATAACAACAAATGTTGTAATTTAACTGCTGAGCCATTACATCACACCGGTGAGAGAGAGCAATCTTAAGAGTGTAAAGTTTCTAAATGACCAAACACAGGAATATCCAATTGATGTGGTAAGTCTAAACCAAACCATGTGTGCTCTGACTCAAGCACTGAGGCCTCCTTTCTCACAACACTGAACTTCTGCTTTCTGAAGCAGGGTTAGGCATGTCTCACAGAGTTGGTGACATACATGGAGACATGGGTTTGTGGGACAAAACAGAGCGAAATGAGTTCAGGAACGTGAGAGCTTGTGGATATCCAAAGCTATAAAGTCAAAACCGCCCGTATGAGATATATAACATGTGAGATTTCGCAGCAAAACCCTCTCACTTCAGGCTTACACATCCTGTTTCAGTTCTCCCTTCCTCTGCGGACCATAAAGTTGCACATTCAGGTTCTTTTCAGAAGAACCACAAATCATCTGGTATGTCTGGAGTCTGGATAATGAAAAATGAAATAAAATAAAATAAATTAAAATGATAGCATTTCTAGCAAAGCTAATATTTTATTTTATTTTATTTGAATGAGATAATACAGGCAGTGCTAATGATTATTCCCTTACTAAATTCAAACACATTATAGGCTCTTTTAGAGATGTAGCTGTGTTCTGTTGAACATATGTTTTCAAATGTGTTTTTTTTCCAATCAGGCAACTCTTAAGAATTAAAGTCCATCTGTAAATGATATTGTGAGAAGAAGTCCCCCGAGCAAGAGACCACATCTGCATCTTATGAGGCCTCTGTGCAATCACTTTCAACAGTCAGAGATCTAAACTCAAGCACACGCTCAGGTTTCAGTGAGCCTGCAGATTGCCATTCTTTAAAGCAGCAGTAACAGCACTGATTGTTATAGGTCCTGATCCAGACTTGTTTATTTCTCAAGGGAGGCAATAAATGCTTGCACATGATGTTATGGGATGAAATTCAGGTCTGTCTTGATGATAACAGAAAAGCTACAAATCTAAGCCTTCAAATTTCAATGTGCTGATATTATTTAAATGTGTTTGCTATGACAATATGGGGCCACACTGAGAGAGATGTCATACGGTCCTCAAACTGTAAAATTACATGTATATATGTGTATGACACTAGATTTTTTTTCTCTAAATTTGTACTGCCATTGGCTTCATTAATTTATTTTTTTTAATTGAAACTAAATGTAACTAAATCAAATATCATATATATATGCATTTTATCATTTTTAAATCTATTAAAATATAAATTCACCACTTTCATCCGGTTTTTAATGTAATTATTCGGTCCATTCCTCCCACATTCCTATAAAACATTCAAAAAAAGTTCAAATAGTTGTGCTTAAAACTTTTGTTTTCTTTTTACAGTTTAACAAAAGTGGTAGATTCTCATAAAATGCACAGTGAAATCAATACATGCTTTTATTAAAGAGAAAACAAATTGTTGAAAATATTTCAGTTTGAAACCATACACTGTCTGCACTTATTTTTAAAGACATTCTCAGATTTGAGTAACATTACTTAATTCCTGTTTCTGGGAAAAAAAAAAAAAATGTTGTAAAAGACATGATTATTATATGAACAATGTTTGCACGGATCATGCATTGGCTTTTTCATCCCTATACATTCTGCCTTTGTGGTGTTACATACATAATTTGGATCTGCTACACAGTCTATGCAACCTTTTGGCTTCAAATATGAGAACGCTAACTCCTTTCCAAAACATATAACAGTTTTTACCAATTGTTTACACACCAAAACCTGAGACTCACCAAATCCCTAATGTAGGCTCACCAAGTCTGCAAAAATTGCAGGCAAACTCCTTGCTTTACCTTCGGTTTTCAATTCTTTATAACAGCGTTTGCAAAACACCATGCACAGTTCTCTATATTTGGGACAACATTCAAAATCTCTTTAGTTCCTTTGGAAAGCAACACCAGTCACAATGCTAAGCTCTTTACACCAATTGGTCACACCCATTCCTCACTGATGTAACAGCAGTTGTTGAATTATTCACCTTAGAAATCAGAACTTTGGCATAAGACACAGATGATCTTTCCTGCTTTGGAGGAAATTAGAAGTCAGTGGTGAAGGAAGAGATAGAGGTGAAGGAGTGAGAGTAGAGGAGAACGAGGAAAGACAGATAAGTTCAGAGGGGGGTTCATTTCAGCCGAGCAGTTGGGTGGACCAGAGCAGGGTCCAACGTGATCTGGGACAGCATGAATTTCCACCAGACTGCTCTGGTCTACAGCTTGCTTTTTGACCACCCACAGTTCTCTTTGCTGGCTGTTTCTATTCCTCCTAACATATTCCTCATTCCTAAACCTAGAGGGTTATTTCTGGCATGATGATCAAAAAATGACTGCCATCCCCTATGACTGCACATACACCTCTTCTCAAGACACTGGAGAATACATTTGGTGAGGTTGTTGTGCAGGTTTTGGCGGATAGATCTGTCACTCCAGAACTTTCTTCCCCTACTGTTTAGCCAGGGAGAACATTGCTTGAAGATGAGGTGATTTGACTTGACCAAAATGGGAGGCAGGATGCAGCCTTATTTTTTCTTTTTCTTTTTTCTTTTTGGTGCATGTGTGTTTAGACTTTTGAAAAAAATGAGCCACTTTCATTACTTTATTTGTTTTGTTTTGTTTTGTTTTGTTTGTACAGAAAACCCTTTATCTTACTCAATGTTTTACTTGGGTTTCTGCTGGGCATGAAAAGTGTTCAAAATACTTTGGATTTTGGTTTTGTTACTGTATTGCATTTGTGTGTTTTTACATATTTGAGTACGTACATGACTATAACAATCTTTTACAACCAGCTACAGGGAAACAGTGACAATGCAAACTGATGGGATTTCATAGTAGTGTTTTAATTTTGAGCACATCAGTGTGTTGTTGATAGATCACTTTATATGAAATGTGCGTGTTTTTGTATATATGGTTTATGAGGACATAAATGTGTATAATGACATATCATATGTCATACACATTTGTGTCCTCATAAACCGTACACCATTGGGTATTACTTCCTGTGTCCTCGTAAAACAAATGGCTTAAAATCATACAATTTTTTTTTTTTGAAAGTTTTCTGTGATAGGTTTAGTGTAAGGGGATTGAATAAACAGTTTGTAAAAAAACAAAAAACATTACGCCTATGGAGAGTCCTTGTAAACCCCACATAGACGTAAAACCCGAAATTACCAGATTGTAGGGACCACCCAGCGGTCCCCATGAGAGAAATGGATCAATAAGCATACTAAATGATATGTAAAAATGTTTTCTGTGTTGGGTAGGTTTAGGGGTATCGGATTAGGGTGAAGAATATACAGTTAGTACAGTATAAAAACCATCACGCCTATGGAGAGTCCCCACAAAGATAGCGAGACTGAGTGTGTGTGGGCCATTTTGGTGTAAAAACATTTACAGTGTCGAATCCAACATTTACTTTTGCTAGAGATTTGTAGAGTTTTGCATTTTGTGTTTGTGGTTTTGTCTTTAGAGTTTTGGGAAAATGGGCCAAAGACTCAGTAAATGTGTGTAAACAATTGGGAAAAACTGTATTACAGTACATTGGTTAAAACTTTTCAGTTGACACCAACAGTCTTTCAGTATTCCTCATTATAATGGAAATGGTGACATCATATGCCAACAGAAAAGCCCTGGCAGACACAAGTCTGAATCACTGTTGCCAAACTTAAATTTAGGCTGTGCCAAAAAAGTGTTGCTCCATATCTCAGGGTCATATAACCACTGAATACCAACAGGGGGCACTCTTGACCAAGTCAATATGGAAAATATTGCATATTAATGAAAGTATCCCACGTTCTCTTTGCAGCTCCTCTGCACAGACATTTATTTGGATGCACATAACCAAACATTTTTGATATGATAATTACTTTATAATGGGCAATAAAAAGCAGGAACCTCTTTGAGCTTCACATAATACAGCAGTCAAAGACAACTTCACAATGGCACTTCATCAATAGACAAAAACTTCACAAAGATTCACAATAACCTCAATCACAGGTGGTATTAATTCAAGGCCTGAAAAATAAAAACTCCACAAAAATATTTATAAAACAATCAGTTTGTAATTGGTTCACTTTATCGGAGAATCGAGGATCTCTTCATACTCCTGTCTTTTGCTTTTGCCCACCCAGTAAAGCTTTACGGCCGTCAGAATGACAACACTGATGATGATGATGACGCCGCCAATGATGTCATACACTGAAGGAACCATGTGGAGCACAATCAGCTGCAGAAGCATTGCCACAACAATTTCCATATGCTGCACGGTGCTAACCAGTGCTGGATGGAACTTGTTGAGGGCATAATATACCCCCAGGAACGCCACGGTGGAGCAGACGCAGATGCCGATTAGATACCCCCACGTCTCTCCATCCAGTGGAATGATGGGCTCCTGCAGGATGAACATGGTTGACACTCCCCACACCGTTCCGGTCCAACCGAAGGTGAAAAGTGCTGTCCACATGCTCACCTTCTCTTTGATGGCACGGTATATGATCATGGACAAGGCCGCCATTAAGCCCGCCATCACCGTCATGGTGTAGCCGAAAGCCTCCTTCCAGAAACCCAGAGATCTGTGCTCACCTACGATGTTGGGGATCATGACCAAGCAGAGGCCGAAGACGCTGGTAACAACCGTCACCACGTCTGTCGTGCCCAGTCGCTCATCGATGAGTAAAAATGCCAGTATGGCACTGAAGACCGTCGTGGTGGCCCTCCACATGATGGTGCCATTGCTGGGCGGCACGATGGCAAAGGAGGTATACGCACACGTGATGGAGATGACATTGCACACGCCATAGAAGAAAAGACGCAGTCTGTAGCCTGGGGGCCCGAAGGGAGGCTCCTGGTAATAAAACACCACTGCAATGGACAACACCTGGATGACAGAGCGGATGAAGAGAAGCTCCAGCGAAGGCACCTTGGAGCGGTCGGCAGCCAGGCGTGTGATGAGAGCCACACAGCCGTGGGCCAGAGCCGCCCCGAACAGAGCGGCCCAAGTCATACGTGAGGCGAACACGGAGGCCTCCCCGAAGCTCTGCAGCTGACCTCCGACCCCTTTGTCTTTTTGGTCGCCCGGTGGTTTGGACCGACTGTCAAGCGCACCAAAAAAAGTCCTGCCCGATTTGCTGTCGGTAAGGTTCTTTCTGTCTGAGGTCTCTTCGACAAATGAGCCGAAGTCTTCAAAAGATGGAGCGTCATCATAGCCCTCGTCTCCAGGCTGGGGGAAATGAGTGGCGTATTTGACTGTCACTGTGTTCGGGTGGATTTTGACTCGCTTCTTTGAGCCAAGCAGATGCTTTGTTGGTGAATCCTCCATTTTCTTACAATACCAGCTGTCGTGTAACTCCTGAATGTGATGAGAAATAATTGTATGCAAATTAAGTACTTCATAATTAAAACTTAAGTTGTACAGCTCAGTAGCAAAACTGACAGAAATTTCACAAAGACTCCTCAAGCAAAGCAACGGCATACAGAATGTGTCCTGATGAAGTATTTTTGGATCTGGATCGATGACCATTATCACACTGACTTTGGCACAGCATGAAACCTAAGGCAAACTTTTTCTTCACATAAACTGACATCAGTTCATATTATATGCTTTTTAATTTTACATTCAGGTAAAATATTGTGAGATATCATTACAATTTAAAATTTCCTATTTGAAAACATTTTAAAATGTAATTTATTCCAGTAATAGCAAAGCTGAATGATTTGTCGCTCAAGAAACATTTATTATTATTGTTATAATTATTTTCATTATCAAAGTTGAAAACAGCTGTGCTTATTAACAATTTTTGAGGATTCTGTGATGACTAGAAAGTTCAAAATATTTTGTAACATTGTAAATGTCTTTGCTGTCCCTTTCATGTTTCTTTTCTAAATAAAAGTATTTAGAAAAAAATTAACCGTCGTGATTATATCAATATATGTGCAACCTATATGTGTTTTTCTCCAGCAGTGATTTTTGCAAATGGTGTCAAATAGTTCATAACCACCTTAAATTATAATATTTTATGCTGTAAATGGTATACAGTTTATGAGCCTAACAACAATATGGTTACTTGTTTGCTTTATTTCTGCTGGTTCATGTTTAATAACAATGGAAATGACATTTTTGTTGTCAATTCTTTAAGGTATGCATCCAGACCAAAATTGACTTTCAGAAATAAACCTACCCCGAGAAATATTCTCTGGAGTAAAAAGTGTGACAACTAGCCCCGTTATCCCTACAAGCTATTTTGAGGACACTGTCAATAATGACGCCTGCTTCGATGATGTCACATGACGCAGAAAGCAGCGGATGAAGCTGTCGTACGTGAGTGACATTTAGCAGAGGAACCGACTGCACTCCTGATATGGATTTTATGAATGGAACAGAAGGGACGCTGTGTCTAGTACTACGCATCAGTGACCGTATTCGCGCTCCTCCATGTAACATTCAAGATCTTCAAGACTTAATATAGCCTACATTTCAGATGAATCAATGTGCCCTTTTATAAGCATGTGAGTTTTTATTATGTTCTCCATTTAAACCCCCCTGCGCAGTGACAAAGAAAAACGGCGAAATCTCACCTGTCCTCTCAGATACCTCTGGCAATTGAAGATCCTCGAATGAACGTGTTAAATCCAGCGATCATTGTGGTGTTTTTTAGGCAATATGGTTATTTCCCCCCATGTCTTTTGTATGGAAATGTTTATAGATATGTCTAAAATGAATAACAGCAGGGCACCTCGCCTCCAGTCAGCTCGCAGTAGGTCTCACAGGGGCTTTTCTCGCAAGGATGCTCGGTAGGCTGCTGGATTCTGAGAGCTCGGTCGAGCTGCATGCGAGGAATATGATGAGGAGCATTTGCTCTAAGCGTGCGTCATCATTCAGGAGGAGCATGTCATTGGCGCAGTACAACTTGACCTAACAGCATTTGAGTCACTCTTTTACTCTTGATTGTGGTGTGATTATCATTTATGCATTTATAGAAATGAATGAATGCAGATATTTTATTAAAGTAATTTCAGAGCAATATAAAAGTGTGACTGGTCAAAATGTAAAAAAGTCCATATCGAGTCGATATCGGTCGTATCAAAGCTGCATATGGCTTTATACATTTTTTCAAGGTTTTACCTCACATATAAGACTATACTTAAATCAGTTAAAGCAAATAAAATTAGTGGATTTGTTAAAAAAAAACCTCATCAATAATATTTATTTAAGAGATATTGTGTGAATTAATTAAATTTAGAGGTTTGCAAAGATCACAAAACCATGATTGACCAGTTAACTGTAGACATCAGCTGGCAAATAGAATCATATCAACCTAAATTATCCACTATAACAAACTATAATAGTACATACTCAAATACAGTGGGAAGAAGTATTTGATACACTGTCGATTTCGCAGGTTTGTCCACTTACAAAGCATGTAGAAGAATTTTTTTATCATAGGTGCTCTTCAACTGCGAGTGATGTTTTTCACCAGAAAATCACATTGTATGATTTTTAAATAATTAATTTACATTTTATTGCATGACATAAGTATTTGATCACCTACCAACCAGTAAGAATTCTGGCTCTCACAGACCTGTTAGTTTTTCTTTAAGAAGCCCTCCTGTTCTGCACTTATTACCTGTATTAACTGCACCTGTTTGAACTCGTTACCTGTATAAACGACACCTGTCCACACACTCAATCAAACAGACTCCAACCTCTCCACAATGGCCAAGACCAGAGAGCTGATCAGGGACATCAGGGATAAAACTGTAGACCTGCGCAAAGCTGGGATGGACTACAGGACAATAGGCAAGCAGCTTGGAGGAGGGCAACAACTGTTGGCACAATTATTAGAAAATGGAAGAAGTTCAAGATGACGGTCAGTCTCCCTCGGTCTGGGGCACCATGCAAGATCTCACCTCGTGGGACATCAATGATCATGAGGAAGGTGAGGGATCAGTCCAGAACTACACGGCCGGACCTGGTCAATGACCTGAAGAGAGCTGGGACCACAGTCTCAAAGAAAACCATTAGTAACACTACGCCGTCATGGATTGAAATCCTACAGCGCACACAAGGTCCCCCTGCTCGAGCCAATGCATTTCCAGGCCCGTCTGAAGTTTGCCAATGACCATCTGGATGATCCAGAGGAGAAATGGGAGAAGGTCATGTGGTCTGATGAGAAACACTAAACTCCACTTGCCGTGTTTGGAGGAAGAAGAAGGATGAGTACAACTCCAAGAACACCATCCCAACCGTGAAGCATGGAGGTAGAAACATCATTCTTTGGGGATGCTTTTCTGCAAAGGGGACAGGACGACTGCACCGTATTGAAGGGAGGATGGATGGGGCGATGTATCGTGAGATCTTGGCCAACAACCTCCTTCCCTCAGTAAGAGCATTGACCCATTGGCTGGGTCTTCCAGCATGACAACGACCCGAAACACACAGCCAGGACAACTAAGGAGTGTCTCCGTAAGAAGCATCTCAAGGTCCAGGAGTGGCCTAGCCAGTCTCCAGACCTGAACCCAATAGAAAATCTTTGGAGGGAGCTGAAAGTCTGTATTGCCCAGCAACAGCCCCGAAACCTGAAGGATCTGGAGAAGGTCTGTATGGAGGAGTGGGCCAAAATCCCTGCTGCAGTGTGTGCAAACCTGGTCAAGAACTACAGGAAACGTATGATCTCTGTAATTGCAAACAATGGTTTCTGTACCAAATATTAAGTTCTGCTTTTCTGATCTATCAAATACTTATGTCATGCAATAAAATGCAAATTAATTACTTAAAAATCATACAATGTGATTTTCTGGATTTTTGTTTTAGATTCTGTCACTCACAGTTGAAGAGTACCTATGATAAAAATTACAGACACGCTTTCTTAGTGGGCAAACCTGCAAAATCGGCAGTGTATCAAATACTTGTTCTCCACACTGTATACAGTATAGATTTGCAAAGCAGAGAATTCTTTAATATGCATTGCTGGGATATAGTCAGAATGACTGCCTCGGTCACCATTTGCGTTCTTCATATGGAAAAAAGACGCAGTGAACGGTGATTATGTCTGCCATCATTTTTGCCTAACTTCTTTTTTGTTCCATTGAAGAAAGAAAGGCAGAGGTTTGAGACAACATTAAGATGATGTAGTATGTAGTATAGAAAATGAAAACCGTATAACTGCCCTTTTCATCCATTTAAAATTTGCTATCCAAATGAGATCAGCAACCAAGAACTGCTTCATTCATATTTCATATGATATGACCCCAGTGATACTATAATGAGGGGAGATCTCAGCATGTTTTGACCTCCCATCAGCTGGCTTATTATCTGACACAGCTATGCAATCTTATTTTAAAATAAAAGGTTATAACCACAGCCATTCATAACCAGGTTTTTAACCAGGCTATCACGACTTACTAGTGGATGCTTTTGTTTTATGATTTAGGCAGCTTTTAATATTTATAATATAACAAGGGTGTGTGAAAATAGCAAGGCCTTGTTTCCATAGTAACTACACAAGAGAGTTCACCAGAACATGCAGAGGACCAACCATTTATCTTAAAGTGTTTATTTTTCATGTTTTAAAAAGGCTGACTGTGAAACTCCCTGAATAAACAACAATTTTCTACATGCTATCAACACTATAGTCATCTAGACACTAATTCCAACCCTCCTTCTGTGTTCATGCCCGCTAGGTTAATGAGGCTTTCTTGAGTCAGACAGGAAGCTACATCACATCAGCATTTCACAGATTTTTGGAGTGGATCAGGAAAGTACTGCTTTAGTTTCTTGCAATGAATTATAAGTGCATGAAGAACACAGATTTTATGTGAGCTGTCTGAAGAGGCTTGTCTGTTAGCGACCATTTTACTGTCATTGTGACAGATCAGTGAGCGTATCATCCTCAGACACCTCTAAACTCTTTTCCTCTCTGTGCAGGAGTGGCGAATGATTGATGAAACTCATCCCACAGAACAACGCCAAGGCATCACGGCCATTTTCCCTGCAGCACGGTGAAAGTGCTTTGGTGCCCTTTGAAGACGCATTATGAGGTTAGTAATAACTTACAAAACCTATGCATATAGTTTACATTTTTCTTCCTTTGAACTAAATGCCTTACTCTTAATTAAAACACAGTATTTTAATTTTTGAAAGCCCTGATATTTATAGATTTAACAGGTTTTTCTAGGTCTTGAAGTTTCGAAGCACCCCTGGAACATGCTTTAATTCATCCCCACAAAAAAAAATTCTGTCATCATTTACTCAAGTTGAACCCTCGACCTGTATGAATTTCTTTCTCCTGCTGAACACAGAAGAAGATATTTTGAAGAATGTCAGTAACCAAACAGTTGGTGGGCTCCATTGATTTCCATTCCATGAAAGTCAATAGGGCCAACCAACTGATTGGTTATCCATATTCTTCAAAATATCTTCTTCTGTGTTTAGTAGAGGAAAGAAATTCATGCAGATTTGAATAAACTTTGGGGGTGAATAAACGACAAAATAAAACATTTTGGGTGAAATATCCCTTTAAGTGCCAACTGAGGTATTTGAATCCTTGGAGGGGAATTACTGTAGATAATGAATTTAGTTTTAGTCAAAATAAATAGGAATTATTTTGTACCTATAGGGGAAGAAAGGTGGTGACAATTTCAAGCGAGGGGTCAAAATTGGGCTTTATATGAGCTGCTCATAATACAAAGACAGCATCTTATTTTAAAGGCATTAAATACATCAACTCACTCTGCTCAAGCATGCACAGGAAAATCCCAATAGACTAAAACAGGAGAGTGAAGCAGCAGAATCAATATAAACTACAATTGGACTAAAGAGAGAATATAGCAATTTCTTCTTTTATCCATGTTATTCAGTCCTTTAAACATTCATAAACACTAAGCAAAATTCATTCTCTGTTTCATGTTTAATATCATAAACTAAATTGAACATCAAGCTAATGTCAAGTAACATCAATCGATATAAAATCAACAAAAAACTGAAAACAAATTGCATGTATAAAAGACTTACAAGAAGAAAAAAGAAAGAAATACAAGTAGATCCTTGTTATTCCCCACTTATATTCAGACAATATTTTGTGACATACAGACTGGCATGCTAACAAAGAGGATGAAGGTCCATTCATCATGCACAAAAGGAACAGGTGTTATTATAATTCTAGAAGCTGCAGGCAGATGTCAGGAGTAGTGGCTGTAGTACTGTACCTTCACGACTTCAAACAAACACTTTTATTAATCCAAAGGAACATGCAGGATCAAACTAACACATAACCATAAAAGATACCAGACAACAAAACAAAGCAAACTGAATAATGAAAACTAAACGCACAGGTAAAACAGTACAGGTGCAGGGAGTAATTAACTAAGGCTACAATCAGACCAAGTCCAAATCCGATTTTTTCCTGGTTGAATGCATATCCGATTGAAATCCGATCAGATTTAGCTACTGTGAGCAGCCAAAAATCACATGAAATGCAATTTTTTAGAAATCCGTTTCGAGCTCCATTCATTCATATTCAAATCAAATTTATGGAAATAAAGCAGTCTGACTGCTCTGATCGGATTTCGCATGGTTTATGTGACTTTCTCACACCACGAAACACGTAAACGCTATTGTAGTGTAATATATTTTCTGTGATAAGGCTATTCTTGAACATATTTGTCATCTTACATTTTTGCAGATGTTTTTGTATAAAATCTTAGTTGTCATGTTGAGTTCAAGCTAAACAACATGATATTAATTCAGTTCAAATACTGAAATATGAGCTCCTGTCATGAATACAGCTGTTCTGTACTGCGCCAGCACCAAAACGCTTTCATAAGCCTGTTATGCGACTCTTGAAAAAATTGCCACATATCCATATCTAACCTCTAAGTTAGTTATCTTGTCAGTCAGACTTTTTCTCAATGCTACAAGAGGCAAGAAAAACTGACTAAGACATTGAACTGTTGTTCAGAACATGGCATTATTCTTTTACTGATAAATAGCAAATATAAAAGTGGATAAAGTATTTCCTGTAGAGAGGAACAAAAGCTGATCATTTTGAGATTTGAAAAAACTTCTCTTTCTGGGAGCAGAGAATGTCAATGCAATGGATAGATGTATTCTGTTTAAATAAAACCAGAAACAAAAGTACCTCTGCTGAGGTCTTGAAAGATTTAATTCATGTGTAGTTTGGGTATCTGGAGAGCACCTGCTTGGACGTTTCTAGTAATCCTGAAGACCTTGATTAGCTGGAACTGGTGTGCTTAATTAGGGTTGGCTCTTCAGGAATTGACTTTGAGAAGACTGATATAAGCAGAACATACAGACAGCAATTTATAAGGCACAGGACTAAACCTTTTATATTTAGTGAATTTTAACATTTTACATGTTTGATATATTTAGTTGATATATGATACACCTGTATATACTAAACCATTCATCAAAAACCCAATCATAAACTTTACATGCATAACATACAGATATAAGTACTTCAGCCTAACCACAGGCTCTAATCTTCAGCACAATGGTAACCCCAAAATCTCAGACATACCAGAAACCATTTTAAATTCCAAAATAATAGAACAGATGGCCCAGCATGAGAAACCATCATGCTACTTTGTTAATTATACCTATATGTGCTCAGGAGTGCTTCGGAAAACCTTTGTCACTTAACAAAGTCTGACGCTGCATGAAGAAATGCAACTTAAATCTCTGTTATGCAAGGAGAAAGCAATACATCTGTTCTATGCAGAGATGCAGCTGAGAGATCTCGTAAAAAATAAAACCGTCAATCACTGAACTCTCATAATGAGACAAAACTGACCGTCTTTTAAAAACAAAAGAAAAACAACCATTGTCAAAATAGAAAAAAACCAACCATCATTGAAACCTCGTAAAGGAACAAAACCAACCGCCACTGAAATCTTGTAATGAAATGAAATAGACCATCGTTGAAATCCCATAATGGAAGAGAGCTAATCGACATTGAGATCTTGTAACATACAAAAATGAACTGTCATTGAAATCAAATTAAACGGACTGACAGTGAAAACCAACCGTCACTGAAATCTCGGAGAGGAACAAAACTGATGGCTATTGAGATCTCGTAACTGTCTCGTAACAGAAGAAAACCGACTGTCATTGAAATCTCATAACCGAACAAATCAGACCGTCTTGTAAAAGAACAAAACTGACCGTCACTGAGATCTCCTAAAGGAACAAAAGTGACCGTCATTGAAATCTCTTAATGAAACCAAACTGACCGTCACTGAGATCTCCTAAAGGAACAAAAGTGACCGTCATTGAAATCTTGTAGCAAAATGAAACCAATTGAGATTTTGCAACCGAGCAAAATCACTCGTCACTGAAACCAAAAACTAAACTGATCAGAAGATTTTAAAAAACACAAAAAATGATTCTAAGATGACACACAAAGACATCAAGCATCAGCACATGAATCACAAAAAAAGGTGAATCAAAATAAAATTAAAAGTGACATGCCACAGTACATGCTGGGAACAATAATACAAAATCCCAGCATGCATCACAGCACGAATAAATTATGCAGCTAAATTGTCCTATTGTTTTATTTAATTCTAACTATTTGCTTTGATTTTTTGCTGGGGCTTTTGTTCTGTCTTTTAGCAGCTTTTTGTGATGTCCAGAGTTGATCTGATTGTCTGAATATTTTGTTGTCACCATTGCTGAGATTCATATACTTATTTCTTATATCTAGGTTTTTCATTGTAATTAACAGTTTTCATCTGATGTTTTTTTAATCGCTTATTTCTGCAATACATTGTGATCTCATACTGCAGTAAAACAGGGATTGTAATTGAAATGTATTAATGGTATTATTACATTACAATTATTACATCAATAGCTAAAAATCATCATCAGATCTCATTTCAGCTTTATTTGCTACTGCAAAAGTGTTTGACAAACTCACTGTCACAGCAGCCAGAGAAGACGAAACTATTATAAGAGTTAAGAGCCCCACTAATGGAAACACCAATCACCATTATGGTGACTTCAAATGAAACAAACTTTAAACTTCTGTTAATTCTCAATAAGAACTTCTGTAGATGAATGACAGAAAAAAAGTCAATCTGGTTAGTAATACGCGAAGCTGTAATGCTGTTGATGGAGTTGTTTAATCCTCCACTGCTGGATCAGGAGAGATTTAATGTCTTCTTTTATCTTCAGTTGATTTCATCGAAGGCTGTGGCTGCAGTCAGTTGTAGATCTTATGATTCTGTTTGTCTCTTTTTTCTGTACTCTTCTTTCCTTCAGTGATTCTGCTTGTTAACAGGCTTGTTAATTCTAAGATGATTCTATAAATGATATAGAAAGATTTTATTGGTCAGATTTATTTCTTTGCTCTTGGCTGACATGTGGCATTGCTATGGCCTGCTTGTGGCTCAGATCTGGCAAACAGGAGCGGTCCGCCCAAGTGCCATCATTCCAGGCCACATGTGGCTCAGATCATAGTCACAAGCAATTATTGAGAAGTGCTCCTTGACAACAAGCTTATAAGGCTGGATGGAGCGTAAGTGCTCGGTTTGACCAGCCAGAGACTGGCTATCATGACTATGAGTCTATATGCAGTGTTCCCAACCTCATCCATCGCAACAGCGCAGACACCAACTAAAGGGGAGGACAAGCTCAGAGCAAGGTTACTGTTTTGTAAAAATAGAACTAAGCAGCTGGACATGGATGTTTGCTGTTAGCTGTCCTTGCTTCAAAGACATTTGCTGGACGTTGTGTGATTAAGGCTAGTAAGAGCTAGTAAGTAAGAGTGACACTGTTGACAGCATCATGCTGTAATATTATTTTGCAAGTGGCATCTTTTTTCTCACACAGTGATGATGGCCCTGCAGAATTTGTAATCACAAAAACTGATGTAAAATTATGGACAGCTAAAGCAATAAATCCTTTCTGAAAAATGCTTCACAAGGCAGTGGCCTTTCCCTCCTGACATTATGTATTGTACATTTAAATGTCCTATGGACATATAATGACAGTATGGCAAAGAAAAGCACAATATTTTAAACCACACAGCTGTGAAAGAGGTAGTGAGGGTGAAAAACTGCCATTCAAAGGCTGCTACTGCAACCTACAGGTCTTTCAGCTATTAGCTGTTCAGACACAAAGCAAGATTTATCAGAGATGCGTGTAGCCGTAGATGTTAAACTTATATATAGTATAGACATTTCTAGTCTAAAGAAACTGTTCCTTCAACTTTAAATAGACGAGTGCTACATTCTGACTCACAGTAGAGAGTGACTCACTTATGGCAGCATAAAACAATATGATTTTAATAGCTCATCACTGACCTGTGAGTCAGGTAAAATTGTTATATTTCATTCCACCAACTGTTGCTCCCTCCCACTGATTGTGTCCCAGAGGAAAGGAAGCAGGTGATAAGGCATCTTCAAGGACTTTTGGCCAGGGTAAT